>CAOLHI010001982.1:0-307312 GCA_948474755.1 Ctenosaura bakeri
ATGGACAAGCTCTTCTTTTTCACATTTTTCCTCCCTGAAGTACGAAAACAAGCTGACGGAGAGGAGAGAGTGAGTCACAAAGCAGGGGGATTTTTAAAAAGTCAAATAAATATAAAGCTACCCTGATTAGAATACAGATCCTCAAACTTTACAGGGCTGAGGAATCAACGTTTAATGGCAGGCACTGCTACTCACGGCGCTGTCTGGTTTTTAACAGCTAATTTTAAAGCTACCATTAGTTTTACAACTGTTCTTATTAATGTTCTGCAGGGTTTACCCTAAAAGGTTGGCTTATAAATCTCATTTAAATAAATACCTAAGTTCCTAGGCTTGTGGAGGAAGGCAGAGCTACCCAAGAAATCCTCTTTGCTCCATTTGCATCAAAGATGCCTCAGACCTTCTGCACACAGGATAACGGTTACGCTGAATACAGTCTCCATCAACTTATCTGTCGATTTATTATTTTCATGTCCTTCCATTCCCCCAAGGAGCTATGAGCAGGGTTCAGGGCTCTCCTCTCTGCCTGCCTACCATCCTCACAACAGCCCCGCAAGGTAGGCTGGGCTGGAAGAAGGAACCTGGGAGCAAGAGTGAGCGTGAATTTGGAGGCCCCCCGAGACTGAGGGAAGCCACGGTGCCAGTCTTATTCGCTTTGGTCAGACCTCACTGGGAGCCTCCCTGGGTCCAGTTCTGGGCACCACAGTTCAACAATGATTATTGACAAGCTGTCCAGAGGAGGAGGGCAACAGAGACGACCAAAGGTCTGGAGACCACCAAGCCCTATGAAGAATGACCAGGCGGGTTGAGAATGTTTAGCTCGGGGAAGGGAAGACCGAGAGGTGACATGACTCAGCCGTCTTTAAATATCTGAAAGGCTGCCATGTAGAAGATGGAGGCAGCTTGTTTTCTTCTTCTCCAGAGACTAGAACAAGAACCCATGGATTCCAGTTATAACAAAAGAGATTTCATTGAAACATTAAGAAGAACTTCCTGACCGCAAGAGCTGTTTGAGAATGAAATATGGACTTTTGTTGGTGAGAGGAGACTCCCCTTCTTAGGAGCTCTTTAAGCAGAAGTTGGAGAGCCATCTTCCAGGAATGCGGGAGGTGTGTATACCTGCATGGCAGCAGTTTGGACACGATGGCCCCTGAGGTCCCTTCCAACTCTACGATGCTATTACCTTCCTTCTCCTTCGTTATGTGTTCCTTGCAATCAAGAGCTCGACTAGGGATAAGCCTTGTTTGGAACTGAGTCCACACAGACACACATATTTGGCCATCTTCCCGCCTCCCAGTGACCTGTGTGCAAAACTATTTCCGTCGTTCTCATTCTCAACCTGTTGAATGTTAATTCTGCAGCTCCCAGTCAGAGCGTGAAAGACGGAAGCCACTTTTCGTGGGGTCATTTCCCCCCATTGCCTGTCTCTCTCTCTCTCTCCTTCCCTTTTCAAGCCCACCTTGTACAGGAGGCGCCTCATTCCCTTGACCGTAATTGCTCTCCTTCTCTTCCTCCCTGTCCTATTATTTCCATTTTGGAAAGAGGACAATAGGGAGCGGCTGAGACATTGATTTCTATTAAGGTCTGACAAAAGCAGCCATCAAGTGTGTTTGCAAACAGTGAATGGGAGAAAGTGGCTAATGAATTCATACTGGATTACAAAGTCTCTGGTTCCAGTCTAGAAAAGAGAAAGGGGGGATTTGAAAACTCAACAGGGATTTAAAACAAAAAATATCCAACACAGCCCTGTAACAAGCTGCTATTTAAGAAGCAATGACCTCTGCCAAGGCCTCCTCTTCTCCGGGCGTTGGGCAAGAGGGCTGCCAGGGCAGTGCCTGGGCTCAACTGGAGAGACTGATCTCACGGGGGTGGTGGGGTGGTGGGAGCATTACTTTGTATAATTGAGGGAACATCAGCCACACTTGCTCAGACACCGGGTTGTTGCTGTCATTGTTGTGTGCCTCCAGGTTGCTTCCTACTTATGGAGAACCTAAGGCAAAACTATCACGGGGACAACATTGGCATCCCTTGGGCCTCTGAAGAGAAGGTGGTCTGTAACTGGGGTGCCACAGCCGGGGAGACCCTCTTCTTCTAACTCTCCTTCAAACACTCCAGAGCAACATAAGGAGGGAGCTGCTGTCCTTGTGCGTCCTGCTTGGGAATAACCAGTCAGTTACATTAACTAATTAGAAGGAGCTAATTGCTCACGATAGATCCCTTTAACACCTTTCTGCAGTGACGGTGCTATTTTGCTGCATGGCCAAGTGCTACCTCCTCTCTCTCTCTCTCTCTCTCTCCATATATATATATATATATGTATGGATTTGAAGACTGCAAATTCAGCCACAGCAGGGGAATCATAAACTAGAAGGAGCAAACAGACCGGGGCTTAATCTCTCAGGTTTTTACCTGCAATGCTGATAAAACAATCTGGAGTTGGCAGTCTTCCCTGTTGCAACCCCTGAATCTACCCCCAGAAGTAACCGGGCAGGGGGCTCTGGAGGGACTGGCCGTCCCCTGCCGGCAAAGGGGCTTCCAGCCTCACACAGGGCGGAGGCTTCCAGAACCAAAAAGGGGTCTCACTTTGTTCCCGTCAGGGAGTTGGAAATGTTATTACCTGGCTTTTACTGCTCTTGTCCTCTGTCCCCACCCGGCCGAGGCCTCCTTCTGTACCAGCCTTCCTCCTCCGTGAGAACCTTCTTGAACCCCACCTGGATGCAAACATCTCAAACAAGGTGCAGACCCACGGCGACCCTGGCGCTGTCGTCACCTTTCTTCCTCTGTATGGCTTTTAACACATTTCTCAGTGAGATTCTAAAGCTTGTGTGAAGTGTTTTGCTCCTTTTTGTTGGCCTAAGAAAGGTATCGCTGGGACTTTGCATTTGGGATGTTGTTGTGTTTTGTAATAACTAAGGCACAGCTGTTGTTGCTGTTGTTCTGCTGCTATTCTTCTCGTTGTATTTAAGGTCAAGTCAGCTTCAACTTCTTTTGGCCCCCTGAATGTGACACTGAGGCTCTCTCTCTTGCGGTCTCTCTCTTTTCCTACTGCTTTCCATTTTGCCGGGTGTTACCACATTTTCCAATGAGTCCCATTGTCTCACGATACGTCCAAAGCAAGACAGACTCATTGAAGCACTTTTGGCTCGTAGTCAGACTTCAGTTTTGTTTCGCTCTTGTTCTTATTCTGTGCTCTCAAGTGGGCTTCAGCTTACGGTGGTCCTTTGCCCGAGAGACCCTCAAGAGACCCCCGTCCTAACTGCCTGCTCAGGTCTTGCAGACTCAGGGTGGCAGGCTGGGCTGCCTCGACTGAAGGAATCCGCTGGTGCTCTGGTCCCCCGCTTTTCCTACCACCAAGAATGACCTACGGTTATTTTTGTAACTTAACAAGGGATAACACAATGACCGCAACTTTTTGTTGTTGTTCTTGTTTTTATGTCTACGGAAGGTGGCCGTGGGAACTGGTGGAGGAGGAACACCACACAGTTCCAGTTCTGACTCCTGCCGCTGCCTGATTCTCTGCGGAGAGGGAGGGGGCTGAGGTGCCAAGGCAGAAGAGGGCAGTTTGCACCACTGGCAAATTTCTTCTAAGCAAAATGAGATAATGGATTTGACTGGAGAAACCGTACAGAAAAATGAACACAGTAAGAAAAGTGAATTGGAAAAAAAATGGGCTATAAATTTTTGTGCAACTTAGATCACACACTTTGTTGCTGGTTGGAGAAAGAGGACCAAAGGAATTTGGAATCTGGAAGCATTTGGAAGCCGGAGAAAGTGGAACAGACCAGTTTCTGCCATAGATCCCTACATGAGAATGAAAACAGTCTGACAGCCCTGCTTCTCTTTGGGTCTTTGCTTCCCAAGAAAATCAACCATGAGGTCAGCCACTCTGACCTGGTCCTCTCCTTCCATAAATCCCCCCAAACCTTCCACTTAAATCACCCGGAGACCAGCCCCTTCCCTCTGTGCAACCCCATCAGGCGTGGTGAAAAGAGCTCTTGGGTGGCGAGGAATTGAAGCCCCACTGTGGGTTACAGGGAGACGTACCAATTTTCCTAATCAGTTAGCAATTTCGCAGCACAGAGGAAACTTGCAAAAACAGTAATTAGTTCCTCAGCTGCGGGTAGCAGGTAGCAATCAGGCAGAGAGGCATGCCTGCTTGTTTGGCGATAAATACTGCTTGCGCCCTGGGCACGGCTCACGCTTGGAAACCCAACAGCTCCTGGGCTCCCCTGCCCCCTTCCCAAGCATTCTCCACAGCTTAGGAAGGATCGTGACCCCACATGGCGTGTTTTGGCAGGAAGCAAAGAATGCCAAAGGGACCAAGGCTTCCTGATGAAGCTTGGTCCTGTTCCCCATGCCCTCTCCAGCTCCCCACGCAACGCAGGGCAGCTCAGAATCAAGGTGGGGGGGAGAACCTGAGAATGGGGAAAGAGGCCCCATGGCTGCAGTCTGGCATCCTCTTTGCAGTGCAGAGTAAATATCCACACATGGAGATACCCCACACCAGCAGCACAAAAACCCCACACAGAGTGACAACATTGCATGGCAACATCTGTCCGTGACTGGGTACTGTTTCTCACTGTGGTGCACAACAGACCATGTACAACTGCAATGCACAATATCCAATGTCAACCACAATGCACAATATTTGATATGAAACTGCGATGTACAACATACAAGAAGGTGCAGTGCAAAATGCACAAGGTCTCCATGTCCTACGCAACGTGCAATTGCAGTCTGCAAAGGCAAGGCAACCTGGCCATAGCTCTTGGTGCCTCTTATTCTTCCCAGTGGGATCTCCTGGTTTCCAACTGGAAAATGAACAATGGGGAATATATTTTCCCTCCCTGCCCCCCCCACTCCTTTGCCAGCTGAGGAAACACAAATTGCCTGAACTGACTTGTTTCTTTTTCCCTCCTAAACTCTGCTTCCTTTCATGTTGCAGCTCAGACTCTTAGCCTGACAACCATCTTCCTTCCCTGCCTTTTTTTTAAAAAAGAAGATATGCCAGCCTGCTCCCAGGGGCCTTTCCAGCTGCAAGAGAGAGTATAAATACAGAATCTATAAACCAGAAGGCCCGTTCCTCTCCTCTGGTTGAGGGGATGTGAGAAGAGGACTGCAGGGGCCTTGGCCACTGTCTTGGTCCCCAGGAAAGTCAGAAGAGAGGAAAGGAGAAGCTGGTGATGGTGACAGTGGCTCAGGGCTCTTGGCAGGCAGCAAGAGAAGATCTGACGCTGATGGCCCACACGTCAGTAGGATTGCAAATCCCCTCTGGGTTTTAGTCTGAACTGTAAAAGAGCTCTCCAAGGTGCTGATGTCAGCTGAGGAATATGGGCTTCAGCCCCTTGGTTATAGCTCTTTTTTAAAGTTCAGATTAAAACTGGGAGCAAATTCAGCACCGAGGATCTGGTGCTTCGAGCCAGGGTGCAGGACAGAATTGCTTCACTCCCATCTTGGAAACAGGCAAGAGACCAACCTGTGCAGACCAGGAGAGAGAGGGAAGGTGAGTTCACTTTGTGAGGTGACGTAAAGAGCCATTGCAGGTGCACGCATGCATGTGTGCTGCAGATCTTACAAATGCCCCCCTCTGCTCTACAGCCTCCCTGGGGCCAGGCCCCAATCCACACCATTGACACCCAGGGTTGAAAGTCACCTCCAGAAACAGGAGCACCAAACAGGTGAGCAGCTGTTATGCAGATTTTGTGAGCACCTTCGATTTTTTATGCATGCAGTCTTTTCGGTGTGTGTGTGTAGGTGTTTTTTTTAATGCATTGCTCTTGTTTATGGCAACAGGAAAGCAAAAAATCACAGCAAAAGCGCATCCATAAACCCTCCTTTCTAGCACATTGCTGGGAAAGGTACTTAGGTCAGAGCGAAGTCATAATCTTCCCAAACAGGTTTATAGTACTGTAAAACTGTGCAGTCCTGAGCAACGCAGGATCCCTCCTCCTTCTCACAGGTTAAAAGAGAAAAGCACTACGTATTTGTTGCAAGGAGCAACCCGGAGAAAGCTGTCACACCAATAAGGCAACAGGAGAGAGGGAATGATAGGAGCATAACCCGTGGCATGGGAGCCGCACGGGGCTGCAGGAGGTTGGAGAATGTCAGGGGAAGTTAAGTGCTCAATTTCACAACGCCATTATCCCAGTGAAATTACAGCCACATGTGGGTTATGGCACAGATTCCTCCCAATGGCCCTTCAGCGTGGCTGCGTCTCATGGCCCTCCGCCGCCCACAAGGCAATTCCTTGCTCGCCAGACTCCATTTTGGGTGTGCGACTGGCCACAGACACCCACTGGGAGGAATTTCTGACCCTTCCCTCTCCTCCTCCGTAGGGGAAAAGGGCAAGATCCAGGGACTGCCACACAGCATGTAAGTGGTTTTCCGGCTGTATTGGCAGTGATAGAAAAGAGGCACCTTGAATAAAAAGATTTGGACACGAAAAGAGGTACCCTGATCCTTGGGAGGCCTTGATCCTGAATTCCACAGGTCTCCAGGGAAGGGGCCACAAGGATGACGAAGCAGTAACGTGGAACTCTTCAGTGCTATTTCCAAGCGTCCAAACGTATTGCTCGTCCCTCATTACATTACAGGACCGCTCATTTCCAGACCCCATTTCTGCACTCCATCCCTACGGCACCAAGGTCTTTTCCCCCTAATTTTTGCATGTTCTTCTTGCTCATGCTGCTGCTGCTTCAGAGGTCTCCAAACCGTTTCTAACCCCAGACAATAAAACCTCCCTTTTGTTTATTACCGGGATGATGAGTTTGGCTTTCAACTTTTATTTCTTTTCCTATTTCCCCAACTGGAAGGCAGAGGAAAGAGGATAAAACTATCTTAGGCACCTTAAAGATTACTGCTCTAACACTGGATGTATTTATAGCTGTTGTTTCAATAACATGAAATAAAATTTCATGCATATACCAAACAGTATAATTTTATGTGTCAGGTTATACATAATATAGTTCATTTTTTGCAGAGTACAAATGGAGGCAAACCTTCTCAAGAGTAGGCCTCACCACATTCAAATGGACTTGGAAAGTATGTTTTAAGGGTTGCTGCTTTATAAAGGAAATTCACAAGAAAAGAAGCATTCCGGGTGTTTCAACTCTCCTGAAAAATATCTGTTTTAAAACAAAACAGAAATAGTATTTTCTTCTTATTGTTTCCTGAAATCTTGCATTTTTCTCCTAGGCGGCATTAGAGAACTGATGCTGTTTTATGATCTCCCAACCCCTAAATGACAAAGGGCATTCTATATTTATTTTTTAAAAAACCCAAAACGTTTCAATCCACCCGGCAGAGATGCAACAGGAGCCGGGTATCCACAAGGTGGCAGCAGAATTAACAGTTGCTCTTTCGGATGAATCTTTCAACAGCGTGCAGTTTGTCCTAACAAGGAGGCCAGAGATGCAAATTTTCAGGTGCTGAAAAAGCCCCCTCCACCCCGAAAGGAGATGAGAGGCGAAGGAAGACTTGCACCTGGGACCTTTTAGGGAAATGCATGCATGCACGTGCACACACATACACACACGCACACTTGGGGGACTATGGTAGGCCAGTGTTCTTCTCATGGGAACTTTCAGCAGACAGATTTTCTCCTTTTGCATGTCTGAGAAAAATGGGGGCCCCTCACTGCCACCCCCCCCATGCAGAGCCTGAGGTCTCTTTTTTCTCAGCACTAAAATTAGCTTTGCTGTGGATCCTTCACTGGAAGAGAGAGAGGCTATTGCATAAGTAAATATACAGACATCCCCTCTAATCTGCTGCGGGTTCCGGACCAAGCGCGGTCAGAAAGAGGAATCGGCTGGAGAGCAGAACCCAGTCTTTCCTTTTGTCAGTTCTTCTCCTCTTCCCTTCCTCCTGGAGGGAATGTGAGGGAATTACGGAGGCTCGCCTGGGACCGCGCATGGAAAAAACAGTACATGTCTATAATTTACAACAATCAAAGAGCGGAACGTCAAAAAATGAGTTGTCAGAAAGCGAGGGACGCCTGTGCATTATTTGCTGGCCCGTGGAGACTGAGACAGAAAGAGAGGCTGATGCAACGCCAGGCCCCATTTGTGGACATTTGCAAACCTGGCCTAAAGAAAAGCCCTCCCTCCCTTCATCTCTTCTTTTCAAGCCCCACCCCACCCCACCTGAGAAGACCCCGGAGCCAAATCTGGAAGCAGCGGTGGCTGGCAGCTTCTGGGTCACAGGGGGGTGGGCCAACCCGCTCTGGGTTTTAGTCTGAATTTTAGAGATGCTGAATCCAAGGTGCTGAACTCCCATTCTTCGAAGTAGGTTCAGCACTTTGAAGAGTTCCTTTCCAGTTCAGACAAAAGGCTGGAATGGATTCACTACGGTCACCGACATGGGAGCCACAGTCAGGAGGAGCACGTGAGAGGTGAGCACTCCAGGAGGAGGGCACGGAGGCAGAGCATGAGACCCCACACAGGAAACTCCTGCATTTGGGTGGGCTTCGTTAGTGCCAGTGGTGAGGGGTGGGGGGAGAGGAAGCTGAAAGAGTCTGAACATGGAACGAGCATCAACAGAGTCCCAATATTCCACTCCTAATTATATTCATGATCTTAAAAGAATGGAATGTTCTGGTCCTAATGCATTATCTTTGATGCTGAGTTGCTTTCTATTGCTACGACACATCCACCTGACAATCAGGAGCACAGCATTTTAGCTCTGCTTTACTTCAGCCATCTCTGGTCCCACATGTGGAGAAAGATGGGTTTCTAATTAATAAAACAGAACAAAACAGGGAGGGTCTCAATTCAATTCCCCAGGTTTCTTGACCTCCCCTTTTCCTTCCTGGCCAAAAGTGCAAAAGGAGGATGCGGTGGACGGCACCTCTCCCGGAAGGTTGTCTGCGTATGGACGAAATGGGTGACAACGATTGTCGCTCTGTGCCTCCAAGTTCATTCCAAACTATGGTGACCTTCCCCTGAGGTCATTCTTGGCTGGCAGCGATGCGCTCTGAGGCTGAGAGAGTGTGGCTTACCTAAGGTCACCCAGGGACTTCATGTGGCTGAGTGGAGATGTGAACCCTGGTCTCCTGGAGTTTTAGACCAACACTAGTCCAGCACTCAAACCACTGCTTAATAGGAATCCCCAAAACAGAGCAGACTCGGTTTCGCAGCTCTCCTCTCTCGTTTGGGTCCCTTGTCTCCTTCCTGGTTCCTGCCCCCTTCCTGCTCTCTCTGGCTCTCCTTCCCTCTGCGGATCAGGCCCTCCATGAGCCCCAGTGCTGGGCAGGCCTTCCTTCCGATGGTCTCAGCCATTCCACAGCAAAGGAAGACATGCACCTGGAAGGGGCTGGAGATTTTGGGTTGGATTAGCTGTCCCCTGGGGGTCCCTCTTGACTCTGGGATTCTCTGATCCCCTCCTTCCCTCCTTCCTTCTGAAGCAACGACAGCTTAGGGCTTACTGCCTGATGGTTTGACATCCCACCCCAAAAAGGAGGACATGGCAATATTAAGAGATTTAAATAATTCCCACCCACTCGCTGTCTTAATTTCTGGTCTGATCCTGCATGGCTGCTGGGTGACCCCGAATGACCAGCTTTGGGTGTTGAGGCTCTGGAGGGTGTGTGTGTGTGTGTGTGTGTGTGTGTGTGTGTGTAAAACCCTGCTATCCCCACCCGGCCTTTTATGTCCAACTCAGCAAGTCCAGAGGGGACAACGGTCTCTCCCCCTCTGCAAGCCAAGCAGGCGCAATCAATGCAAACTTCTGCTCCTCCCGGCAGCCCTGCCGGCCCCCATCCAACCCCCCCAATCATGATGTCAACTTTGCTCAGCCGGTCAAAGAGCCCCCTCATTAGCCTCTTTGTGCCTAAACTGCTTATTTAACATTTTCACTGCAAAGCCCGGCTCTAAGAACTGTCTGAGAAGCATTTTTAAAATATATATGTATTTTAAAAGTCTTGTTCGTAAGAAAACATTTAAATGACTAAAGTGAGATTATGCTGGTAATACTGAAACAACCCAGTTTGGCAACTGCCTCTCCTTGAAATGTGGGACACAGCTTCTCCTTCGGCGGAAGCGGAGGGGTGCCGGGAGGGGAGTCAGTACAGGCAGGGCCTCCGCTTTTCTGGGTTCAAATTCTCCCAGAATTGCAGCAAGAGTTGGGCCCCGGTTCCAAAAGCTGAGGTAGGGGCCACTGTCACAAACGCCCTTTCCTCCTGCCTGGACTGGCTTCCCTCTCCCCGTCCTCCATCACAGAAAGTGCACGGATGCGCCACATCCTCATTCCAAGCCCTACGGCATAATTCCAAGCAGAATGCAAAAGGACGCAGCCCAACAGGTTCTCCTCAAGCAGCTCTCTCCCAGGATAGACTGCCTTTGAACACGGGGGCTCCAGTTCCAAACTTAAAAAGCCCAGCTGAATGAGACTGAACTTCACCTTGCCCACTCAAAGACACAGCCGTGCGGGTCTGCATCCCGGTGCATTTCACCCAGCCCACCCTCCAGTCAGACAACTCTGGTAAACCTTCAGTCAGGACACACCAGCCATGTTCTCCTCCTCCCCTGTTGCTCAGGGTCTCTCCTCAGCTGAAGGAGAGGCAGCTGTGGGAAATGCCCACCTTTCCCTTCCTGGGAGCGGGGGCTTCCATCTCCCCTGTTCCAAATCTGACATGATGGCCACTGATGCTCTGTGCCATCGCTCCATGCTCTCCATCTAAAATGGACAGGTACCAGGCACTGCAGGAGAAGGAACGGACAAAACCATCTCTAAGAGAAACCCGTGAGATTCATGGGGTTTCCATAAGCCCACAGGCAACTTGAAGGCTCTTTCTCACATGCAAAGGCTATCTTTTCAGACAGAAACGGTTGCTCGGAGGGTCTTTTTCAAGAAAGCCTGGAGTAGCCAGAGGGCTACTGAGCCGGAATGCAGCCTGCAGCTCACCAAATATCACCAGCTGCAGGAGGGAGAAGCAAGATCAGAAGCCAAACTCGGAGCAAGATGGCACCGAGCAGGCAAGCAAATCACACGGTGTCACTGTAAAAGCTTCTGGATCACACGCATTACGTGGGCAAAGGAGAAAAAAAGGTGGCTCCCACTTGGTCCTCCCAACCTGTTTCCAGGATCTTCTTTTCCCACCTGGGCAGGAGCATCTTTTTTTGTCCTTCTTCTCTGAACTGTGAGCTTCTTGGGAGCAAGTTGCTTGTTTTTTTGTGCGTGCCTTCAAGTTGACTCCAGTTTACGGCAACCCTCCCCTTAGGTCTTCCACACCAGATTTATTTTCCAGAGGGAGTTTGCCACCATGGCCTTCCTTTGAGGCTGAAAGAGTGTGACTTGTGGTTTTCCAGGGCTGAGCAGGCATTTGAACTCTGGTCTCCTTGGTCCTAAACCAACACTTAGACTGACATGCCACGCTGGGTCTTCGTGAGCAAGAGAACTGCCTCTCTCTGGCCGAAACCTGTTCTAAGAGTGCGCCCACACACCCATTTCATGCGCCCCAAGAAAAGAAACTCAGGCTTAAGTCTTTCACCCGCCTCCTTACCACAAGCAGCATGAGGTTTATATGTTTTGAGAGATGTTAATAAATATTCCCGGTGGGCAAGATTTTTTATTCTGACAAGAAAGTGATCTTTCTGCCCAGCTGGACATCGGGAATATCAATGGCTACACATTTTCTGACTGATTGCGCAAGACCCACCAACAGTGCATCACCCACTTGATGCAACATTTTTTAAGAGAAAGGCTTTAAGAATATTTCCTAAGTGACACCCAAGCCCTGTGCAAACTCAGGGTGTATTGGCCCTATAAATCCTCCCCATGTTGGCAGGGAAGGAGAAACAACCCATTTTGCAAGGACCAACATAAAATTGTACGCTCAGGCTTCAGAAGGTTTCAGGTCCGTCTTATGCTCTGCAACCAGAATGGTTCTAATCAGGGCTGCTGGTTCAGGACCATCCAGGCCCTGGGGCTTCCAGGCCAAAACCTGAGGCCGAGGAACAAGGTCACCTCGGGGAGTCACCAAAGACCATGCATTAAGCACCAGCCACAGCTGCCCATCACTGGTCATTCAAACACACACAGAAAATACACTTTCAGTTTGGAAATTAAGACTTAGCTAGAGGGGCTCTTGCCAGATCAAGGTGAAATGAGGGGATCATTCCTTTTCACTTATGTAGGGGGACGGGATAAGGAACACGTAATGTAGCCTGTTTCCTTCTAGCCAGAAGGAGGATGCAGAGCGGAGTGGAGGGAGAGCCCAGGCTTCACCACAGCAACTGGGACAGAAGGAGGAAGCTCACTCAGTATGAAAACACAGCCTCCCTGGGGAAATCTCTGTAGGTTACAGGAACAATTCAGTTAAACTTCACAAATTGTGCCAAGCTGCTACTCTAACACCTTAGCTCAATATCTGTGCACAGCCCTCCAAAACTGGGAAATTTGCACCCTTCTCTCCTACCTGGGAATGAAACATGAAGACTGGAAATTTGGGGTCAGGCCCTGAGATATGGCAAACTTAGCTCCAATCTCCTTCCCCCTCCAGCAAATGTTGCGTGTGGAGATTCATCCCCTTTTCCTCTTCTGATTGATAACTGCTGCAGACAAGCAGATTTTGCCCCACTCTGTCCTTTCCAGATTCTCTGGGTTTCCCCTGCCTGGCATTCCAGATTCTAGAGTCACAGCTTTTACCGTCCAAATAACACAGAACACAAATTTTGACCAGCTGCTAATATCACACAGCAAGACAGGGGGTTTTTTGGTTATGTTTATCATTCTCTACTCATAGATTCAACCATCCATGGCTTGAAAATATCCTTCTTCCCCAAAAATCCAAAAAGCAAGCTTTGATTCAGCCATTTTACTACTCCATAAATGCCATAAGGGACATCATTTTGTTGCATCCATGGTGCATAACAGCACTTGAGCATCCACAAATTTTGGTTTCCATGAGGGATCCTGGAACCAAACCCTAGCAGAAACCGAGGGCCCACAGTACTCTGCATTTCTTGCATATTTGTATATTGCATTTTGCATATATTGTATAAACTTGTATTGATATTGTATACAAGTCGTACAGCAGACTTTTCAGAAGGCCTTTCTCCCAAACTGTCAGTTCCCAAAAGCCCATTGGAGGTGAGATGAGGGGCAGGAGGCTTGGGGAGCAAGGAGGGAGCCCATCCAGCCTCTCTGAGAAGGAGTTCCAGAGTCCAGGGCAGCCACTGAGAAGACTCGGTCTCCTGCCTTCCTCCCAGTCAGGCCCATCAGGGTGACGAGGGTGTCAGCAAGGCTCCCCCAATGACCGTACAGCTCAGAGAGGCACCTTCTGGGTCCAAAGAGCATTCCCAGGCCAAGACACCTGCCCTGCAATGGCTCAGCAGGCCAATTTTTTTTTAAAAAATTTTTGATCGATTGATTTATATTTTTATCTCACCTTTCCATCAAAAAACAAAAGCACTCAAAATGGCCAGCAGGTAGGACCAAGAAGAGAGGAAAGAACAGAAACCGTTAAGAGCATCACAGCAGTCGCCATCAATGCTGTTTAAAGGGCCAGATTGGAAAGGTGTCTGTCTTCCTAAAAGCAGCAGCGAGCGCGGGGGCAGACGGCCGCTCTGAAGGGAGGGCGCTCCACAGTCGGGGAGAAAAGCCGTTTCCTGTCTGTTGACATTTCCACACGAGGCTGTTATAGCGCGATGATTCCACTTGCAACATCGTATGGAATCCTGCCAGCCGGCCCCTCCCGAAACTGCAAACCCCAGGATTCCATAGGATGTTGAAAGTGGAATCATCGCGCTATAACAGCCTTGTGTGGAAATCCGGCGTGTCTCACCAAGATGGCCTCAGCACTGTCAGGCTTTTCATCTCAGCCCAGATTCTGGCCCAAACCTTCCCAGTCTTTGCTCCTGGGATCCAAAAAAAAAGGCCTCGGTCCAAGTGCTGCCAAGCCACAGCCACAACTGCTCTGCAACCAAAGTAGGCCAAAGGAATCAGGGGGAATTTCTAAGTGTTGATTCAGTGCTAGTTGGGAGCAACAACCGGATTCAGGGTTTAAACAGGAAGCAAAGTGTAGAAGAGGAACGGATTTATCATGCACAGTGTCCCAAGATGTGAAAAAGATTGCAAGAAGGAAATGCTGTGTGCCTCTTTCTTTCTTTCTTTCTTTCTTTCTTTCTTTCTTTCTTTCTTTCTTTCTTTCTTTCTTTCTTTCTTTCTCTTCTTTCTTTCTTCCTTCCTTCCTTCCTTCCTTCCTTCCTTCCTTCCTTCCTTCCTTCCTTCCTTCGTGTGGGAGGGAGGAATTGCATTTTAAATTGTCAAGCGGAGAAGGAGAAAACGAGCGCAGCCAATATACCTCTCCCCCCACCCTCTCCCTCTGATCCTCGGCCATGGATTCCAACAATCCAATCTCCATATCGTTTACCCTTAAAATATTTCATTTCGGGCCTCAATCTTTAGATCGGCGATTGGATTTTGTTTCTGCAAAATGATTTCTTTGCTTTCCTTTTTCTTTTTTTTTGCCAGAGTGCCAGCAGAGAGGTATATTTCATTTCAAATTCCTTCAAACTGAAAGAGTCAATATAAACGTCAGAGCGCATTTGGGCACCGGCTGCTCTCACACTGCCGTGCGGAGTCAGCTGGGGAGATGTCAACCTGAGCGTGCGTGAGAGTGTCCCTCCCCGTCCCCCTCCCATTAAAGCCTGTTCTCTGAGCCTCCTTTGGCCTGTGTGGAACGGGGGCAGGTGGGATTCCCCCTTCCTTTGTTGTTTGTGTGCCTTTCTGCTCTTGAATTCTGGTTTCATTAGAACAAATCTAACTATGTCTTTTTAACTGCTGTAACCTGCTTTGAGTTCCAACCTCGGAAGAAATCAGAGTATATAATGTCATCATCATCATCATCATCATCATCATCATCAATTCTGCAATTTCTTCTGGATCTGGAATGCTCACAGGTTGAGGCAGCTTCCAGTCTCTTCCTTCCACTGGCAACTTTCTCTCTCCTCCCTCTGCACCCATCTGAAAGGGCACGTGTGCATGCAGATGTGTGTGTTTTGGTAAAATACTGCAAAAAAAAAGGGGGGGGGAAGCAAAGCAAAGCAGACACCAAAGCAACCTTGGGTGTGTGGTGTGAATGCACTCAGAGTTGCAACCGGATCCTTTCAGGGGGAGGGTGCTGTATTCCCCACACCCATGGGTCAAGACCCCTTCCCCAGATGGCAAATCTTGGTTTAACTGCAGGGGCAGCCACGCTGAGCCAAAGTCGAATTCAAAAGCCCACACTGTGGGGATACTTTTTTTATTAGATGCTCAGTGGCCACTTCCGTGCGCTGACTCTAACGCCACCAGCTTTACTTCACGCTTGCTTTTGACCCACTTGGAAAGGGAGCGGGGTATGTTTAGCCTGGAGAAGAGAAGGCTGAGAGGAGACAGGATAGAGCCGTCTTTAAATTTCTGAAGGGACATCATGCGGAGGATGGAGTGAGCTTGTTCTCTGCTGCTCCAGAGACCAGAACATGAACCAATAGATTTCGAATTACAAGAAAAGGGATTCCACCTAGAGATTAGCAAGAACTCTGCTGTAAAAACTGCCGGACAGAGGAATCGATTTCCTTCTTTGGAGGTCCTTAAGCAGAGGCTGGACAGGCATCTTTCCAGAGTGCCTCAGTTGTGGATTCCTGCATGGCCAAAGCAGGCTGGATCAAACAGCCTTTGAGGTCCTTCCCAGCTCTTAAGATTTTATGATTCTGCAATTTTGTGATTTTCTCTTGAGCCCAATAATGCTCACAATATGGACTTGCTGTAATGGTACCTCCAATGACACAGACAGCTTTTGTTTGTGGGGGGGCAGGGTTTAATCAATGTGCCCAAGTGTATCATTAATGCTGAAGGTGGCAAAGAAGACACACCTCCACCTAAACGACTGAAAGCTGTGTCAAAACGGTTGCACGTAACCTTCTGTACACTATTTTAAGTACACCAGAGAGTAGCGCCAAGATCTCCAATGCAGTTTGAAATCAGGGAATTAATTAGGATAAGGTGACAGAGGCACAGCATGTGAACCAGGAATGCCACCAGCCTTGCTGGATTCTCTTGCTTCTCCTCCAAACTCCTCAGGGGTCTTTCTGAAGCAGAAAGCACACTCTCTGCCTCAGTTTCACTTCTGGTAACCTTAAGCAGCAACTCAGAAAGGAAGGAAATTACCCTGGGGGGACAACGGGTGTGTGTGTGTGTGTGTGTGTTTCTGCTCCTATCAAAACCTCGTTTGGGATCCCATCGCAATAATCTTTGAGATGCTGACTTGCCTGGTGCACATTTTGGTTAAGCTTTGATCTCCCTGTAAACTCTTGGAAAGCTCTATAGCAATTAATATTATTTTGACTAAGGAACCTTCAGCTGCAATTAAACTGGACAAGGGAAGGGAGAGAGGGCACCACGTCCAGTGATCAGAATCCAAAGCACCTTGGAGAGAGCCAGGAGAGAACAGGGCAACCATAGCCGAGGGAATCATGCCGCTGGTATTTCTGACTGTGACAACGGAACGAATCCACCTCTCCGGTTCTCATTTGGGAGCATTTACAGGGTCAGGCAGGAGCAGCTCTCACCAAGGGCTGCTGAGGTTTGTCCTGGCTTGTTGGCTCCCCTGAAGTGCCCACCTTGTGTGTTCCAGTGGAGGTGGGCAGGCGAAATGTCGGGTACCAAAGTCCCTGGTGCGGGAACAAAGACAAAAGGCTGGAGTTCTGACATGGATGTGTGTTTTCAGAACTTGTTTCTTTCCTCCTCCTCCTCCTCTCCTTTCTGTTCTTCTTTCCCCATTTCTCCTTCTCCTCTAACAGGGGACGCAGTTCTTGGTTGCCAGCCATTTAGTTCCAGGGCCTACATTGGTGAAGCAGAACAAGAGCCAGTGAACAGGAGAAAGGAATGCATTTTCTTCCTTGCACGCTTTGAAGGACCAGGTCTGCAGCTGTTGCCAGTGGTGGGTGGTGGTCTTTTGAACTCGGCACAGTTCCTGGAAAGCCAGGTGGTAGCGGTGGAGCAACCTTTCCTAGCTTCAGCTGGCACGGCAGTTGACGTCCTCCCCTGGAGAAAGCAGGTCTGGCCCTCGTGTGCTGCTTCTTCTCCTCAACCTCCTCCTCAATTATCCCTCCTAACAATGACTGTCTAATAAACACTTACTTGTTGATGCAGCAAGGGTCAGAATACCCTCATTCTTATTTCGAAAAGGCCCAAGAGGCCTGGGGTGGGGGGGCGCAGGATATCTGCTCGATGCCTGGAAGGTACCATCTCCCTGCATGCTTGGTCTGAAGAGAATCACAGAATCCTAGAGTTGGAAGAGACCCCAGGGGCCACCCAGTCCAACCCTCTGCTATGCGGGAACACACATCAAAGCGCTCCCGACAGTGATGGCAATGCAGGGCAGGGCCTTCTGTGCGGCAGCCCTACGCTATCCCTACGGAGTTCAGAGCTTGCCTTCCACCGTTAAGCTTTTGGTGGCCTGTTTCTGCCATGTAGCTTCGGAGTAATTTTAAAACACCAATTCCCCCCCCCACTTTCTTTAAGTTTGCTGTATTTTGGTGCAGTGTTTGAACAGGTTTTAAGCTGAGATCCTGCGCTGGGAGTTGTGTAGCATAAATCTCCAAGGGCAGAGTTACGCCTTGATCGTTCTCCATGACCCTTGGGCTCAGTGGCAATGATGTGAAGCCACAACCAACTGTACGCATGAATACATCTCAAATGCACATGCATTTCGGCACACCACAGGGGCTTCTGCATGTGAAAAGGCACCACATCTCAAGCCTTACTTCTTTGGCCTTGAATGTGAATGCAGATGGAAATATCCAACCACTTCATTTCACAAATAAATACAGGTTGCCACCGATGGTTGAATGACAAAACCACCAGGTCATTTATGCTTCATACAGAGGTAGGGGGGAGACACTGTCTCAGCCACAGCTGCTCCAGAGCACCCCAGCTGGCTCTCTCCTCCCCCTCCTGCGCATGTGTGTGCATAATAAGCCCCAACTGCGAGAGACAAACTGCACATGCCAGCAAAGACGTCTCCTCGCCGGATTACAAGTGACGGTATCAGGCACGTGCCCGGCCTGTAATTGCGTCACATCACTGAATGCCCCCTTCCTGTTTCCTCCATGATCCTAATTGCAATGTAATTCCGACAGAAAATTGAGTGGCATTTGCCAGCACTGCAGCCGCTGAATAAAGGACAGGCTCAGAGGGGCTGCTCCTAAGAAAATGCGCCTCGTTCTAGACACACAGAAGAGCAATGGCAGGGGGCTGGGAACGCGAGCACTCCTTTCGGGCTTTCAAAACCCACACCTGAGGTCCCACACCCCTGTCCCCACAAAGGGAGGATCAGCCCCAAGGTCTGAAGGGGACCCTCTCTGACTGCTCGGCATAAGGAGTTTATGAGGTCCCATGGCCCTCCGGACTGTTTCCACGGCCTCTGAGTCCCTGGACTCTTCTTATTTTGGTTAAAAATAACAAGGGGGAATTGCTGACCCTTGAAGCCCCTGGCAATGGTATTTCTTCTTTAAGGTTGGTGCCAGGAGTCCCCTGTGGGCATTCAAATATCAGGAAATATTTATTTTTCAAAACCAAGCGGGCACTTCTGAGGCAGGGTTGATATTTTCAGCAATTCATGTGCACTTCAGGGGGTCCTGGCGGAATAAAGTTGGCCCCCAGGCCTCCCACTGTGGCCCACTCCTGCTCTGTGTCCTTGGTGCTCTTGTGTGTCTTCAAGTCACCTCTGACTTATAGCGACCCCAAGATGAACGTGTACGGGGTCCTCTTGGCCAGATTGCTTCAGAGGAGGTTCACCCTTCCTTTCCCCACAGGCTGAGAGAAGGGTAGAAACTGTCCAGGGTCCTGGGTGCAGTGGGTTCCCACGGCTGAGCAGGGATTTGAACCCTGGTTTTCTGGAGATATTCTAGTCCAACACGCAAACACCAGGCCATGCTGAGTCTCTGCCTAATCAACCCGCATGATGTGGTAGCAAGCCCCAACCTTCTCCTCCCTCCGGAGGGATTTCAGCTTTCTCACCAAGGGGTCAGAAGGATTGCAGCTCCATGGACAGAGCACAAAAAGCCCCAGGTTTTATTGCAGAAATAAATATTCCCTGCTTGTGTTTCCTGCACAGGTTTCAATAAAACCTGTGCAGAAAACAGGTTTTACTGTAGAAAAACTGCTTTCCTTCACAGAATAATTCTTCTGCACCAGCAGTTTCCAGTAAAGGAAGAATATTTGTTTCCCCCTGCAGTGGGAGAAGTGGAACGGTGCATCTCCATCCATGACTGATGCCTGAAGCACACGATGCATTTACGTACCATGTGCAAAACAGGGTCGTGCATTTTCAGCAGATGATCCACGTCGGAAGCACTGCGGGGCCTCTGTAGCACACAATGCCTTTCTGAAGCACATGGTGCATTTTAGATACTCTGGTGAAGGTGGCGAAGAAGATTTTCCCTGTTCCTCTTCCCAGCAATGCGTTTTCCCATCGGTCATAGAGAGAAACCACATCCATCATCTGGTCCATCTGCTCATACCATTTGCCACCACCCCACCATCACGCTGTACCTGCCTCCCTTTCACTGAGCCAGAAATCCCCACATCTGACAGCCAGAGGCTAGGCAGGGACAGACGAAGGCATAGATGTCTCACAGACTGCTTTGTCATTTCTTTGGAAATCAGCTTGACTGGGCACCATATTGCTCAAGTCAGGTGTCCCCGTGCTCCTCGTGCCTGCTTTTATTACCTCCTGAAACTCTTACTCTGCTTGCAATAAATAATGAAGCACTCTTGAGCTGATGTCCCACGTCTGCACCTTCGACTAGGAGGCTGAGAGTCGGCTTCTGCTCCTCCAGAATCAATTACCCTTCTGGCCATCCACTCACCCGCTCAGCACCAGGGAGAACGCAACCTCCCTCCCTGCTAGCTCTGCTGGAGCCCAACTGAAGCCCCCCTTTGCTGGAGGACCCCGGCTGAAGCCTTCCCTTAGCCACCCCGGTTTCTGCCAGGAATCCGCACAGTGCCACTTGATCAGCGTTCGAAAAACAAAAGCACAAAAAAACCCTTTACATGGAAAGAAGAGTGGCTGGAGAAAAGGAGCAGGTCCCATGAGGCCAGACAAAATCTGGCAGGAAAGACTTCCACCCTCCCCAAATCTGGACACACGCCCTGTTGGATGCCCGCCTTACGCAAGAAAGCCAGATGCACCATGCAGTTTGCTCCACGCCTATGCCCTGTACTGGTGGTCGGTTTCCCCACAGGGGCCAGAAGGAGTTCTTATCAATGATACTGCAACAATTCATGTATGATTCTTCCTCAACTCAGTTAAAATAAAAATAAAGCTTATCCCCGTCGCCAAAATGGTTACTCTCAAGTGCTGTATTTAAAAAAAAGACAAACAAACTGCACCTCCAACATAAAAAGGATGAAGGGAAGGGGAAAAGAAGGAATGTGGTGGCAGCACCATTTAGACTAAATTATTTTTTATTTTTGCATGAGCTTTTGTGGCTATAAACCCATTTCTTCAGATGCAGTACAGTGTGGTATTAAAGCCTCAGGTATAGAGCATATTTACACATTGTAGGAGCGGGAGGCAATATAATAGGACCTGGAAGGATGCAAATCATGACCCTGGCCCTAAATTTTCAAAGGGCATCTGACAATTTTCCAGCTGCACTTCTTTTTTTCTCACTGCCCCTGGCAGGGGAGAGCGGAGAGGGCTCACATGCTTGTTTAAAAACCTTTCCACACCCCCATCCCCAGGGCAGGGCTCAAGGCACCAAAGGGGAAAGTTGCATGGAGGGGGGCAGGAATGTTGTCATGTTGTCACACCACAGGTGTTGTGTCCTCCCCCTTCCCGTTTCCAGGCAGAATGAACCCATTTGGAACTCCTGGCAGGGGCGGAGAGGGGAGAGGAGGAGGAATCTCGTGTTTTCAATTGTTCTCAGCCAAAGTGCGTAATTACTGGCCCCAAACAATTGGCGCTCTGGGGTGGGTGTGGGGGGACAGAGGCGGAGGACGGTGTGCATTACTAATGAACGCGCAATTTTCTGCTTCCAGCAATGAAAATGATGGGTATTCAATACACCACTCCTTTAAGAAAAAATAATCAGATAGAATTAGCTAGCAGTTTCCAGGCGTGATTGTGTCTAGAGGGGTGGGAAAGGAGCAGCGAGGAACTAATTGCTCAGCTCTGTGATTTCTCCATTATGCCAACGACAGCTCCCTAGGCTGGGTGGGTGGGTGAGCAACAATGCTGAAGGAGGGCTGCCCTGGGCACGGGCCTCCCTCGCCCGAGGGGGCTGCCCCCTGACTTGGACGGGAGGCTTCCCCTGCCAAGCCAAAGGGAGGAAAAACCTCCCTCTCTGGAGATCCACCGCTTTCCCACCAGGCACCTCTCTCCCTCTCCATCCTTCTTCTCTCCCAGAGGCTTCCTCTTTTTGAAAAGCCCATTCAGGTTGTCTTTCATGGCTGCAAACTGGAGGCATTGGCGAGGAACAAGGAGACACAGAAATGAAGGAGGAGGTGGTCCTTTAGAGGTTCACCTTCCACCAGAAGAAGATGGACTGGGGTTAACCCATCCTACCTGGATGGCCAAAAGCACGCAGGGACTGAGGCTGGGTTGTCACTTAGGGACCAAAGTTGTTTCAGGGCCCAAAATCTCAGCTTCACGTTCTCTCTCATCCATACCAGTCCTGCAATCCCTGGGGGGCTTTGACCAAAAGAGGTCTGGCTGGGAGATTTGAGGAGTTGTAGCACAAAATAATCATCCCTCCCTCCACTCTCCTTTCTCTCTTGCTTTGATGCCCTCTCCTTTTGTTGTGCTTCTTATACAACATAATATCGGCAAAATGTATTTAAGTTTCCAGGTTCCAACAGACCCTCATAAAACAAGGAGACCTCGACCCCAAGTACTGCATTAACCAAATAGTTGCAACCGGTACAGGAGCATGGATAACAATTGGTGCAAAATCAGCTGGAAGGGGGAAGGGGCTCTGTGCCTTTTCTGCAGGAAGAAAGGGAAGGTTTCACACCAGCTGGAAGTGAGTGTGCGAGTGCGCAATTCAGCTCTCCATGGTAAAATAAATCCAGATTCTCAACAAGATAGATACCAAGTTTCCCCTTCACCAGGCAGTTATCTGCTTAATGTAATATATTTCAAGCATACCTTTAGGGCAAAAGCCTTCTGCATAATAAGAACCTGTACAAGAAAACTAGGTGCAGTAATAAAAGAGCCAAAATTAAGAAAAACCAACCAACCCCAGCCACTAAAAAAGAAAAAAGCCCAGAAAACTAGAGTACAATTGCAGCCGCTCTTTGTGACTCTTACTGGCTTGTATAAAAAGAAGTCAATGCAGTATCTGTTTTCAATCTGCTGCTCTATTTTTATATTACCTGGTTTTGCTTTTTTAAAAATGTTCTCAGCAACCTTGAGCCCTGTTGGTTTTACCCTACGCTGCCCTGAGATCCCAAGATACAAAGCAGGACATCATACCCCCAACAACTCACAATTTGCAGATGCCGCATGGCCAAGCAATGCTAGAATGTGTTCAGGATGGCAGAAATTAGTGAGGCGGAGGAGCAGAGAAGCTGCAAGGGGCCGTGGCAGTTTTGCTTTTGCCTTGGCCTCCTGGGAAGGGGGAGATTCTGCTCCCTCTTCTCCTCTAACTCCTGTTGTGCCAACTGAATGCAAATTTGTCCTTTGAACTCACTTTGCAGCAGTAGAACTAAGTGGAGGATGAATGGGGAAAGTGGGAGGAGGAGGAGAGAGAAACTGGGACATTATAAAAGTGCTGAGAAAGTGGGATGGCAGATGGTTAATTGGAACTTTCCCTGCCAAGTTGGGACATTTGGAGGGTATGGGAGGGTTTGTTTGTTTGTTTTTAAATACATAGAGAGTAGTATTGTGCAGTGGTTTGAGCACTGGGTTACAAAACTGGAGACCACGGCTCCAATCCCTGCTTGGCCACAGAAACCCACAGAAGCCACACTGTCTCCACCACAGAAGAGGGTAAAGGAAAACCTCCTCTGAACAAAACTTGCCAAAAAAAATTATTACACACAGAGAGAGAGACACACACCATAGTGCACTCTGTCCCATCTGAGCCCAGGAACTGAGCCGCTGGCCATTTGATGCCATTGGCACAGCTGTGTTTTCACTGCTGGCACCTTCTTGGTGGGACGCCAAAGTCATGCCAGGTTCACTTGCCGAAGAGAGAGAGAGAATCCAAACTGCAACAGGCCGGCAGATGTTTACAGCTGGGTTTGGAAGTAGCCCATTGAAAACAACTGTAGGCACTGGCAACAAGTGACTTTTGCAGGTCATCAGTGAGGAGAAAAGTTACATTTCAGAACTGATGCATTCACCAGAAGCAAAGTTAATCTTCCAGTGCCATATTTTCCCACTGGCCTTTCTAAGTTATTCTTGAAGAGCAGTTGTTGTTGGTGGGCTTTTAGGGAGCAGTTTGCCAAGATTTTTCTCCCAGGTTTTATGACATTCTCTGGCCAGTCCAACCGGCTTTCCCTCCCAGGAAGAAAGAAGTAACACAGCTCCAAATGGCAAAGAGTAATGGCCTGTGCACCACACATAGGCCATTTCCACACTAGCCTGTTATAGCGCGATGATTCCACTTTCAACATCCTCTGGAATCCTGGGGTTTGCAGTTTCGGGAGGGGCTGGCCTCACCTTGCTTTTATGGGCTATCTGCAAAGATGCTCCCGGAGGAAGCCTCGTCTTCCATTCATAAAACCAAAGGCTTCTTTCGGCTTCTTTCTCCTCCCAAGGTCCCTCCTGCTCTTCTTGCCACTGTTGTTTTTCACATTTCCAGCCCCAGCTTTACAAGACAGGCCTCCAGAAGGCTGGATTTAATGGGAACTGTTTGCAGCCAGCCTGGGAATTGGATCCTCCTTACCTTGCTTTTAATTAATGCTGGAACCATCCTGAGCTTTGATCTAAAGAACGCTGAGCAGGAAGGGAAATGCAGGACGGTTCTGTTCTTCAGAGGGTCCAAGAAAGCCTCCCTCCAAATCTCTCTTTCTCTTTAATATGAGGAAGAATTCTTTTTCCTTCTTTCTTTGGGAATGAAAGCATTCTGTCGGCCATCTCACTTTAACAGGCAGGACCTTTGGCTAATAAAGCAATTCTGTCCAGATGGTGCGGGTCTTGTCTCTGCAAAATCTGACAAGGTGCACGGGGTGGGGTGGGGAGATTTGGGGCTCCTAAACCTGTCACCCTCCCCTCCTTCTTCTCCTTCTTCTCCTTCTTTGCCAAGACTGAGGGAAAGGCATCCAGGGCAGAATGCAAAAGCAGCTCTCAGTAGTGAGGGAGAGAAAAGAGGAAAGGATGGCGCATTCCCAACACCACACCAGCACACACACACTGCGGTTCTTTTTAAGGGGTCTCACTTCAGTTGTTCGTTGCTGGAAGATGAGAGGAGCCTTAAAGATCTCCTCCCCGGCCCCCTGGAGCTTTGGAGTCCTGGAATCACAGAGATGGAAGGGACCCCAATGGCCATCTAGCCCAACTCCTGAGAGGTGGATTTTCCTGTAGGTTTCGCTTCTTGTTTCTTTACATCCCTGCCTTCCTTCCATCGTGAGACCCAAGGCAATATACTAGCACCATGTCTCTAGCAGCCCGCCTTCCTTGTGAAGACTAGATGCTAGTCTCTGTAGCTTCAGCAAGGAGATGGCACCTTCTGCCTCCCAGCCACTGGTTCAGCTCCACCCTAGGTCACTGCATGTTGTCTAGACTCAACAGAGGGGATGTCCTACTTGGTTTACTCCACCTGCTAAGATGGGCTTGATAGCAGCATCTCTCTCTCCTTCTGGCTTGCTCCAGCTTGTCCTTAATCCCCAGAATTGGACACAGGGGCACTCCAGGTGAATTCTGGAGTCCTGCGTCTCATTCTGGGCACTGCAGTTTGGAGAGATAACGTTCTACAAGATGAATCCTCCACACCTCCCAGCAAAGACGTGGCTGACCAGGGTCAAGGTCTGCGCTGACATACATGGGGCTGGGAGAAAGTGCTGGGGACTGAGTATGACGCATCCATGTCAAACAGGCTGGGGGACAAGACCACCCTGCTCATCTCCAGCCACAATTCAAGGGCTTGTTATGTGTTTTACCTGGGATCAGAGAGGTGATGCCTCAGCGCTGGAAGCATGTGTTTTCAACCTTAATCCAAAGGCAAGGGTTGGGTCAGGAGACCTGGAAAGGTTTCATTTGGGAACCTGAAGCTTCCCGTTTTCCCCACCGTCTCTCCTGCTATCTGTGGGCAATGGACCAGACCCACACTCCAGAAGCAGTCCTTTCCAGAAGTGCCGGGGGCCCAGCCGGAATGCCTTCCCCAAACAACAGTTGATCCCTTATTTATTTCTCCTACTCCTTTAATGAGCACAATTTCGGCTATGCAGATCCATCACCATAACGTTCCTTACCGTTACAATTCATAATTAATCTCCACAATTATAAATAATTCAGCGTTTGTTTATTGTTGCCCTGCTGGTTGTGAGCCTTGAGAGCGTGGCTGGTCTTCCTCCGGCACCGTGGCCACCGGCCAAAGGGAGTCCTCTGGGGTTCTCAGGTCTGGAGGCCAGCCTTAGTGGCCACCAAGAAGGTTCCACAAGGCAATGCAGCATGGCTCGGACATGGGGGCCTTTGGCTTCCTTTCCTCAGGGGAAACATTCACAAGGCCAAGCTCAGTGTGGCACCGTGGGGCAACTACACTAATATTTCCTTACAGAAAAATGCTGCTTTGCACACATGAAAGACCCACATAAGAATTTCGTGTAGAGTAAGTCCCAAATAGTTTTCGAAAACTGCAGCTTTTCAAGACTTCTTTGCAGTGGGAAGAAAACTGCTGAGACGACTTTTGTTTCCTTTGAGAACTAATTTAGTGAAGAATTACACACTGTTCCAGGGAAGGAGAGGCCCGAACCTTTCTAGGCCACCGGTCACATTTTGCGGAGCTGGGCTGCCCATCAAATGTTTCCTCCAGTGCTTTATCACCTTGGATCTCCCACAGAACAAGGCAAAACAAACGAACAGAGAAAGAAGCCAAAAACCCCACTCAGCTCCACCAACCCAGCGCTTACACTTCCCTTATCTTTGCCAGCAACCGCTTGCCAAAATCTAGGTTGGAGGGTGGAATCCTTTTGCATCTTTTACAGAGAATACTCTGCTAAACTCCTTGGGCACCGGGAGTGGAAGGAGGAGGCATAAGGAGAAAGAAAGAAGATCTATACTCTGGATTTCTTCAACCATTAAAAATTCTATAAGCAAGTAACAACCAGCGTAAGGTACAGTTCGATTTTTAAAAAGAGGCTGAAATATAAAAGGCAGGTCTGAGTTAATAAATCTCTGAGTCAGTATTACAAAAACTCCAGGTTCCATTGGACGGAGCATCTGTCTGCCCCGGGGTCTGGTTTCCAGCCATGGTGAGCCTCTGAGAAACTCTTGGGAAGAGTATGGAGATATTGGCCAATTCCAAGTGGGGCCCATTTTCAAAGTGTAAGAGGTCCCCTAGCCAGGCCTGCTAGAAGAGGCCTGAAAGGCAAGCAGCGTTGTCAGCCCATTCCAACCAAGCAGTCCTAGCTGTTTTCATCTCCACCAGGGTCTTATTTGTCCATCTGAAAGCAAGCCACCCCAGAATACTTTTTATTGCAAGAAGGGGACGGCTTGGAGGAATGTAGAATTGCTGAGAAAATAAGTTTCCTGCCCAACTACTGCAAGGGCTACATAAACTCAGGCCATTTCTGCACTAGACTGTTAGAGTGCTGCTATTCCCCTTCCAACACCCTATGGAATCCTGGGGTTTGCAGTTCAGGGAAGGGCCTTTGAGGATTCCATAGGATGTTCAAAGGGGAATAGTAGCTCTCTAACAGTCTAGTGTGGAAATGGTCTCAGAGGAGACAAGGAAGCCAGAATAGGGGCTCGGGAGAGTGAATTAAACTAGTCCCCACCTCCATGAGCTGAAAGCTTGAGGGGCCTCAGCCCGCCGGACCCCGTCTCCGCCAAACCACAGACTTTTCCCAGTCCCCCAGAATCTGTGGTGACACCGGCTGTCTTTGAAGCTGGAGGCTCCTTGGGTGAACACCTCAGCCGACAGACAGCCGTGGAGAGAAGCTCTCTCCCTCTTCCCCCATGCTTGGTTAAACCCCCTTTGAAAACTGCCTGGGGGAGCAGCCACGATGACAGCTCCCTTGTGGGAACAAGCCCTAGAGATTAATTGCAAGCAGCCCACCGCAAGGACCAAAATCATAAGGTGATGGCCCAGCTTCGGGAGCAAGCCTGTTGACCTTTGACATCTGGGAATACAAATCCCTCCGTTTGAGGGAGCCAAGCCCAGGAAGGGAGTTTTGCAGCCAGAGAGAGAGAGAGAGAGAACACCCGTGGATCATTGCAAGCACCTGCAGGTATCCGCACACATAATAAATAGGAAAAAAAGCCACCACAAAGGCATCTGTTGTGTAGAAATATTGCACACTGCTCTGGTCTGCGCTCAGCATTAAAGAAGGAAAGTCAGATGAAAAATGTGGATTTCTCTCTAGGAAAGAGCCGCATTCCCAAGGGATCAGCAACATAGCTACGGTCTCTCTAAATTAATAAAAGTAAAAAAAAAAAAGTAAAAAAAAGTGAGTAGGTAATAAACTAAATGACAGGGAGCCTTCCTGGAATTTTAGTATCCAAGAGCCAAAGTTTTGCTACAGGTTTTCTCAGCAAAGATAATGAGTTGTATAATTTATGCTGCCTAAAACATTTGCTAGATGTAACATAAAAGGGCAATATTTATTTGAGATGCATTAGGGAGTAAAAACAGGCGGCTGGATCGTTTCCCCAACACTTCTGCATTCTTCTTCTATTAATAATTTTCTCACAACACCAAAAACACAGATGGGAGACACATGGCGGGTATTTACAACGAAGAGCAGAAATCTATTCAATATTGAATTCACAAGTTTAAAAATGGATTGGGCAGAGGGATTACTTACATTTACAAGACACAAATTACTAATAAAAGGTATATAGATCTCGGCGCTGCAAAATTATTTACGAATTTGCACTTATACATTTGTTGCAATATATCATCGTTCAAAAAAGCCCTAATTAGAAGGACTGCCTTTGCAGAACGCTGCTCTTTCCCTCTTCTTTCTGGCTTTAGAAAACAACAGACCCAGAACTACTCAGAGGAAAACTATGAAGAACTTTTTGATTCAAAGGGGAAGTGCAGGGCTTTCTCCTTCCATGTGATGAGTGCATGTGCGTGTGTGCACAAGCGTGTGCATGAGTGTGCACCACGGAAGGTGAGGGGAACCATTTAATCCCCCTGCTCAGGATATATTAGGCGGGGCCTCTAAGTATCTTGACACTGCAGTGCTTAACGTAACTGTATTAAAGGACATTAAAAATGTAAGGAGAGATAATTAAGCAAAATAAATTAAATACGCTTCCTGAAATATTCTGCAAGACAAACACTTTTTGGCTGCTTAAATGTTTTCCAGCAGATGTTCGCCTCTCAGCTTGCTTATCCTTCAGTGAAACTCGGAACGCAAAAAATGTTTAGAAGCAAACGCACGCCGGTGTCGCCAGCGTTGTCGGGCTTAACATCCTTCCATAAATGTTACTGCAGCAAAAAGCATCCTGAAAGCAATGAGGCAAAATGTTTGCAAGGAGAGGGTGAGGGAGCGGGGAAGGAAAGACTTTGTCATTTGGGGATCTGGTTTATCGCTGCAGAGACAATAATATATCCTTAAATCAATTTGGCTCCCTTGCCCTCGCAGCAGGAGATTGGTGCCAAAGCTGGCGAAAATTACTTTTTGGTGGCATTATAACCCGTGGCAGCCAGAGCTTTGAATTGAGATGCCAAGAGACCAGGGTTTGACTCCCTGCTCAGCCATGGAAATCCAGCGGGTGGCTCTGGGCAAGTCACACTCTCTCAGCCTGAGAGGAAAGCAATCAGGGCAAACCTCCTCTGAAGAAACCTTGCCAAGAAAACCTAAGGGAGGGTTGCCGCAAATTGGAATTGACTTGAAGGTACATAACAACCAGACAACAATGGGTGGTGGTTTGTGTATTGGACCGGGGGGGGCAGGATTTGAATTCCCATTCAGCCCTGGACACTCTCTGTGTGACTTTGTGCAAGTGCCACTCTCTCAGCCTCAGGGGAAGGAAATTCAAATAAGCCTTGCCAAGAAAACCATGGAACAGGGTCCCCATCCATCAGAGGTTTCTGGAAGAGACAGAACAGGAACAGTGGAAGGGTCCCAGGAACATCCAGTCCCTCCCCTGGATTCTTTCAAGGGACATTTTCCTGAAAGTCCACCCCCCCTCCCCCAGGATGCCATCATGGGTGGATTCTTGGTCCCCACAAAGGCTCCTTCCCTTCTTCTGAACATCCAAAGTGCCCCTCCTAAAGGGCTTAGTGACCAACGGTGAGAGTTTTAAGGTAAAATGTGATGGTATTTTGTCTTTTTTTGGTCTTTGATACCATCCAGCACTGGGATACCCCTCCCCAATGCCTGAGGACCCCTCTGAGTTAAATTTGGCATTGAGGTCAAAAGAGGGTCTCCATAATCATTGTGCCAAAGGACACGGCAATGGAAACAGACTTAAGTGGACTTAAAAGTGGATTGGAAGAGGAAGGCAACACTCATCAACCTTTATGGTCAAACGGAGGCTCCATATTCAGAGGCCGTCTGAGTTTCCACCAGGAATAAACAATGGAGGGGTTGGCCAACCAGATGCTCTGCTCTGGGCTGACTCAGAAGGACCCCCACCCCTGGAAGAAGAAAGACCAGAAGCAAATCTCTGCACAAACTCAATTTGGAAAAGTTTCCCCCTATCAAAAAAAAATTAAAAGAGAAAGCCTGAAACAGACTCATGGACTGTAAGGAACAAAAAGTGCTGTTTTCCTTCTTTCTACCAGTTAGAGACGCCCCCAGAACAAGGCTTCCCTCTGGCCCAGAATGGCTGTTGCATCCCCCCCCCCACAAACACTCCTCTGTGAGTTTCTTACAGTTCAGCCCATTTGCAATGTGCTTCCAGAAGGATTAGCTGCAAAAGAGAGGGAAAAAGGCAGGCAAAGGAGAGGCCCTTTTCTCGGCTCCTTTGAGGATTTATTGCCATCTCCTGGCCCTTCTCGGGTGTCTCAAAACTGTCAAAGAATTTTGCCTGGCATTGAAAGCATTCTCACTCCGCAAGCAAATGGAGCTGCCTTTCAGAGAGGATATCCTCCCCGGTCTGCAATTTAAGTAAAACAGCCCAGCACCCTGCTTCCCATGGACGCCTTTTGGAGCCTTTTGGAGAGCAGATCCTTTGGGGAGGGAGGGCTGCGCCCCTGTCCTGCCACCCACCTGGTACTCCGAGGTGTACTGCCCTTGAAGAGGGAGGCTCCACCGGCTATCAAAGAGGGGCTTTTAAGACCCCGACTTCCCCAGCCTCCTCCTCCTCTGAATGTGATGATTTCTAAGGAAAAGGAAGCAAAGTGGCTTTGAAACGGTTTCGGTGTTGTGCATCTGGCAGCTCTCAAAGATGTTTCCGAGCGTTAAGAGAAAACAGCAGCAACAGCTTACAAAAGTGTTTCCTTTTAATTTATGCCTCCTTGCATGAATACATTATGATCTCCAATACAGAAGAAAAAGGTGGGGGGGAGTTATTGATATGTATGTCCCCTTCTGAAGAAGGTCCTCTCGAGGCCCATTTGAGAATTAACAATAATCCATATTCCCTCCCACCCCCAGGAGAAGGGAAAGGAGCACTCCTCTGTTTTCCTGGTGGGGCCTTTGATGCATGAATCGTTAAGGAGCCGTAATGACAGTACGTTCGGTATATCACACGCTGTGGCAAACATTTTCAGAAATAAATCCCCAAATAATCAATTTGTGAAGAGTCAACACTTTTTAAGCGATCCTTGTAATAAACGCCTGCCGATCACATCCATCATGCCATTGGCACGGAATTTATAGCAGCCCCAAATTACAGCAAATCCGGCAGAGAGGCCTTTCTCCTCTCATCATGCAAATGTTTAAAATGGGGAAGGAAACCATTGTGCAGCATGTCTGGGATTACATTAAGCAACATGCCCTGGCTCTCTGGAGTTAATAACACCCTGCAAGGGTCTTCCTTCCCCAACATCCTGCCCTTCTCTCTCTTAAATCTGAAAACTAAGAAGTTCAGCCCTGACTTTCTCACTGCTTTGTCCTCCTCCAAGATGCTGGTGAACCAAAGGCTTTTTAGACACTCAGGCTGGACTACTGCAATGTAGTCCAAATATGGGACTGCCCTTGAAGACTGTTCAGGAAATCCAAACTGTTCAGACTCCTGTTGCTTACTGTTTGATGGGGGCAAGACAATGGAAACATATCCTACCTGCTTGCAAGAACTGTTTTGCTAATATTCTCATCCCAGACTGGATTTAAAGTGCTCTTTTGACTTATAAAGCCCCCATGTGGGTCTGAAGGCGATGAAAGGGTCTACATGAGCTCTCATATGGACCATTCGCCCTTTTCCCTGGGAAAGGGGCTGCCCAGGACTCCAACTGAATGAATAGAAATTGTTCTTAATTTGGAAGCATCAAAAGAGTGAGTTGTCAGATAATGGGACACGCATCTGTAGTGTGATAGGGGCCTTAATTTCTAACCAGGGAAATACTTCCCATATTTGTTAATCACCATGTTTATTGTCTGAATGGCACGTGCAGCAGAGGCTTCCCATATCATGCATAAGGACATTACCAGGAGCTGCCTCTTGTCATTAAAAGGGGTCCTCTCTTGGTTTTCGCCCTGAACTTCCAGGACTTGGGATGACCGTGAACTGGCAACCTTCTCGCTGCCCACCCAGGAACCTCTGTGGCCAGAACAGGTTGGTAGCAAACCTTCCCACCCAGAATGGCTCTTGCAAGTGGTATTGCGGGGTGGTGGGCCAGGGAAGAGCCGAGATTCCCTGGGGAGGGAAGCCTTTGGAGAAGCATTGAGCCAGTGGAGGCCATCTCAGAGCGGCTGCCTCCAGGCTCTCCCTGCCTCCTTCCACACCAGGATTTTGCTGAAATGCATTAAGCAGCCAGTCTGAACAACATGAACCTAATTAGTTTGCAAACGACACAGCTCACCTCCGATGGAGAGTCAAACCCATGTTAAATTAAAGCAGATCAGAGCATCCAAGGAATAGTTTTGCAAGATTAGCTCTGGTCTCACAAGTTGCTTCGCCCTCCAGTAATAACCCAAGAGTACATTTTTTTCTCTCTCCTTCTTTCTTTGCCGACAGTCGCAAGGAACTGAGTAATGCGAGAGCGTTTTTGCAATTTGAGATCCAACTGGGGATTCTTTACATAATGCCAGAAAAACCGATCGGTCACTTACTAAGAGGGGACATTTTTAATAAAAAAAGAAGCAGAAAGAGGCTGGGGAGGCAGTGTTTTCTCAAGCCTTCCTTCCCAGCTCCCAAGCTGTGTTGATAATAATACTCTATTATCACCAAGGTTATGCTGGCAAGGGAACATCCGGAGCGCACGCGCGCGCATGTACTGCTCATTTCAAGAAAGGCTTCTGCAGAGGACTTTGGGGAGGTTTCAGCACCAATGTTCTAGAGCTCACAAAGTAATTGGAAACTTTGCCCCCTCAAAAGAAAGACACCTAAACATCTGGGCCGACTGGTAACAACACCAAGGGACTCTAATGATGCGCAATGCACATTTTCCATGCAAAATTGACTTCATGCGTCCCCCTTCCCCATAAGGTCAGTGGTACACACTGCAAACTCCAGTGTTCGTTTCAATCAACATTAGCGTGGAATTGAATCAGGTCCCCTGACATCTGGAAGTTCAGCACGGATTCTGCCGTCCCACCTTTGGGTCCATTCATGCCTCATAATAATAGCCCTACGATTCTACTTTAACTGCCATGTTTCCACCCTATGGAATCCGGGGGTTTGATGTTTAGGGAGGGAGATTTAGAATTCCCAGCCAGAGAGCTCTCGTGCCTCCCCAAACTACATATCCCAGAATCATAGCAGTGTAATTGTGGAGTGTGGAAGGGCCCTGATCCAAACATTCCATTTCCCTTCCTCAGCATTCCTCGAAAGAGAAACTCCTGAGAGTAGACCATGGACCCATGGATTCAACTACAAGAAAAGAGATTCCTCCTAAGCCTTAAGAGGAACGTCTGGAGTGCAAGAGCTGTTCAAGAGTGAAACATGGGCTGCCTTCCAGACTTCTCCAGACTTCTCTGGAAGCCTTTAAACGGAGGTTGTATGGCCCAGCGCTCAGGAGAGCTTTAGTTGTGGATTCTGCATGGCCAAAGTGGGTTGGACTCGATTTCCCTGTGGCTCCTTCCAACTCTATGATTTGACGATTTTGACGGAACAGATCCAAACCCAGTCGGGGTGGTGGCAATTTTTCTTTGCGATTAGAAAAAAAATTGTGTGGCGTACAAGCATGAATCGAAAGTTGCATCCTGCCTTTACTCAGAAATTGGCTCCCGAGGGCAACCAGGGACATTGGGGGAATACGCCCGAACTGCGGAAGACCCGCCTGAAGTGCCAGAGGGAGTTTGCAAAGGGGATTCAGCACCTTGGAAAGCTCCTTTCAAGCCTGGGAGTGGAGGCCCCCAGAGACCACCGGGCGCAAGAGGTTCAAGGCAGGAGAAGCGGCAGAGAAGGCAGCCCCGGAAGCATCAGCCTTGGAAAAGTTACTTCATCAGACTCCAGTTCCCAGAATCCCTCCAGGCAGCACAGCGACGTCTCAGGATCTGAAAACAGGGTTGGGGCGGGGGATGACCTTTTTGGACTACCGAAATCACTCAGCTAGCAGAACCCGAGGGTGAATGGCTGAAAAAGCTCATTTTTACAAGCACCGGAGCTTTCTCTTCAAGCCGCCTGCCCACTTATGGCAGCCCCATGGATCTCATAGTATTTTCTCAGATCAGGAGTCCCCAGAGCGAGCTTTGACGGTTTCTTCCTCTGACATACAGCCTACAGCACTTAGTATTCCTTAGCAGTCTCCCGTCCAAGTACTAACCAGGGCTGACTCTGCTTAGCTTCCAAGATCAGATGGGATCTGATGGTAATTTGGGCTTTATCCTGTGGAATACCCCACCCAGATATATGAGATGCAAAGAAGTTTGGTTTGCCTTTGGCAGCTGGTAATGCCAGCCATTTTGAGGAGGCTTTGCTCTTTGGAGGAAAACTTCCACTTTTATTATATTTCTAGGTCACCTTTGGAATCCTGGGGTTTCTTATGCCTGTTCTTGAGTCCCAACTGCAGACGATGATAGGATGTATAGTGAAGTATATAAATGCATATTTTTAAAAAATATACATTTAAAATACACCCCTCCCCACAAACACACACTCCAGCTCCACCATGGATATTTGCATTTGTGGATGTTTGTATTGTACTGAATTGTAGACATTTGTAGAAGAGGGCAGCCCACCGAACAAAGGCCGGCCCGTCCGCTGAAGAAACCAGCTGTAAATTCAGCCCAGAAAGAAGCCGGTGTTCAGCTTCCAGCTTTACTCTATTTATTAGTTGAATTTTTTAATTATGGCAAATTGATTATGAACACACCACCAGGGATGCTAAGCTAATTAGAAGTTCAGAGAGGACAATGGATTGCGGGCTTTTTGAACAACTTCTACCTAGAGATTTAAATGCAGCAAGGCCAAGCAAAATCTCTCACCGCTAATGTCAGTAGCCCAGGAATTTGGTTGTGGTTGTGGTCCATTTCCTCGAGTTTTTAAGGGCTCCTGGGCCGTCTTGACCCAAAAGGCAATGAGACAGAAATCCGCAAGCAAAATCAGCGCCTGCTCCAGTCCATCTTCCTCATCTTTTCACCAGCAAGTCAAGACCTTTTTCATTTAAACAAACCTTTGATTGGGTTGTGCATTGAATGGTTTTTTTTGCATTTGTTTCTTTATTGTTCTGTCTTTTAAATGATTTTTATGCTATTTTAAACTATGAGTGTTTTTACATGACAGCTCATTTAATTTGTTTTATTTGCTTTGTCATGTTTTTAGTTGCATCTTGTTTTCCTGTGCAGAAAAATATCTTTTTCCTGTGTAGAAAACACTGTGAGTGGAGACTCATTCTGCATAAAATTCAGTGTGGTTGATGTCCACAGAAAACAGCCTTTTCTCCACAGAAAACAGCTTCTTCTGCAGAGAAAATAATACTTCTGCATAGAAGTTTACGCTTACACACAAATCCATTTTTCTTTTCCAGCAGATGCCCCATAAACTCATTGACTGTGTTGCCCCCTTTAATTAAAAAATAAATTTACCAGTTGTGTAGAAACTTAGAAACTACTGAAGAAAGGACTTCTAACAGAAGAAGAGTGCAGTAATCCAGTTGTTTTAACATGATGATTGGATTTTACTGTTATAACCTATTATGTTTGAGTTGCATCTGTCTTTTTAAACATTTTGTGAGCCAACTTGAATCCTATTCCTGGGGGAATGGTAAGATATAAATTTAATCAGTTAATTAACAGATACCCTCATGTTCCTCGGCACATTTGATTCCCCCTCCTGCTAGATACCGACGTGTGTTCCACTTTTTCCTTCTATTCCCTCCTTCCGAGATGTTTCGCAACCCCCCCCTCCAAACCTCCTAGTTTTGCACCGTCCATTTCCCTCTCCATCCGAGTCTTTAATAGCCATCTTGGGAAGCGCTGGCCCAAGATCGTTCCCTTCCACACCCCACTCAAAAGTTCCACCCACCTTGACAAGGACCCGATGAGGAGCCCCACTTGAGAACAGTTTCCTAACTGGTTGTGAAAACACTTGGAGATTTTTATCTACTAGCTTGAATTGGTTGAGTTCTCTGGTTTGAGAATTCCCTAGCTTGTCGAACGCTTTGCTGAAATCAAGATAAATTACATCCATGGCTCCCCCACAATCCACTAAGCCAGTAAACCAATACAGAAAAAGAGATAAGATTAGTCTGTCAAGAATTAATCTTCACAAATCCTTCTTTGCTTCTACTAATCACTGCATTGATAAAGACGTTGCAAACTCACTCTTTCATCATTTGTTCCAGCAGCTTTTCTGGCATCAAAGTCAGGTTGACTTGTTTGCAGTTCCTCCAGTTCTCCTCTCTCCCTTTTCCGAAGGCTGAAAGGACTCAGACTCCCACCAAACCACCCTGAACAACAAGTCCAACCGTGATGGATTTTAGAAGCTCAGAAAGACCAGGGTTGGTTAGCCCTAGGGTGGGAGATGACCAGAAGAGAAGACCAGGGAAACCCAAGCAGGGCTGCAAGAGAGAGACCCTGCTGCCAGTCAGAGTGTGACGATACCAAGCTAGGTGGGCCCCCAAGGCCCTGACTCTCAGTAGAGGGCAGCTGCTTCCACGTTCCTACACAGAGGGTCCCAGCTTCTTCAGGCGGGGCTCGGAGAGAATCCTGCCTGAAATTCTAGGAAGCCAACATGGCCGGGCTAGGTGGGCCCCATGAGACTGACTCAAAAGAAGGGCGGCTTCCTACTTCCCAACCCATCCTCCAAGAGCCCCTGCCCCAAGAGTTTAAATTCCTTCTGTAGCTCGGGAGACAATTCTTCTGCCCTGAAAACTCATATCAAATTTTGTGCTGGTCTTGAACTCCCAGAAGACTGAAGCTAAATGGAGGAGCTGAGCAATTTCTGCCTTCGTTCTGTCACTGGCTAGCATTTCCCTGAGCAAAGGGCCCCCATGTCCTTCTTTCCCCCTCTTGCTTCAAACAGAAACTAAAGAAGCCCCTTCCATTGCTCTTGGCACCACTCACCAGCCTCCCACTTGTTCTGAGCAGATCCAGGCTCCTTGTGACCTGTCCTTCCCCTCATGCGTGCCCTCAGAAAAATACATTCAGCTCATCCCAAAGCTTGAGGTTCAACTGCTCCTGCCCCTCATGCCACACAGGGACTGTGAATCCCCCCAGAGCTCCTCTCCCCCACTCCTGCGGCCGAGGTTCCACAAGCAGGACAAGGCAGAGGACAACGGGGGCTGCCGGCTGTCTGATCCACCACCTGCCCTCCCACCCTCCCCACCTTGCACAAATGGCACCATCAAGAAAAAACTACAGCACCATTCCTTGGTTCCTTTTTTATATCTAAAACAGCACAGCGCTTGCAGTTCCCCCAGGTTTGCACCGTTACACCTCCACTCAATCAGTGCAGACATTTTGAACAAAACTGTAGCAGCTTCCCACACAGGGAGCCAATTCTGCAGGCCCAGCAGGTCCTCCCTGTCTGTTCAGAGGCTGGCAGAAAGAGGGGGCTGCTCCACAGTTGACATTTGTGCTCCCCAGCACAGGGACACCCACGTTAAATACATATGAACCCTTCCGAATGGAATCACACCAGAGCACTGAAATTGCTGGCTTCCCTGGCTTGGCACACACAATGGATAATTTGAAGGAGATGGGGATGGAACCAGTGTGCAATTTTGCTCAGGGAATGACTTTGTATTGTGAGTGAGGATCCACTTGCCCCCAACATATCCTCCCCCCCGCCCCAATTCTGGCTGTGCATAATGCCTGCTGAAGAATCGTGCTTGCAGCCAGTGTAGGAATGGAAGATGGACAACCCATTTTCCCAACTTTCTTTGGCCAAATACCACGCAGGTTGGAGACAACCCTGACAACATGCCATAAGGCCTCAAGATATGCTTGTGCCATGGATTCTTGCACCGGTGGGGGCTGGACCAGAGGCCCCTTGGGTTCACTTCCAGGTCTATAGGTCTATGATCCCACCTACCAATTCAGAGATTGCACAGCTGGCATCCATGCCTGGCACCGTCATCAAATGAAGCACCAGAGGAAACCTTGGCACATCACTAAGGAAATCCCCACACTTTTCTTGACATGTTACAAATAAGGAACTTCCCCCATGGCTACATGCACACCCCAGACTCTCCCCTCCTCTGAAGACAACCTCTGGCTAACGGCTGTGCTGGTGGCTTCAATGCAACAGTTTCTACACACTCTCTCTCTCACACACACACAAGTTCCTCCATGTCGGGAGGAGAAATAAGGCAGCCAGCCACAGACAACTGCAATTAATATTCCGGCGTGCTCGGTCTAATCACAGCCCGGGGTCTGGGAGCTGGAGGTTTGTGGCAGGTGGGACTGAGGATAATCTGCAAGTCGGAGTGTGGTGCGTTGCAAGAGAGGGAGAGAAGAGGCCAGGGGGAAAGATTTTTCTGCAGAACGGTTTCCTCACCGCTCAGTTCTGCCTTGTGTTGGGTGGAAAGACATAGAAGGCGAATTAGTTATTCCTCTGGGGTAAGAGGGGGCTTCTCGCCCAGCTCCAAGCAATTTCACTAAGGATGTGTGAACACGGTCAGGCAAGGAGACACACCTTCCCACCCTGCATGGACCAAAACATCTTCGCTTGAAAGAGGACTTTGGGCCAGATGCAAATCTCACTGTATTTCAAACTGCGCAGTCACAGAACACCCGAGCCCTGAATCCAGCTCGTGCCAAGGAGACTGCCCCTCTCCCAAAGCAACGCCCCGGTTGGGCTCGAACCGGGCAAAGGAGGCACAGCCTGTACGTCCCCTGCATCACAAGTGTGTGTGGAAGGTGGGGATGAGCTGGAATCCAAGAGCCTTTCTGCATTCGCACAGAGACCGAGAGAGAGAGACTCACAATGCACACACCGAGCGTTCCCATGGATATCTCTAGAGAGCGTTTAATTATTAAGCACGGAAAACGGGTCGCTAGCAGCTAATGGTCATTATGGCTCCTTATTCTCCCCCAAAGCATTTTCTCTTTTCACTGGCGATGACAAACACCACGGGGCACCACATTGCTAAAAATCTGCTGGCACGTATTCAAAAGTGTCGGTGGTGCTCTCGCTTTTGTTTTACTTTATGTTTATAGACAATTTTCCCCCCTTTTAATGGCAAAACTGGTTCAGTGCAGCAGAAACTAAAACTTTAAAGTGCAAGAGTCGTTAGAACAAAGACACTCTGTCCCTTGTTAAGACAGGGAAAAAACATCCATAATACTGAGGGTGCTTTAAACACACTGCATATGAATAAATCCATTTTTAAAAGCATTCTTGCTAATACTCTTCCCTGGATGTAGAAACCATTTCTTCTTAAGCAAATTTTTTTGAACCCAACACAGAATGACTCAAAATGAGATTGGACACACAATTCTGCCTTCACAAGTTACTCCCAGAATCTGTTTCTCGGGGAAAGAAATTTGCATTGACAAAGCCCACATGGATAGACATCAGTCATAAGACATTTTCAACCCATGAAGCAAACATCTTTCTCAAAAATGCCATAAAAATGAGGAATGGGGATTCTGCCCTCTGCAAATGCCCCACATTTTCCTGGACACATGAATAACACACTCATATGCTCTCTGAGGCTACAAGAGACCTCTAAGAGCTTTGCAAGGAAAACAGGAAGAGAACCTCTCCCGGACGTCACGACCCCCTGCCTGGACAAGAAGAAAGATCACCACCAAAATTCACCAGCCAAACTGCCTCTTCCCCACACAGAAGCAGGCAAAAGACACAGCGAGAGAAAATGAATCAACCCTGAAGGACAACTCTTTGCAAGGACCTGCAGCAGGCAGAGGTATTTTGCAACAGAATAGGCATGGCCCAATCCCACAATCTCCCCTACTTGAGTGGCACCTACCTCCACTCCCTGCACCTTCAGCTTCATGTGGTCCTCTCGGGTGGTCTTCCCGTCTTTCCGCTTTTTCCAGCAATATCCATCTTTCCTGTATTTCACCTTCTTCCTGTTGTAGAGGATCATAGAGCCATTCTGAGGCCTGCAAGAAACAAAAGAAAATAAAATCAAACAAAAAGGAAGATGCTCAAGGGGCAGGATGGTCAACAGGGCAAGTTTCTCCACGCACACCCATCACTTGGCAGCTGAAGTGTCAGCAGTGTTCTCGCTCTTGAATACATGCCAGCTTGTAGCCTGATTGTGTGCTTGACCAGTGGAACTTCTGCCCCATTCAGTTGCCACTCAGGAGGGGCTTAGAAGCCAGGGAATGGTCACCCAGACCCTCTGCCCTGAATGAGCCCTGGAAAGAAGGTGTGGTTCATGGCTCTGGTGGAGAGTCTGGCTTCTCCGTGTGGCAGAGGAGAACTCTCCCTCTCCTCAACTTGGCCATTCGTTCCTTCTCTACCTTCATGAGAGAGTTCTGCTGTGAGGGGATTTGGGGGGCAAGAAGAGGGGACAGCGAGCAGGGAAAGGCCAGTAAGAGCCACTGGGGCTACTGGGAAGCATTGCTTCCACCCAAAGCCTGCATTTGCATCCAAGTGGGAGACATGTACATTGGTGGCATGAGGAGTTTGCATTTCAAGCCTCCTTCGGGACTCCTAGAGGCACTCCTGGCCAGGTCTCCCCAATGGCTTTGGTTTGCTGATCTCCAGCTGGCCCAGATTTCTGTCTAGATGGGCTACCCAGCACCCAGGACTCACAGCCGTTCCCTGTATCTGATGGGGGTCCAGTCCAGAACGTCACCACCTGATTCCGCACTTGGCCGTGCATAGCTCCAATCCGTCTGCGCACAGAAGGCAAAGTCTGGGGCAGGCCAGGAGCAAGACAGAGCTGGGAGGAGAGATGGCCAGGATCCAAGGGCCAGGCCAGCTGGGGGACCCCAGGAGCGGATGTGGAACTTTCCCATCCTCTGGAGAAGGACGAGGAGATGTCAACACTGGCCTCAATGCTATCGTTCATCCCAATGAGAATTAGGTCCATTGAATTAATGGATCTTGCATAAGCACTGACTCAGCATTGATCTCATGGGTCTACTCTAGTAGGGACTAACAAGAGGACTCAGCCCACTGAAGCCTTTACGGCCCATGCCAACTCTCCCCTGTTTCTAAATAGATTCTTATTCTTCAACTGGATAAAATTCAGTCTAGACTAAGGGTGCTAGCAACCAGATAAAACCAGAAGGGAACAGTGCAGTTTCTCCCTAGAGAATCCCCAGTTCTTCCCCCACAAGAGGCCAACAACTTGGTCTCAAATTCCAATATTTTTTTTTTTTTGTACTTGTCCTGCAAAGTCTTTTTCTGGACAATTTTAAAGATAAACAAATAAATGTCTGACCATCCTTCCATCTCAGAAATGTACTTTTTGGCCCTTTTGTTGGAAAAAAGGAGCCATTTTCCACCCAGCAGCTGTTGCTGCCCATTCCGTACCCGGCTATATTTCTCTCCATCTCCACCCCCAATTGCTTCGCCATATGGCAAATGGATAGAATGGGAAAGCCACTCTTGTGCAACATCTGAGGAAAAGAAAAGGAGGGACGGGAAGGAAGAAAGCAAGCCAGAAGACAGGAGGAGGAGGAGGAGGGGGAAGAACCAGAATTCCCTAAGAAGAGGCGATGCATCACACACAGACAGCAGCCATGGAGATGGTTGCAAAAATTTATAGAAGTACATTAGTCACAGTAATTTGGCTTTGGAACACCAAGAACAGAAAGAAATACAACAACATGAGCAGCACTTGCAGCAATAAACAACTTCTGTGGGATGGGGAGAGAAAGAGTTGGCGGGCATTTGTGCACGTAAATTTTTTGAAGTTGGGGAATTGAAACAAGGAAGGCTGAGGACGAAGGGAAGGCCAACCCCCCTCCCCTGCAAAACCCCATAACTATGAACACTTAGCCCCAGACTTTAAAACTTACATCAACACCCCATTATTTTTTGTAGATTTCTCTCCGTGTATGTGCACCCAGAGAAAGATGGTGAGAGCTGTAATTATTAAGAAAGAGAGAGTCATCAATGCCCGATGGTGTACACCAGAGTGTGGGTCAAAGGGAACAGAAAATGGCAGGGCACGGACGGCTGGACACGGCACAGTTGTCCACCCCAAGGGACACACTTGTTCTGCGGTCGTAGCCTTTGGTCAGGCAGTTTTTGATTTGCTTTAGGTGGTGCTTCAAAACTCAGTGAATGTCTCTTTCTAGGGGGAACCCCAACACCAGTTAGAATATTGGGGTACATCATCCATAGCAGGCCAAGACTTTTGTCTTCCATGGGGAGAAAGTCCAGAACAAACCAGCTTATTCCTTATGCCGTTCTTTCTTTTCTCTTGATAGAGATTTTTTTTAAAAAAATTGGTTTATTGGTCCAATGAATTGAAGAGTGATGCAGAGATTGAGCAACAGCACCTTGGTAATGAATTGCAAAGTTGCACAACCAAATGTACAGCCAAAGGTCAATGTCCATCTGAATGCACATTCCTTATTGTGCACGGCACACATCACATGTTTGTACATCCTTGCATGATGCACATCCATGCACAACCATGGATCCCAGACCAGCGCTCAGAGGGGACTAAAGCCCTTTTAAGATTAGATAAGGGGGGTGCGGATTCCCCCCTGAAGTGATCTGACAGAACTGGACCACCAAGACTCCTAGGTTGGTGAGTCTCCTCAGGCATCATCTGTCAGATATATGCTAAGGGATCAAGCGCCAAGAAAGATTAAGGCAGGAGTTGTCTTTTGAGCACCCCCTTCAAGAATGATAAAGGCTGCCTGCCATCTTTCCTAGGCAAGTTTACTTCAGAGTAAGCACCACTGCACCCAAAGAGAGCACTTCTAAGCATGCATTGTGCTTGAAAGTGTCATCTTATTTAAGGGTGTTAGAATGATAGTGGATGGGGAAAGTAGTTTGCCCTCCCCTTGCAAGGACTTGCAAGGAGGCCAAATTAACAACCGACCTGCCAATGTTGATTCGCTCCCCCCAACATACACCTTAAAAACAGTTCAGGGGGCCCCTGCACACAACAGTACCACATGCACTCCTCTCCCTCTGCAACCTTGAACTAAACATGGCTGCTTCTGCAGGGCACCTGAGGCCTGGGTAAGACACCAAGGAGATTCCAGCCTGTCAGCCACCCGGGGAGACTCCCCTCCCTGCCTCTGGGCCTGTTTTCTCACAATACGCAATGGACGTGCTCTGCCCATCACTCACCCTCCTTCCTTCCTGGCCTATTATTCATATATTTATTTATTTTAAGGCAGCTGATTGCAGATAACCAGTACAGGCTCCGCTTTCAATAACAGTCCTTCAAAACGGCTTATTTCTTGCAAGCCCCCCCCCCAACAAAACAACCACCCATGGTCAGCTCTTAGATATCATCCTAACAAATGAGGGTCAAATTTAACTGGATATAAATTCCTTCTTTGGATTTCTCTCCAGTTGGAAAAGGGGGGCAGGAAAAGAAAAAGGGGAGGGAGATGGATGAAAAAAATGCTTTCCTCTGGGCTTATCTCTCTCAAACACAAACACAACCAGGAGTAATAAATTGGTGGCGAAGGCGAGGCTGAACAGATCAAGATAGAAGAGAAATCGTTCAAACCAATGCTTGGCTGCAACATTACACAGCGAAAAATAAAATAAAATAATGCCTCCCCCCAAAGAAATCACACCTAAAAGTTTTGTCTCCAGACTTCCCTGTGGGGATTTCTCTCCTTCATCATCACATTTTGATCAGTCATGCAAAACTGGCAGTGAGGGGATGGAGAGTCCCGGAAAACCTCCTCCTCTGAAGAGGCACCTTCTGCACGGAGCACCACAGCTTGCCCAGGAACCAAGGGGAGCCCAGCTCGCGGCTCCAAACCGGGTGGCTCACTCTGCCCAGCATGGAATAGCCAGTTGCCTCTGTGGCCAAAGGCGGCCGCCCCTGAACACGGAGGCCTAATTCTGCGGCTGCCCACTTCTCCAAACTGTTTCCTAAATGATCCAAAGTCAGGGGCTGCAAGCTGGGGAAGAAAATTCCATGCGGTAAGGGTCTGAATCCCCAGCTGGCCATGGAAACCCACTGGTTGGCCTTGGGCAAGTCCCACTCTCTCAGCCTCAGAGGAAGGCAAAGTCAAGCCTCTTCTCAACAAATCTTGCCAAGAAAACCCCATGGTAGGTTTGCCTTAGGGCTGCCATAAGACTTGAAGGCACACAACAACAACACCTGAAGGGCGGGGCCCTCTCTAGTGCCCCGTTGGTGCCCCTCCATTGCACTGATGGACCTCGCATCCGAATCCCATCCACACTATGATACTTGCAAAGTCCACCCTGTGTGGATTTCTCTCTGGATGTTGTGCTTACACACTCCCTGGTCTTTTCTCATGAGCAGCACTGCTAAGTCCGTTTCGTGCTCACCTTCTACCTTGGAGCAGACCAGGACCATGTTCACCACTATTTTCAAGCTCCTGCCCTTCCTCACGGGTCCCAGGTGGGTATGGGCATATCTCATAGACCGCCTGAGAGCCAAAATCAACCCTGGAGGCAGCCACAGCTTCTTCTAGGGGTCCCGTTTGTTCCCTGCCTTAACTCGTACGTGGCAAACTTGGCACGCACCCATTCTGAAATGAATTTTCAGAACCCTCCAAGCTCACCTGGAAGGAGAGTGGTGGAGAGGAACTCCAACCCACCTTTGGAGAGGACAGCAAGGTGGAGTCAAAAATATCTGGTAGGAATTGCACCCACTCAACCTTCCTGCCTCTGCACCTGTCTCAGAGCTAGCAGCTTTTTCCTCTCTCTTCTTAGTCCCCCCCGCCCATCTCCAAACCAGGCGACCTGTTACTTTTCCTTCACTATCAGGTGCCAGGAAGAAATTGTATCTGTTACTGAGTCCTGGCTTCTATTGAATTATTAAATTGTTTATCATTGAATATTAAATGCTCTTTCTCCCTAATGTACAGTTAATTTAGAAAAAAAAAGAAAGAATGAGAGGGTGAGGAATGTTCTCCCCGCAACCTCAACGCCACCTCACCCTGACCCGGCTGGGAAAGGTTCATTAATTGCCTTTGAAGAGGGCCAAGCAAGAGGCTGGCCGGGATTTTACTCCATCACGGCAGCGGAAGGCATCTGTCATGGCCAGAACCAAGAGGGGAAGGAGGCGAGCGGAGTAATTTAACTGTGTCCCTTCAGGGGGCAAAGCAAGAGAAAGAGGGAGAGGGAGAGGAAGCTGGTCCCTGATGCAAACTGAGAGCCTGAGGTGTGTTATCAGAAGCCCAAATTATCTCAAATTATTACCCTTCGGCTCCTCCAAAGAGCCATGCTGGTGCCACATGAGCCATTAGCTGTGAAATTTGAGGAGGGGATAGAGAAATATTATTTGATGGAAGTGGGTGAAAATTGCTTTTTAGAATCATAGAATCCCAGAGTTGGAAGAGAACCCAAGGGCCATCCAGTCCAACCCACTTCTGCCATGCAGGAAGACCCCATCAAAGCACTCCCAAACCTCCAAAGGAGGAGGAGACTCCACCACAAACCACGGAGGCAGCAGCATATTCCATTGTCCAACTGCTCTCACCTTCAGGAACTTATTCCTAAGGTTTAAGTGGAATCTCTTTTCCTGAAGTTTGGACCCATTGCTCCATAGAGTCCTACTCTCTGGAGCAGCAGAAAACAAGGTTGTCTCATCCCCCATATGACACCCCTTCAAATAAACGTGCCTTGCAGCCGCCTGGGAAAACCTGTCCAGGAGATTCACTGGGGGGAGTGTCATACTTATACAAACACTTATAAAACCATTAGGCAGGATCCCTCCCTCCTTGTTGTATGTTCCCCATTTCAACATTAAACACACATACACACACCCCGGGGAACCCTCTGGAGTAGACAGTGGGCACCACCAAGGGCTGCAGCTGGAAGAGGAGGTGGAACCCCACCCCCAGGTCTCACTGGAGTTGGACACCAAAGCACAGTGCTGAGTCTTGGCCATTAATGCCAGACCTGCGCCTCTTTCTTGCAACCTTTGCCATCCCATGCTGCAGGTACCAAGCAGTAGTTTGGGAGCTGCAGTCCAGAAACACCCGGAGGGCTGCATGATTGCCACCCATCCGTAAACCCATCTGCCCCCAGAGGTGACACAAGGAAGAGAGGCCATCCCATCATTTACCCCCTGTGCCTGAGGTACGCTATTCCTGCTAGTGGAGGTTCTACTTGCCGTGGCTTCACAGCTCATATCCACAGAGACGGCACTGTGTGTTTTTGTGCTCCTTATCTATTCAGTATCCCTTTGCTTCCACTATTGAGACGGCACAGAATATGTTAAGGACAAGCATTAGATGACGATTGCTTTGAATTTCTTCTCTTTTATGGCTCTGTGGCATTTAGAAACTGCTCAGCTGTCTCTTCTGGTGCCTTATGTGGGGCCTGGGGGAAGGACACAAAGCGCAATTTCAAAGCAGGGGGATTGTTTGTCCCGGGCACTCAGCGCCTGAAATTTAAGATGTCTATCTCCTCATCTCCTATTTATCACCACAACTGTCAGCTGCATCAGGCGCTTCAGAGAACGTGCTCCTTCTAGCCCTGTTACTGAAATACTTCTTTTTTCTTTCTTTCTTTCTTTCTTTCTTTCTTTCTTTCTTTCTTTCTTTCTTTCTTTCTTTCTTTCTTTCTTTGGACTTCTCACATGAAAAGATTGGGAACTGTGAGACAATCAGACAATGGTCCAGCCGGCTCCTTCTGTGCCAACCCACCGCATGTTAAAACCAGGATGGAGGTCAGAGGATGGGAACCGCGCAGCCCTCCAGGTTCCCAGCATCCCTCCCCCTGGCTGTGAGACTCCAGGGGCTGCTGGGAGCTGCACTCCAAAGCCTCCGGACGGCTACGTGATGCCCACCGGTAGTGTAGAAGTTGCAATTGGTTGGAACTGAGGCTGTGCCCTGGAAACCCCTGATCCTCTCTCCCACCTGTCTCCTCCTTCCATGTCACTTCTTGACTTATGTCTACCTGAAAAAAAAAGGTGTGTAGACCTTAGCACTGCCATATTTGAAACTCCATGCACTGACCATGTTTTTCTAACATCTTTTTAAAAATTGTGGGGTTTTCTTTGTTGAATATTGTTCTCTTTCCCCGAGAGTCTATTGCATTGCAGATTAATATCTCAGTTCCAATCTCCAAGTACTATTTGATTCTCTGCAGAATAATTTTGGAGTCTCTCTAATAATTTTTCATAGAAAGTTTGCTTTATTTTCTGTTGGAGCATAAACTCCTACAACAAGAAATTTAGATCTGTTACTGTTGACTCCCACATATCTGCCCTCTTGATCTTCAACAAATTTCAATTCTGGTAATAAATTAGGACTGACAAACTAACAATCTCCCTTTTTTGTTGTTGATGCTGAGATGAATTCTTTGCTGATCTTTAAGCCCTGCAGATATTTAATCTCTCTCTTTCTAACATGTATTCTTGCAGACAGAATATATCTTCTTTCAATTTTTTTCAAATACTGAAATATTTTGCATTTTTTAAGTTATAATGTTTAAACCTTTAATGTTCCAAGTTAAACATTTCAAATCTATTCTAATGTTCAAATTTAGAATAATCTATGCTCGTAAAACCTCTCACTTTCTTCATCACCTGAAATCTTGACTTTGTCCTTGCTCTCATCTTTATTTTGACCTTGCTCTTCTTCTTCTTCCTATCCATCTTTCTTAGGATTGTTCCAAATGTTATTTAAGGTTCTGCATAAAATCTTTAGCTTTCTGTATTGTGTTCACTACAATGTGCCTTTGTTTAAACTGAAATTCCTTCAAGTTTTTTCTATTTAAATGGAATCCCATTTTTTCTCAATTTCTCCATTAGAAATTTATAATCTCTCCTCTTGCAAAGAATACTTGTCAGAATCTCTTTCAAGAGGACAGTCTCCATCTATTTTTATTCTTTTCTCAGGGCGTCATGGTAGAACTTGATCTCTGGTCTGTTTTCACAGAAAATATACTATCACTTCTCTAGGTAGATTCTTCTGTCTCAAAATTCTTGAAGAAATTCAATAAACTCTGTTGATCTCGCTCTTCCCTTTCCATGTCTCTTCCCTTTCCACGTCAGGCAGATCCACCAAAGCTTTTATCATTCATTCCTGGATGTTCTAATTTGTTCTCTCTGACCTGAATCTCAGTTTTCTCTTTCTCATAATTTCATTAAAGCAAATGCATCCAAATCTTGTTCTCTTTCCTTCTCCAGTCAACCCATTCTTAAGCCAAAATCCTCTGATTTCTGTTCCAGAGACTGTGTTCTCCAGCTCACTTCACTTAATTCTTCAGCTGTCTGGGAAGGTGATTGCTTTACATTTTGCATCTCTGCTTTTACTTTTTTCATCTCTTTTCTCATCTCCTGCAATATATTTCCACTCATCTGTTCCATCTGAGTTTTGATTGTCATCATCTGCGTCGTCATCTGTGATATCTGTTCCTTTAAGGACTGGAGCTCACCTGGAAATTTCTGAACCATCCTTGAAGTCTTGCTGAGGGTGTCCACGGCTCCCCTTCTTTCTTGCTTATCCACAGTCCTTCCAGGCCTCGGTCTTACTTCCATTCTGCGTCCATAGAATCAGTCCATCAATGTGTTCAGCATCTTTATTCAGTTCTCCATTGCTCAAAATAAACAATATTCTGCACTCTTTTAAATCCTCTATATTATTCAAATGCTATTCAGTCTATCAGAAACTGTACTACTCACTCTATTAGAAATTACTCAGTTTTCTTTTTTACTTCTTTTGGACACCAGATGGCAATGTTTGCTAATTTCTCTCTTAAAAGATTGCATCTGACATGTTTTCTCACACTTTGCTGGGCAGACGGGGTGTTTATAATACTCTCAAGGCCATTCCCAGGACCAGCCCTTCTTCCAGTAAATAACATTTTATCCTCTTACGATCTTCATTTTTTAATGCTTGTGAGTCCAAAAAGGTTTAATTCCTCCTCCAACAACTATCTGTCTATCTATCTATCTATCTATCTATCTATCTATCTATCTATCTTCAAAAAACCTTTCTCTTTACATTCCCAGTGTTGGTTAAAGCATCTTTACTCCTTAACCACTAATGTTATAGTTGTCAAAGCTCCCCTGCTCATATCATTATATCTCACAGAGTTCCCAGTTCTTGTGATTCCTTTTTTGTTCTTATTTTTATGAGCTCTTATCTTTAATTCAATTACAAAGAGAAGCAGATTAGGAATTTTAAAAAATCCATTTAAATCTATTGCCTTTTCAAAGTTCATCTACTCTTGGTCTTGCAATGAAGTGTCCGAACAGAAGAAGAGTTGCAATCTTCTGCTGAGAGTGTTTCTTTTTCTTTTTGCATTTTCAAGTGTAGAACCCAGATTAACAAAGAGATGGGCTGGCAGAGTTCGGGACTGCTTGAGAGCAAGGAGACCTGCACGAGTGGGCAGGCTGGAAAGTCGCACTCCTCCCCTTTTGCAATCGGTCTCTTCTTAAGGGGGAACCGATTCACAAGAATGGGTCCCAGGCGCTTCTTCAACTACGCCTCTGATTAAAGCAACCAGGTGCATTGGTGTTTGAAAGAAGTTAGTGAGGTTGATGTTGGGACCACTTGGGCCCCCAAGGGGAAAGTGTTACACAATCTGGGTGCCCCAGCTGAGAAGGCTCCACTTCCAAGTCCCTGCATGATGCATCACTCCTGCTAGCGGGACATGGATAGACTCCAGTTCTTGGGGGGCATACGTAGGAGGGAGGCACTCTTTCAAGGGAAACCACAGGGAAACCATGAAGCCCTATGAGGATCAGCTTAGGGAGATGGGCATATTTTAGCCTGAAGAAAAGAAGTTTAAGAGGAAAAATGATAGCCAGGTTTAAATATTTGAAGGGATGCCATATGGAGGATGGAGCAAGCTTGTCTTCTGCCGCTCCAAAGACCAGGAGATGGAGCAATGGCTTCAAACTTCTGGAAAAGGGATTTCACCTGAACATTAGGAAGAACTTCCTGATGGTAGGAGTGGTTCAGCAGTGGAACATACTGCTGCCTAGGAGTGTGGTGTAGTCTCCTTCTTCGGAGGTTTTTAAAGAGAGGTTGGATGTCAGAAGAGCTTTGATTGTGTCTTCCTGCATGGCAGAATGGGGTTGGACTGGGTGGCCCTTGGGGTCTCTTACAACTGTATGATTCTGTGATCCACATGCAACATCCCAGCCTTCTCACCATCCCGGTGGTCTTGTGTTGATGGAGAGAAGGCTGGGATGTGGCGTATGGACTGGACTAGGACGCATGAACAGGATCTGCATCTGAATGGAGGAGCTGTTCTGAGACTTCTCTCCTAGGAGCCAGACCTTAGAGTGCTCAACGGAGATAACACTAAGGAGGATCTGAATTGACCAGGAGAGGCACCCGCGTCTCCCTGGGTCCAACACCAGTGGTTGTTTGGAGGCACTTTTGGTCCAGGGCTGCCACCTCTGTAGCCAAGGCCATAAATCAGAAGCCCTTTTGGTCCAAATGGCCATGATATTCCCCTAATCACATTACTGCAATATTAATAAGGCTGTTTAACGCAACCAGTTTCTTCTAAATTGTCACATAAAAATTTGGTAAATGTCAGGCGTATAATTTAATCGGAAACTCTGTTTTACAGCCAAGGGAGCCCAGGGTCTGCCGTAAATATTGCAAAGCTAACAATGACTCCAAGTTTTCTAGAACAAAGGAGTAAGGTCATCCAAAAAAACAGGTTTGAGACGGTTCTTTTTTCTTAAAATTGATTTCTCCCCCTCACACTCCATCTTTTTACTGTTTCACCCATCTAATTATTTCAGATGGCTGCAGAGAAGGAAACTCAGAAATCTTCGACTCCATCGCTATAAAAATTGGAAAAATCAGCTCAGAAAGGGAAGACACCAGCAAGGTCGGCCACTGAGCATATCCCTTCCTTTGGATGAAAAATAATTCAGAAAACACGCCCAGCCCTGCTTGCTAAGATCCTGCCCAAGTATTGGAAGAAAATAACATTTCTGAGCATGCTACAGGTGACAGGACACTTCCCACCTCTTGGCCACAGGAAAATTAATCTCTCTCAGATGGCCCAGGGACAATGCAAAGCAGTACATTTTCAAAAGAAGGAGCCCATCAAGAGCAACGCCTGCCTGCCCTAGCCAAGATCCAGCCTTCTTTCCCACAAAGCAACTTTGCAAATGGTTTCATGTGGAGGACCACATTGCTCCAAGCTCATTTGCTAACCTTCTGCTGGGTGAGACGGAAGGAAGGAAGGAAGGAAGGAAGGAAGGAAGGAAGGAAGGAAGGAAGGAAGGAAGGAAGGAAGGAAGGAAGGGAAAGAATCCAATGGGATTCAACAATGTTCCTGGCAATGAGCACAGCTGGGGAGGGAAGACTTTCTAGGAAGACGCCATTGGCCATTTTGGCACCTTACTTTGCAGCCATTTATATCTGTCAAGGCGCACCACATACCCTGCTTTATTCTTCCCTCCAAGAGACGGACAGGCATACACTTCCAGACATGCATCCCCTAGCAGGAAAACCCAAGAGAGAGAAGGGAGTCTGCATCACACAGGCGAATTCATCTGAACCGGCTGTGGAGCCCTTGCGGGGAGAACAGGCAGGAAGTTCTGTGGCCTCCTTTTGACTGTGGCCGGAAGAAAATAAGGGCTTCCTTTGGCTTGACTCATTTCATTTCCTGCTGAGCCTGCCGCTTCCTGGCTGAGTCATCACTGTCCTCTCTTGGCTGGCCCTTCATTCATTTCAGCTCAACATTCATGGTATCAAAACCATGACACAGGAGCTCTTCTGGGATGTCTAATTTAACTTGTAATGACTAAACCAGGAAGCATACCAGAAAGCAAGCTGTCCATTTACTGAGTCAGACCATTGGGAGTCCATCTGGGCAACCAGTTGTGCCAACTCTGGCTGGCAGTTGTGGAACATCAGGATTTCAGAGCAGGCTCCCTTCCTGGGTGTCTCTGCATGTCTGGTATTTTCCCTTCCTGGTGGCCTCCCATCCAATGACTAACCAGGCCTGACCCTGCTCAGCTTCCAAAGTCATACAAGAGACTGGGTGTGCTCATGGTGGTCCAGTGCCAGTGTGTGTGTGTCTAAAGTGATTCCACCTAAATGTTAGGAAGAACTTTTTGGCTGCAAGAGCTGTTCATCAGTGGAACAGACTGCCTTGGAGGTGGTGATCTCTCCAACTTTGGGGAGTCTTTAAACAGAGATTGGATGGGCAGCTCATCTGAAGGACCCTGTTGTCTCTTACAAATCCACTGGGTTTAACAGGATTTAAGATTCCAATAGTAGAGAAATGTCATGAAATTATGAGATAAACCTTCAGTGAGGTTTGCGGTTCTGTGCTTCAACAATGTGAGCATTGAACACCTGACATAAAATTGTAATTATACTGGGCCCTCCTTGCCGGCGGTCTCTGGATGGACGAATTTGAGGGAACACGTTGTGACCTATACCTAAAATGGAGGCAACATGGCCATGGGTACACCGAAGTGTCCATGCCCATGTCGCCACCATCTCATAGTATGGGATACAAGCATTCACGTTTTTTTTTCTTCTCCTCTGGGGTTCCTGGAATGGCATCCGCACAGATACAGAGGGTCCAGTGAATATATTGAAGCAATTATCAAACCAAACTGGAAAATATATCACAAGCAAAATATTTTGCTTTTCATTGTTGTTGATTCTGTTACATTTTTTCAGTCCTGCTTATTTATTAAATTTATAATCCACCTTTTCTCCCAGTATTGGGCCCAAGGCAGTGTACGGCGTAAGTCAAAAGAAAAGACAGCCCCAACGACACCGAGGGAAGAGCTGAGGGGGCCAAGACACTGGCCCACGCCCTCTCCGTCTCCCGGTCACGTTCCAAATGATGGGAACCCAGTGAGACCCAATATTTTCTTGGAATATAAGAGCTTCCCTTAAGCTTCCAGAGTTTGTGCTGCATTATCCTTCGTGCCCAAAGTCACGTCATGGTGGCACAAAACCCCCACCAACCGTTCAGTTTGCAGAGGGGCACAATGTGGGCCATTGGCATTATCTGCTGTGGGAAATGGATGACCGCCGGAACGGCTGCAAAAGGCTCACGGAGAGCAGAGAAAAGAGGAGCCGGATCCTATTTTGGAGAACACGGCACGTTCATGAGAAAAGCACAATAGCAGAGCAGTTTGCAGGGTGAAACAAATGAAACTCGGTTCCTTTTCCAAACCTGAATCAATCTTTCGGGCACTGGCTGTAAATTAAAAACCCAATTGATGAGCCACGGTTGAGTCTCTCCAGGCACTCAGGTACTGCGGCCACGTTCTGCTCTGGGGAGGAGGGAGGGAGAGAAAATCAAAAGCCTTAACAGCGGCCGTGAGAAGAACTCAGACTCCACTCAGATCCAGGGCAGACCCAAGCAATTTTGCCACCCGAGGCAGAGAGGCAAACGGCACCCTCGTCCTGCAAAGTCAAGGTGCCCAAGGGCAGCAAGTCATTTGGGCAGCTGAGGAAGAAAATCCTACCAGCACAACGGCCCAAAGAAAAGTGGGGGATTCATAGCGGCCAGGTTGTTTCAGAGAGGCTTCCTGGCAGTGACATGTGGATCCAAAGGCAAAAAGGGGCAGACCAAAGGTACCAGCCATATTTTAGCTTAAAACTGAGTTCTATTTCAGCCAGGAACCGAGCCGTAGGAGAAGCATTCCAGTCTTTTTTAAAAGGAGGGGGGAGGAGAGGAAGAGAGAAAATCCTTTTAAACATCTGCACAAGGACTGAATGATGACGCCATCATGGTGAAAGGGAGCGTGGCACAAACCTCCCTCTTTTCTGTGCAGAAAACAGATTTCCCGTACAAGTGGCAGTGTTTTCTACGCAAGAAAACCATTTTCTGTGCAGAAAATGGGTGCGTGCGTCACATAATAAATTTGTTATTCTCTGCAGACTAATTCCTCTGCAACTTTGAGAGTGAAATACCAGGAGAAAACTGCACAGAATTTGCACCGGCCTATCATTCTTCCTGCCTGCAGCCGATGGTGCGTGCCGCAGTTCCAGAATTAGACACAGAAACTCTAGCTGGGCCAAAATGGAAGCAGAATGGAAGAGAGGAAGGACTGTCAGGGAGAGCCCTCTCTCCCCTAATTCAGCTCAGTAGGTGTTGTGTGCTGAATCTGGGCTTGGGATGGATAAATAGCCCCAAGACTTCCCCCCTCCTGCCCCATGACCCACTGTGGACCTCCCCACTCCTCTCAAAACACCGGTCAGCCGGTGACTGCCGGACACACGAGCTGGGACTCTGCTGGATGAAGCGCCCAAGGGAAAACTCTGCAAGAGAGACTCCTGTCGTTCGGCATATGGAGGTGAAGGGAAGATTACTTGTCTCTCCCTGGGAAACATTTCTTACATAGAGGGTCAAACTACACAACGCCTTTAGCACCAGGTTTGCAGATTGCCCAAGTGGCAAAAGCCGTCCATTTGTCTTGGCGTGTGCTTTTCCTCCCCTATGTCATCTTGTACCTGTTTTTCAATGGGCAATTTGAAGGCAAATATGGGTCTAATTGGCAAGTCTGACTGGTGATGCATGTATCTCCAAGAAAATCCCACTGTGGGAGGAAAAAACTCACGGGGAATATGTATTTTCACTTCAATGCCTAATTTGATCCAGGGACACTTGTGGATTTGCTACTGAGCATGAATTCAGTTGGGAACTCCAGACAATCACAGCTCCCTTCTGAGCACATCTGCCTCTTTTGATGTGAGCATTTGCAAATGTGTCATGCTTTACCTTTTGAGGTATGTACCACAGGCAGATCAGGGGGTGGGGAGAATTCCTCCTTGGAGGGAAAGACTTTGCAGCATGCTAGGGAGAGGGAATGGCACCAAAATGGCTCCTGTTGGAGCAGGAAAGTCTTGTTGGACTGCAACTCCCTGAATCCAGTGGCTCCTGGGAGTTGAAGGCCAGAATATCTAGAAGACCAAAGTTTGAGGACCCCTTTGGAACATCAGGGCCACTGAGAAATAATTTGCCTCCTCGACACTGAGAAACAGCACAACACAGCTGTTGCTTTTGGTCAAACTCCTCTCCTCCATGTCTTAATTTTTATTTTAAGAGCCCTGTTTGATCTGGAGTCCTAGCCAGTTCTGGCCTCCATACCTTGCAAAGGAGCAACAGCCCCAGCAAAATGAGCAAAGTAAGATACCTGTCCCCCAGAACGCTCTCCTCCTCCGCGTGTGTGCGCTCACAACTTGTGTTACAGGCAGGCCAGCCCCCTCATCCATCACTCCCTGACTGTCTGTTTGTTTTGCAAAATAAGTGCTTGCCTTTTAGCCTTGAGCTATGGCTTGTGTTCAAGATGCTGGCAGTGGAAAGGGATGGGGGGAAAATTCCTAGTTTACTCTGAAGCAAAGCTACGAACGAAAGCAACAGCAATGCTGCCACCCCCTCCACCCCTGCCAGGGCGAGGGAACAGAAACCCAGGGGACTCTGATGCCAAAATTTGAGCCTCAGCAGCCACCGTTCATCTTGTGCAGAGAACTGAGGCATATTTATATCCTCCCTCCCTCTCCCCCCACCCTATTTTAAAAAAGACCCCTCGCTCCCTCTCATTATCAGGCAGCCGATATTGGGGCCAAAGGGAGGCAGAGAGAGTTATGCCTGCCTGCGGCTCACGTAGGTTTTGGGGCCTCCACATATCACAAAATTAGGATTCTAGCCGTGAGATCCTCTGCTCCCGTGCAAGGCAGCGGCATAAATCCCCCGCGCGCACTCTCCGCGCTGGAAATGTAAATACGCCAACCCTTCCCTGAGTCACCAGTATTAAAAACGCATTTGCATTTCAGATGAAAGGCCTCGGCGCACGCACACCTCTGCACACCTCAAGCACACAGGCAATCATTTTAAGGGGTAAAAAGAGGAGAAGGCAAAGCCTCAAAGCAACAGATGCAGCTCTTTTTATCCAGAGCTGTGCTGCCAAAGGGACGGGCCTAATCCCATCAAGGGCGCACGAACTGGTGCCTCTGAGAAGCCAGCACAGAGCCGCCGGAGGCCTTGCACCCACTTCACCTCCTCCTGGGGCTTCAGTAACACATCAGGCCAAAGCCGTCCATCAGAGATTCCACCTAGACCTCAGGAAGAACTTCCTGACGCTCAGAACTGTTCAGCAGTGGAATCTGCTTCTGCCTCCGTGGAGTGTGGTGGAGTCTCCTCCTTCTCTGGAGGTTTTTAAGCAGAGGCTGGAGGGCCATCTGTCCAAGAGAGGGTTCCTGCGTGGCAGAAGGGGGCTGGACTGGATGCCCCCTGGGGTGTCTTCCAACTCTAGGATTCTATAATATTTGGAGTTGCCAGGGGAGTACTGCGAGACTTCAAGGCCAAACCCAGTGACAGGGGATGGCCCTGGCCATAGAATCAAGCAGCAGACTTTAAGCGTCAACCATGGTTGCACAGAGTATGACATTCAGATAAAAACATCCAACAAAATACAGAGAGAGACATGTGTTTCAAGGCAACGTTTTTGCCCTGAGATTCGTCTCCCCCCGAGAGGATGGAAGAAGAAAGGATAGCCCCAGATTTCTGGGACCCCAATGGCACTGTTGAAAGCTAAGGGTGCCAGACAACGTGGGACATGGATACCCAGATCTGCACAATCCAATGCTGTTGCATCCCACTATCTCAACCTCAGGAGAAGAGGCAGCAAAAAACAGTGTGGACCAACGGTTAGGGTGTTGCACTGTAGCTTGGGAGGTTCATCTGTTGGGGGATGATAGGAGTTTCAGCCCCACAGAAAACGCAGCAGAAAAGCCAGAGCACAGCTAGCCAACAGCAGCAACCGTGTTCCCCAATAAGGCTACCCACACACAGGAGTTTCCTCCACAACAGGAGGCGCTTTATCTTGCAGCAAAGTTCCGTTGTATACAAAACATAGGACAGACGAACAGAGGCTTCCGCCAGACACCAGGTTTGGTCAACCAACAGATATAGACTGGGGATTGCTTTCTTATATACCTGTCTACAGCCAATCAGGTAAGGGTTTCCACACCTCCCTTTACCTTCTGCACACGACCCCAGTTCCTTATGCAACCTTGCAATCACCCACAGCTGGGGCAGGATGCAACACCTTTGCAGTGGGCTGAACATTTCCTCCAGGGCTCCCTGCCTGGAATCCCTGACATCATCTTCATACCCTGACTCAACTATGAAAAGTTGACATCAGGCTTCATTTCAGGTTTCAAAGTCGCTTTCCAAGGTGCTGATCAAGTTCTGCACATAGGATTCAAGACCTTGGTGAGCTGCTTCTTCAAAACCCGGACTAAAACCTGGAATGGATTCAGAGCCCCACTGACACGGAAGCCACACTGCTTAAGACTGAGTCTTCCATGAGAGGAAGGGCTGAAAGAGCACCTTGCTCCAGTCTAGATTAGGACAGGATTGGGTGTAGCTTCTGGTCCTGATTTCCTGGAACTGACCCCCAGTTCTCTCTCCAGCTGCCTTCCCAGTGCTCGGTTATGGCAGATTTCTGGGGCCTCTCTGCACCACCCCGAACTCAGACTCTTGATAGATCACAGTTTAGTACTGTCATAACCAAGAGATGGTTCATGCAGACATAAAGGCACAGACACCATTCTCTCTCCCCAGTTGGTAATGCCAAGTCCCAAGGGGTTGGTGAGCGTGATTTCTGGGTTCTCCTCCCGGAGCCCCACAGAGGCTCTGCAGTAACTTTCTACTTCCACCCCACTGAGCCTCGGAGAATCTCGTGCAACCAGCAAACACACAACGGCTGGGCTTCTCCTCCCCTCCTCTGCAAAAGAGCCAGATAACAATATCAGATGTTGATAATTCTATCTTTGCCACTCAATTTGAAAAATTTTCCTGAAACAATTTTATGGGCTGCTTCATATACCAGGCAATTTGAGTCCTCCGCATTACGATTTAGGGTCGAAGCTGGGAATATTAAAATTGCCATTAAGTAGAATGCAGACGAAATACTAAAAGTCGGCTGATGAATAATTTCTGGTTCTAATGACGTGCTATAGACTTAAATCTTGGTACTAGACACGGGAAAAGACAGTTAAATCAACTTTGTCCATTTAAATATAATTTTAAGGGAACTCGGAGCCATCGCTTTATGGCGGAACAACCTTCAGCAATTTCTCCTGCCCTCATTTATTCTGAGCTCCTATGGGGAATGCCGCCTGATTTATGGAAAATTAGTCCTTACACCAAGTGAATGTTTTAAACTGTTTTCGTATAAATCACTCACATATCTGTTAGTGCACCTAAGAGGGAGAGGGCCCTCTTGATCTATATTTTCAGATATCACTACAGGGTTTCCAAAGCCTCTCTTTGTGTTAACTGTCATCCTGCGTTATTGATCGCGCTCTCCTCCAAAGGAACAAGCCGTCATCTCAAGGATCCTGAGCTCCAGTTTCAGGGAGGATAAGCCCACTTCCAAATCTTATTTTAATGCATCTTAGCTTCTCCATTTGGGGAGGGGCTTTGCTGGATTCTGAGCAAACATTTTGTTTTTCCATAGAGAGAGAGAGAGAAGGCAGGAAAAAAAACTGCAGCAAAGGATAGAAGGAAAAGGAAAGAGAGTGTGCAGAGGAAAGGAGATGGAAGAATTCAGGAAATAGCACAGCTGTCCGGCAGAAGACGGAGCTGAGATTTAACCTTCTGAGGCAACATTTCTGCTCTGAGAAAGAGGTGCAAAGATCAATCAACCAGCACCCCAAAGTCTTTTACTGCAGTGCACGAGGTGCCTCCATTCTCATACCCAGATGGCAAAGCTGTACCCCATTTTTTTTTAAGTAATTCCTTTTAAGCAGACCAAAACTATCCTGAAATGCTCCAAATATTGTGAGAGAGGAATGGGAGAAGACAAAAAACTGCAGCAACAGAAAAGTTAACTGGGGAAAATATTTGAAATTTTCTGCACAATGACATAATGCAAAATTTGGACTTTGCAGCTGCTGGCAGGGGGTTGTGAGTGTTGCCGTCCAAAAAGAGTGACCATTTCTAAACTATGTGTTATAGCATGGAATGGTGAAAGCAGGAGGTTGCAACTGGGGAGCAAGTTTTTCCCTCCTGAGGAGCCACCTTTGCTTAGCACAGATGTCTTTAGCCCTGTTGGGTGTCTGGGGAAAACAAAAAATAAGAATGAAAAAGCTCTGAAGAGAAGGGCTTTTGGGGAAGGCCCAAGTGCTTCTCCTTTGACAGGCTTTTAATGTTTGGCTGGTAAATAAAATGTTCCAGGTGTCCTTTCTGCCCACTCCATCCCCCCTTTTTGCAGATTTAATGCCAGAAAAGAAAAATTCTCAGCTTCCAATTGAGAAAAGGTATCCCACTTGGGCTCAGCAGGAAACCACGCTAGCAAATATGTGTGGAGGGATCCTATGCAGAAATCATTTTTAAATATGTGTCGGGCTCATTTGTCTTCCTGAGAACGAATGCCCAGGAGGTCTGAAGACGCCCCCATTTCCATCGCCGGCTGCAAGCACACACACAGAGAGTACGAGGGAAAGGAAACCAGAAATATTTCGAAGAGGGATTTCCAATATTTGATATTCTCTCATGTTTTAAAAAATGTTGCACCCTTTTCTGTCTGGATTGGCTTTGCCCCCATGCACCCCAGCTCTCAAACACATCCTTCCCGTCCAGCTCCCAGAACTGACAGAACATTTTCGGCAATGACTTTCCCTTCAGAAAGCAATGGTGGAGTGAAAAGAAATCTAGAGAAACAGAGAGAGAAACAGAGAGAGAGGTCATTCTGCACTGGACAGTTATAGTGCTATCATTCCACTTTCAACATCCTCTGGAATCCTGAGGTTCTCAGTTTAGGGGGAGATGGCCTTTGAGGCCTCTTTGTAAACTGCAAACCCCAGGATTCCATAGGAGGTTGAAAGTGGAATGATGGCACTATAACTGTCCAGTGCAGAAATGGCCACAAGTAGGCATTTAGTAAAATGATCAGTTATTAGGCATACACAGACATATATGCATAATGTATATATACTCATCTATAAATCCTAATAATATCATTGACTAAAAAAGTCCCATTGAATCCATAGGACATACCTACTTGGTGACTCACCACGCAGCAGCTGAGCCAATGGGTATACTCGAGTTGGGACTAAACAAAACACACACACACACACACATATATATATATATTTAAATATTATGCTAGGCTATGTTACAGTTATAATATCGTAATTCATTTTGTTGCATCTATTTCAAACTTATTGTATCTTTCTGGGATCTGGGTTCTACTTGGAAAACCGTGCTCTTGAGTTGTTGCTTTATTCAACTGATATTATTATTATCGCTATTAATCCAACTTTCTCTGCTGGATAATTGTAACTGTTAGAAAGCCAGAATAAACAATAATAGCAATAGCAGTAACCATTAATATTTTTATCTGCCACTTTTTTCTCCCCAGTTTAGGACTCAGCAGTCCAAACAAACACAGCTAATAACTGACAACAAACAAAAGTTAAATATGTAATTAAACTGTCAAAAAAAAAAATTAAAACCTGCTAATAACACAAGCCATTAAAAAGCAAGTCCAGCATGTTTGGTGTGCAATGCCCCAGACACACACACACACACACACACTCAGATACAAACACTCACACACTCACACATCCCAACATAATTATTTAAATGTTGTAGGAAAGCCACAAATGTTGTGCTGTGAATGATTTCCTGCAGTCTCCTGGGAACCAGAATAGCCGGAAGCATCATTTGTTTCTTTTAAACAATGCATCGACGTGGCTTTAAAATGATCTCTCCAACCCTCCGGTCGCTTTTTGCCTTGCCCCGGTATTTGCCTCGCCCCCTAGCCAGTGAAAATGGAGGCAAGAGAGAAGACAGAGGTGAGATCCCGGCCCAGGTGTGGGTCTCGATGCAGGTGTATCCGTGTGTGTAAGAGAGGGAGAGAAAGAGGGGGGACACCTACAAGAATGGGGGTGAGGGGAGGCTTCTTGGCAAAAAGGAGGGCAGGTCTCCAGGCACCCCCAAATCCGCTGCTGTTACTGCAAGAAAAGCCTAATCCGTTTCTGCCCTGTTTTCCTTGCGCGCTTTCTTCAGGGAGCAGGAAAACAGGCAAAGCATGAAATGAACTTTCTCTGTTGGATAATCATAACTGTTGGAGAGGCAGGAGGAAGGGAGGAAGAGGAGGAATAAAACAAAATGCAAAAATTGCACCGGAGCCTCTCTAACTCGAAGGCACGGTGGATACACCCACAGCAAAACCTCTGAGCCCCATTTCAGGGCCCACAAGGAAATGTTCTTCTGTGTTACACTGCCAGCGTTTGGACAAAGGAGCCAAATACCCGGGGGGGGGAAGGCATCACATTAGGTATTGCTGTGGGTGTATCCACCATGCCTTCGAGTTAGAGAAACACTCTTTGATATCTCAGATGCTTCTCTTGTTGACCATGACGAGGACGATGGTGCTGTGTGCCATCAAACTGGCTTTGGCTTATGGCAACCCTATTAATGAGACACCCCTAAGAACTCCCCAGGTTTCAACAGCCTCCGTCAAGTCTCTCAAACTCAGGTCAGCCATGGCTTCCTCGACTGAGCCCAACCAGCTGCAAAGCAGTCTCCCCCTTTTTCTACTGCCCCCAACTTTACCAGGCATTATTGTCCTTGTCCATTCATGATTATGTCCAAAGTAAGACGGCCTGACTGAATCATTTGGGCTCCTAGACAGAGTTCAGCCTGGACTTGCTCTTGCTGTTCTTCCTCTGTGCCACCAGATCAGCTTCAAATGAATGGTGATACTCTGAACAAGAAACGTCTGTGTGTCTTTCTGGACAAGAGGGTCCCCACAATTCTATGTCCCAGGGGCCCCCCTGAGGAGTCCTCATTCCAGCTCACATCAGCATCCTTTGGGGACTTGGTGGAAGAATCAGCTTCTTCTCTTCTGGATACCAAAGAAGATCACAACTCTTCCATGCTGTTCTTGCATTCCTAGTTGCAACGGCCAGTTTGCAGGCGAGGAGCCTCTCTCCGTCCTGAGCTAGGCTGGTCTTCAGGGAATAAAGACACAGTCCAGAGCAAGGCTGTGCCGCAAACCTTACCAGCTGAGTAGAACCGGCCAGTTTGTGTTCTCCTGGCAGGACCTTTGAGATGCCTTCGCTGGAGGTTTTGAGAGGGTGCCTGCCAGGGATGGCTTTAGAGGTGGATTTCCTACATGCCGGGGTTGGCTAGATGGCCCCTGGGGTTCCCTTCCAGCTCAGTGGGGACGGGATTCAACATTAGGAGGAAATCTCTGCTGGTGAGAAGCGCCATTCAGCAATGGGACAGATTCTCTCACCACAGTGGTGGGCTCTCATTCCTTGGCAGTTTGGAAACAGAAATAGGACGCGAACAACAACAACCCAGAGAGGCAGAGAGGTTAATGCATAAAGAGGGATTATTTTGGGTGGAGAGAGAGAGAGAGGAAGGTATGGCACTGCTCGCTTCCTGCAAGCCTAATCCGCCCGTCTGCCAAAGGAGGGCTTCTCCTCCGAGAGTCCCTGCGTCTCCCTCTAACACAGTGTCGCGCCTGGTAGATGACGTGAGATATTATAAAGTCAGCAAATATTTGAAAATGGAATAATAACTTGTTAATTATAAATTTTAATTGAGAAGCACTCTGAGCCAATATTACATCTTTGACACGCAGCGAACTCCTTCCTTCCACGGCAGCAAGCAAGAGGGAGGGGGGAGTCAAGAGGGAGGGCCTCATCTTCTCTCCCACCCCACTCCCAGAAAGGTTGTCACTAAGCTCTACCGTCCTTACTGGAGGGGGAAGGAATTAGTTACCCATCATTACAAGCAACAGCAAGCTGTAACTACTGGTTAACTACAAGCAACTATTGCAGCTCACTACGACGACCAGGAAGGGGGAGAAAGGAGCAATGGGCAACTGGTCCCTGGCAGTATTTCTGCATCCTCACAGTGGGAAATCTGTCCTGGGGAGGGATGCATCTGCCCCAGGATTTGCACGCCGTGCAACCCCCTGATTAGCGGCAGAAGCAAAGCGCCGCGGCAGCAAACGCGCGGCACCAGGCCCCAAACTCCACGCGAAGAGAGGGCACGGCGGGGGAGCTTGTGCGTCTCCCTTTCTCCACGCAGTCAGAAAATATTTTACGCAACATCGCAATCTAATTAAAAAACGTTGATTTACTCAAGAGCTCTCGTTTGATTGTTGATTAATACTAATTATATACATAAATCCGGGCTGACCCAGGGCTGAGAGATGTTCGGCGCATCTTGTAAATCAGACCTGGTGTGGAGGGAGGGCAAATAACTATTCCTCCCCACCACACACACACACACACCAAACACGTGCACCCGCCATCATCCCCAGCTATTTATAGTGATTTAGCACTCTGTGTTCAAAGTTTCTCTGCCAGGGTGGGAGGCAAGATTTCAGGAAGGGCTTCTTTCTATAGCTCTCTGGGCCACAGCTTTGCAAAGTGTATGTAATGGAGAATCATCGCATCACACACTGGGTGGAATTCCTTGGGGCCATCTATCCCAACCCAATGAAGCCGGTGAAAGAGAGCCAATGCTTAAGCACAACCCTGGTGGGCAGGCCACCCGATCTCTGTTTAAAAAGGTCTAAGGAAAGAGGAACTACAACAGAGGAGGAGCTGTGCCTGCTGTGCAAGAGGACATGTGAATGGAGGTGCATGGATGTGCATTCTGAATACAGATGTATGCCACACCCCTGCTTGAAAACTGGGTTGCTCAGTGCCACAGCTCACAAACAAGATGGTGTTACCAACCACCAGGTAACCCAGTGGGTGAGAAGCCATGCCCTGTCTCCTGGCTGTGGCTCTTGCTGGCCAATGCATCTGCCCACTGCCAGCTGTAGCAGGAAGCAGAAGCTCAGAGGAGGGGAGAGGGAAGAGTCTGCCTTCCTTTGCGCATCATGTTCCCTGCACTGCACAAAATAGCTTTGAAGGTAAGCTCTCTGCTCCAACGAGGGTCCCCCTTTCCTTCTCTGTATCTCCCCCCCACAAAACAGGTTCCAAATGAACATCAGAAATGCCACCTGTTTATTTATATGGCTTCTGAGACATCAATTAATAATGACAAGGCAATTAAAGTGGGACACTAGACAGGGGAACAAGCTGGAAGATGCTCCTCTTTGGGCAGGACTGGAATCTATTTTATCTTTCCAATCAGATTTCATTAACACGAAGCATCCCAGTCAAAATGGAGCGACCAAGGAAAGGTCGGCAGAATGACACCTCATTTTGGCCTGGGAGAGAGGGGGGCAGACAGGAGTTCTATTTGTATTCAGAGGCACTTGGATCAAAATGTGTGTGCACATGTGCACACTTATGCTGTGAAAAATTAAGCAACCATTTTGGATGCACTCAGCACACCATGCTTTAATAATAGTCATGGTGGCCTCTCCTTAGCGTCTACTCCTCTCACATGGGCAGTACCTTCAGGAATCCCAGAAGCATGACCTTTGCCAGTGCGTGGATAAGTTACTTTTCTCGACAACGGCTCCCAGAATCCCCCAGCTCCAAACTCTGACAGACTCAGGCCACGGAGAAGAAGAGATATCAGGAATCCTGTTAATTGTGTTATCTCAAGTTTGGCTCTTCAGATGTTTAGATTACATTTTTCAACAATCCTGGCTGGGACGAATGGAAGCTGTAGACCAAAACCTCTAGAGGATGAGAATTCACCACCTCTGCATGCCTTAACCAAGGCAGATAATGGCTGGAATCCTCCTCCATCTCCACATGCAGAGTTACACATCAGTTGTGCAACACAACACTTCTGTTATCCCTGTGCACAGGCTTCCATGTGCATTGTGCAAGGGTACCACAAGTGCGACACCACGTTTGTAATCTCAGACTGAATATGGTTGTTCGGCTTTGGACAAAATTATCCAGTTGCTTCTGTGGGGAACTTCTGAATGCGTCAGATGCCCACAGGACTCTGGCTGTGCTGCCTCAGATATTGTAAATACAAGGAAGAGCAAGGAGCTGCATGTCTCCGGCCTCCAGTGAAAACAGCTCACCTCCCCCACAGATTTAGAGTCTCACATGCCCTTGAGGCACACGGCCTGTTTATGGGTGGGGCACCCTTCCTATCTGGTATTTCTTAGAGACATGTGAAACATCTCCAAGGATTGCCAGCTCGGCTCACTAAAATTCCTTGACTGCCCTCAAAATTCCTAAGGTGTTGCTTTGATGTGCATTTTGCCTTTTGCTTTCAAACTTGAAGGACGGCAAAATTACTGTTTTGAAAAACTATCTTGACCAATGAGGGAATGAATAAAGTAGATTGTTATCTATTTCATGATCCGCATTGTTGAGATTTGATTGCATGGCGGAGGAAGAGATCTCAGGCAGGATAACATCTGTCTGTCTTCTGTCTGTCCGTCCGTCCGTCCATCCATCTGTGTCTGGGGAGGGGGAGAGAGAGAAGGGCAAGGAATCCTCTCTCAAAATCTTTATTTCCAGGCCTTCTTCTTGACCATGCACGACATGAACAAGGCAGAAGCCCCTCTCCCGTCTCTTTTTTGTGGGCAAAGGGGTTCCACGTGGAAGAGTCAGCCCCTCAAGCATCCAAGGTACGCAGCCAGAGGAGGAAAGCCAGGGGTCCATGTCCCCACGTCCCCCACCCCATGTGTGCAATCTCTCCTCCTTGTGTTTGGGGGATGCCCTCTTGCTGAGTCGGCGAGGGTGCCTGCTTGGCCCTGCTCCATTTGTCATCCGCGCAGCTTCCTTCGGGACTGGAGCAACCCTTCCACCTGTCTTGGCCCCGGCACACTCTTGACAGATGGAACAGTATCTTTGGCTTGTTCTGAAGTTATTTCAAATCCGAAAGGGCTTTATCTCTCTCCCTCTCTCTCTCCCTCTCACGCTCTATGGGCCTAAGATAAACGTCTTGCCACAATCAAAATATTCCAATATGCAGCCGGGATATTTATTCAGGATGTCCAGCATTTTTAATAGTGATTTATTCCATATACTTCCGCTGCTGAAAAGATACTGAAAATGTAACCTTCGGTCGGAGGGAGAAAAAGGCAAGCCAGCTGACAAAACTTTTGAATGCCGCATCCATCACAGCGCTGACATTTGCCAAAGCCTCGTCCCAGGAAATAAATACTTTCAAATATTCTCTCCCCTGCATTTTTTATTCTGATTATACCCTGCCATAATACCAGCACGATTTTACAAGTTGCCTTTTTATGATAAAGAGAGGCACACCTTAATGGAATTGCGTTATCAGGCCCGGGCTGTCCAACTGTTCAAATAAGATACTGTCTCCTCCGGCTGCTTACCTGGAGCGCCGAGCAAGAAACGCCAGGTAGAAGGAGAAAGAGTTGGCGGATTTCAACCCCCTGACATTGAAAGTGGAGAACTCTTTCAGGCAAGGAACTTCCCTGAGGTTTCAGAAGTGGGGGAGGAAAAGAGCCCTCTAGTCTCAAGGGGGATTTGAGGGAGATCGCTCCATCACACCCCCCTCCCCAAGCCACAGAGGGTGGCATGTTCGCAGCTCAGTTCTCCTTGCTGCCTCTGATAAACTTCCGACAACTGTTTTGCTGCCAGGGCCCTCCAAAACCATCTTGCACAGCCGTGTGCATGGCTGGGATTAATGATGCCCCTATCCCTGCCAGTCCTTTCTGCATTTCATCTCCCCGTTGCCTTGCTCTTCTGCGGTCCCTCCTCCATGCAGACATACCATGACCAAAGTTCTGCACCACAGAGGTGGAGCGTTAATTCTACACTCCTGAAACTACACAGTGGTTGTACAAGGAGGCTTTCTTAGGGAATTATGGTGTGGCGAAACTGAATGTGCAGCCAAGGGCACTTGTACATTTGCATGCATCTCTGCAGGTGCAGCACACAATGCGCCTGCACATTGGCATGTGCACCTCTGCTTCTACAGAGTGGATGAGAATGTTCTGCATCAGAATAAAATGTCCAGCTGGTGCTGTGGGGAATTTACATGCATGGAAACCCCCAACAGGATTCCAGTCTATTCATCAGTCTAGATGCACCCAAAAATCTGGAGGAGACCCTATGCATGGGATGAAAGGGGCTACAGTACATGGAAGGCCATGCTATAATAAACTTGTTTCTCTTTAGTTTGCTGCCCAATTCTTGGTTGTTTTTGCTGCAACGGACTAACACGGTCTGCTGCTGAGGAAGAAGGAAAAATAATTTTGTTGGCCTCGACAGTCTATGAAAGGTTTTTGCACCTCTCAAGATTCTGTGTGAGACAAAAAAAAAAAAAAGGAGAGGAAAGAGGGAGGGGAGTGGAGTGGAGAAAAATCTATCAGCATCTTTGAGACTCACTGATTTATTTCACCCCGATCTCTCACAGATAGCAGTCTGCTTCCTCAGATGCACTGATGGCTTGATACGAAAGCCACGGCTATTTAAGCATAGTTGCCCTGCTGTGAAGAAAAGGGTACAGGATACGGGAAGGGGTCAGTTGTGACCCTGGCCGCAAATCTTCAAAGACTTGGGCGAGATGCTTTCAGGGAGCCGGCCTTCTAGCACTGGAGGTGAAAGCAATTAAGCTGCTTATCAAAAGTCAGTTTCCTTGGAATGAAAACTCTTTCTGAAGAGGTTTCTTTTGTTGCACATACAGCTGGGGGGACTCATGGATTAATATATGCAGTGCATCATGTGGACTCCCACAGCTGCATGGCTCTGCTTAAATACCTGTGGCTGCACTGTCACTCCGTCAGTACGTTTGAAGCAGGGGGCACGGTGGGTTGTGGGCACGGTGGGTTGTGTGAAGTCCACAAACACTCAGCCTAAAACAAAGCACTCCCAAAGGTGCTAGATACCTTTCCTCTATGCGGTCAGTTCAGAATGAGACAAGATAGACTGTGCACAAGGGGAACAATAACAGGCACACACACACACATACACACACACACACACAGAAATGTGCCTGAGTTAACAGAGTTGTTAAATGAGCGAACTAGGCAACATCTTTAACAAAATGTCTGTGTTAGGAGGGGCATCTTAAGGCATCCACAAATGTCCATGAGAAAAGCAACTTCGAAGTTGCACAGCTGGGCATGAAAGGAGGACCTGACAAAACTGCAGGTGGGATGCAAGGAAATGAAAGGAGGGGGGCTTCCACACCCCTAGTGGAAACCATAAGGATGCATAAGGAATGCATTGCCTCAGAGGTGATGGAATCTCCATCTCTGGAGGCATTTAAGCAGAGATTGGCTGGGCACCTTCCAGGGGTGCATTAACTGCAGATTCCTGACTGGCAGAAGGGGGCTGGGTGAGATGGCCCTTGGGGTCCCCTCCAGATCTAGGATTATGTTTTCTAAGACTGTGGTCTTTTGCTTCAGTTAAGACGCAAGGACTCCCCCTCCATTCTGTTTCTTCATTTTCCCCCTTTGCTTTTCTGCCACTTCAGTGTAATCAGGAAAGCTTCTGAAATAAATGCCAGAGCTGGAGCAGAACTCCTATTCCCTCAGCATCTTTCCCCACCTCTCTTCCATGTTACCAATTTAAAAATGCACGCATAGACACAACAGTGGAGAAGAACCAGGAATGCACACTCTTGATGCGGCTGTGAGCACATGGCTGCCTCTCCTTTCTTTCTCTTTTCTTTTTGCACACAAGCACTCCTCCTAAGCATTGATAAACCACTGCACAAAAAGGTTCCTGATAACTGACAAGCTTGACAACTGCAAGCACTAAGTGCATCAGGAAGGGCTTTGCTTCCATTTTCAGTATAGTTTTATATCAATGCACACAGGAACATTGGTAGCAAACCGGAGAATGGTCAGAGCAACAGATGAGCTGAGCAAACACAAAGCCGCCACTCAGCATGCACATACGGGGGAAATAAGAGTTAAGGTCTGGTAACAAGAGCCAGCAGTCTGGAATTCCCAGGGTCTGGCGAGAAACTTGGGAGATGAGAGTTGGGAAACGTCCTCAGCCAAGAGAGCAGCTGTATATCAGGCGCAAGAGGCGACGTGAACACCCCGTGTACTTGCATAATAAGCAGTGCATATGGAGGGAATGAAATTGGTGATTTAGCACAGCCAACATTTATGGCTGCATGCCGTCTTCCCTTTTTACTTTTGTCGGTAATTTGTACGCAGGGCAGCCTGGTAATTCAGCATGCTGGTGGATACTGCCATCTGCTATAAAGCCTCTTTTTTACTGTTATTTCCAAAGCAGATCCTTTGCATTTCCATGCAAAAAAGGGGGGTGGGGGTGGGAGACCAGCAGAGGGTTTCTTGGAGCAAAAGGGGACATGGGAAAGGACTGGCGGACGGAGGCGGCGACGGGGGCACCCGAGAGCCATTCCCACAAATTAGGGGCCTTGGCCACCATGGCTGAAATCTCACAAGATCCAAGGGCAAGGTCAGTCACCCTCCTCCCCCTCCTCCTCTTTTTCAAACAAAACACTTTGTGCATTAGCCTGACAAGTTTGCTCATCCTAAGGGATCCTGGCATTTGTAGTGCGGTGGGTGAGATTTTTCTAATTCTCTGCTAGACAGTTCGAGCCATGCATTATGGCATTAGGGCTTTTGTACAGCCCCAGGCAGATGGGTTCTAGAGTCCTTGTCAGTCTCATGGCCAAAATATAACAGCTGCTCAGGGGTGTGGGGAGGGTCATGTTGGATTTAACAGGTCCAGCTGGGTCACTGATGCTTCAGCTTGGCAGTTCAGATCCAAGGAATCAACCGTCCTGTTAGCAACCTGCCCTGTAAAACAGCCACGGGGAACAGGAGATGGGTCACTCCTGTACAGTTTGTTTTATTCTGCCCTATAGATCCTCCCCACCAGAGAGATCCATCTTCCCGGGGCCTCCTGGCCCTGTAGCCACGGCTTTTACGGGAGTATCCAACTTTGGTATCAGCGTAATCTAGGCATGCTCCCCTCCCCTCCCCTCCATGAGCTAAGGATGGTTAAAGATTTAATTGGATTTGACAGTCCTACTGAAAGTATTATTTTCACACTTCTCATTAAATGCACTTCAGATCAAAAAGTAAAATGCACATTTGCAAGGTTAATGGGACATTTTGGAGAAATAAAGTGTGTACAAAATTGTGCACTCATTTAAGAACCCAAATGGCTAAAAATGTGCAGAAGGTGGGGGAGGAATTACACACAAGCACTCTTTATGAGAGAAATCTGTCATTTAGACAAAATGCATAAATAAACATGCAAATGAGGAAAAAAGGCATACACAGTGTGCAAACACTTCCATGAAACAAACAAAGAAACAAACAAACAAACAAACAAACGCAAAAAGCCTGAAAGAAAAGGAAATGAAGGAAGCAACAAAATTAAGGCCGAGCCGGTTTCCACGTTCCCACCTGGAACAGAGGTGAATTCTATTAACTCCTCACCACCACCAGTCCTGCCTGGGCTGGAATAACTGCTGTGCAAACTCATTTCAGGTCTAGCTTCAAACTGTCAAGTAGGGCATCCAGAGGTAATTGAAATGGGAAGGAAGGAGTTCTGACCGTGGGGCCCCTGCTCGCCTCTTCTGCCCTCCCAGTGGCTGGCAGTGGGGGCAACAAGGCCGGAGGGGGTGGAAGGAAGGAAGTTCTTAGAGAAACTCCTTGCGTTGCTTTCCTGGCCCTTTCAGAGCTGTTCTTCTCCTTGCATCAGGGCCAGGCCATGGATGAAAGGATCAGGACCCAAACCTAAGGCTGCTGCTAGGGGTGCAACACAGATTGGAGCTACACACAGAGAGAGAGATTGAGATAGAGACAGAGAGACAGAGAGAATAGAGACCCCAGAATCTTCTCCACACACCCCCCCAGCCATAAATGATGCTGGGAAATTCTGATGGTTGTGGTTCCCCTGTTCCCCAAAAATGTAAATCTTTTCCCAAGCTTCAGAAGCAGAAGCTGGACAGATGTGGTGAGGTTTGAAACCAGAGCCTTGAGAGTCAGCCAGAAAAAGGGGAAAGAGCATCTCTTGCCTTAGGCAGAAGGGCAGCGAAGCCCCTCCAGGATTCAGTCTTGAACTTTAAAGGAATGATCCAAGTAGGTGAACCACCGGCCCTAAAACATGTTTCAGCACCTTGGACAACTACCTGGAAGCTCAGCACCCTGGAGAGTTCCTCTGCCTGGCTTCTTGGCTGAGACCCTCAAGCGGTTTCCTTGCTGTTATTTGCCTTCAGGTTGGCTTTGACTTGGGGGGATTCTCTGAATCAGAGACCCCCGGGAGCCCCACTTGCCCTCCACTCTGATGAAATGATTCTGACTTTGGCATTTAATTATGCATCTTTGCCCTTGAGGATCTTTTCTAGTTCTGTCATAGCTGAGCTTCCAAGTCTTCTTCTAATTTCTTCACTGCAGCTTCCATTTTGATTGATGATGGAACTGAGGCACAGAAGGTCTTCCAAAGTTTCTTCCTGCTGGCCAGTGGTCATTGCTGGGGTTGTCCCTCCCATCCTTCTCTCCTCACAGTGCCCAGAGCACACAGCACATCCCATCTCTCCTTGGCAGCTCGGATGCTCTCCTCTTCCTAGAGCGGGCTCCTTTGACATCAATTGCATTGGCAGTCTCAATTAGAGTAGATCCCTCTCCCCAGAATTGGTAGGATTTACCCATCTGATGGCTCCTCATTCAAACATTGATGGGATGGGTATATTCTAGTCTGGACTAGCTAGCAGGATTCTGGCCTCCGTCTCAGATAATTTCACACTACACAACTGTAGCACTATGACAGCACTGGTGTGGTTCTTGGGATTTGTAGTTTGGTAACATTATTGATCTCTGGCTGGTAATGCTAAACAGCCCTCCCTAAACTGCCAGTTCCAGGATTTCATAGGAAATTACCAAGATACTTAAAGTGGAATCAAAGCGCTACATTTCTTTAGTGTGAAAGAGCCCCTGGAATGTATCTACACTGCACAGTTACCTCAGTTTGATCCCACTTTTACTGCCATGCGTCCATCCCGCAGAATCTTGGAATCTATGGACAAGAGTGGGGTACTTAGAAGTGTCTGCTAGGGAATTCTATTGCTGTCCTTAGTTCTTCACTAAACTAGGGATCCCAGGGTTCCTCAGCATGGGGCTTGCATATAGAGCCACAGCAGTTAAAACAAAACCAAACTGATATACCTCTGTAGTGTAGACGCCCTCATTAGCAACTCTGCAGAAAGGGGAACGGAGAGCAGAGCAGTGCAGCCGAATCCAGGGACGGGCCTCTGAGCATCTACTTCCTTCCTTCCTTCCTTCCAACCAACCCAGAACAAGGCTGAATTTGCTTGTCCCATTTCTGACAGCAGGAAGGAAGCAGAGGGGCCGAGTCAGCACTAAGAGCTGACAAAATGATTCATGGCTCTCGTTGGGCAGATAACCCTTTTCGGTGGGGGGTGAAATTAATTGATGGCGTGATCCCCTGATCCCAGAACATCTAAGCTAGATTGGGCTGGGCAGGAGCCAACGGCTGGGAGACCCACAGGCCTGGACGAGGGCAAAAGGAGAGACCCCTTCCGTCTCACACACACACACACACACTCCCATCTCTTCCATCAAAGAAAGGCAGGCTGCCACTTTCCAAGGTTATTAGAAGAACGTTCTTTGGCTGCTTGTGAATTTCCTCCGTCTACATCTCCAAATATCAAAGCTTCAGGCTCCTCATCCAGGAGGCAACAGTTAAGAAAATACTTGCCACTGAAAGGAAATGTTCGCCCTGTAATTTCCTTCCTAAATTGCATTTCTGCTTATGACAGAGGGTGATACACTGGGAAAGGGGGGGGGAGGCCTTCTGTGAAGCACACACATCAAGTCAAGAAAAATGGTGGCTGGGAGGAGGAGGAGGACGTGGTGGTGGAGCTGTCGACACTCAATTCCCCTCTCTAGAGAGATAGCAGGGATCCCGGGGGCCATCCAGCCCAACCCCTTTCTGCTGGCACAGAGGATCCACAGCTAAAGAAGCACCTCTGAGAGATGGGTGGCCGGGATCTCCTTAACAATCTCCCACAAAGGAGAGTCCACGGGTTCAAGCCCTCCGCTCTGCACCGAGAGAAGACAAGCTCCCTCCACCTTCCCCAGGACGGCGGTCCTTCGGCTCCGTAGGGTGGCTGCATCGCCTCTCCCTTCTCAATCTCTGGGCAGACCTGCTGGTCAAGTGACACCTGGTGACTGAAGATGGTATTGCAGATTTAAATGAGCTAAAACAAATTAAATTGGAAACCAAATAGCCCCGAGACACACACCCTGTGATCTCTCTAATACGTATGCCAAATTTCAGGGGAAAGCCTTGAAGTCATGGCAGAGACACACAGAGAGAAAAATGTTTCTTTGTGCATTTGTATGAGAGAGAGAGAGAGAGAGAGAGAGAGAGAGAGAGAAGAGAGAGAGAGAGATTGAGACATCTATTAGGCAGTTTTACCAGCTATGTGAAGGCATTTTTTGAAAAATGAAATGAGAAAAATCATAAATCTGCCAAGCCATGATCCTAGACTTTACTCAAACATCCAAAGCCATTTTGCTGTAAAACTTTGCAACAGATCTGTGAGGCAATACTGTGGATGAGGTGCAGAAAACCCAAGAGTATTGCATCTTCCTAGCTATCACCTCTCTGGCCAGCGATGACTGAGGCCAGATGGCCCTCCCAATGGGCAGACTAGATGTAAAAACTGTTGGCTTTGTTTTCCCAAATGTTGAGAGTTTTTTTTAACCTTAAGAGTGTCTTTCCCATGCCTAATGGCAAATTTTAGTACGTCTTTCAAAACCAAACTGAAATGAAATTCTGGGAATCAGAAGAAGATAGCGATTCTTTCTTTCTTTTTTTTTTTCAAAACAACAATACTCCCTTTTGAGACTTATATTGTAAGCTTCCTTGAGTCCCATTTTGGGAGAAAGGAAAGGCACCAATAGGATACAATAAATTAATTCTTAAAAAGCCAAAGCAAAACAAAATTCTCACCCATCTTGTGCAAACACCCGCATACCTGTGCAGGCGAGGTGATGGGAGTGTCTTGCATTACTTGTGGGTGCAGCTATGGGGGGTGGATAATGGGAGTGTTGCTCTCCCAGAATGGAAATCTGCTCCCCCCTCCCATGGAATCTTCCTCCATTCCTTAAATTCCTAGCATTGCTAGAATGTCAGCAGAGCGTTTAGAAACACAGTTTAAGCACCCCAAGAGATGGGGCTGGCACAGTGGCCCCAGTATGTGTGCACAGCAAATGGAAGAAGGGTTCTGGGCATGAACGATCTTCAGTGTTTCCCCCTCTGCAATGCTGAGAAATTGGGGACGGAAGAAACATTTTATTTGGGGGGGGGATACCCTCATTTTGCCCACGCCTGGTGGCAACACGCCTGTGTATCGTTGATCTCTTTCCCTTTATCTGCCTGGCTTCTGCCTTACGCAAGAGGCAAACACTTTGACTGGGAAACAGAACCCGGAAAGAGAGAGACCACCTGAGCCAAGGAAGGGTTTCCACCTGATGCAGTCACAAAATGCTCTGGTCTGCCTCTCTCTCCAGCCCTGGCCCTCCTGTGCCACCTCTCGGCAATCGCCCAAAGAGTGCCCAGCTTATCTCGAGGTCACAGCTAATTATGGAGCCTAATTCTCCCCCCACCCCGTTCCTCTCCTTCCCAACTGAATCATCATAACACCCTTCAGATCGAAGGCATTTATTACATTGACTCTCAACCACAGAGTATTAAAAACTTGTGAAAGTGACTTTGTAAATTGCCATGCAGTTGCCAGGCTAATGAAGCAGGCCGCCGGAAATAACTGGAGAAATAATTCCCACGTTAGAGAGAGAGCAACCGAGCGCACAAAAGAGAGAGAGAGAGAGAGAGAGAGAGAGATCAGGTGGGGAAAGTTGGAGGGGGAGACAGCCAGAGGATGCAAAATGCTACTCCATGTCCTGAACTGCATGACAGTTTTATGGGAATCTTCTGGATGGCAAGAGCGCCTCCTCCGCTGAGGAACTGATTCCCTCAGAAGGTAATGAACTCTTCCTTTTTGGAGTTTGATTGCTGGTGACTACTACAGACCCAGAGCAAACCCGGCTCTGTCAACTGTCCCTTTAGATACCGGAGACTGGAAATGGCCGATGCGAAAAACTCAGCCCAAGACGAGCTTTCCTGTTCCCCACAGCCTCACTGGCCAAGATATTCCAAAAAGCAAAAGCACTTCTGCACAGAGCCAGTTGCCTTGATAACCAGCCCAATATTTTGCCTGCTTCTTACTGGGTCTGAAGCCCAGCAAACCCATTGAGGATAAAACAGTTCTGTGGTAGCTCTTTCCAAGCAATAAACAAATCCAGCAATTGATGCAAATTGTTTTGATGCCTTGATGCATAGATGCAACTTTAAAAAAAATCTGTATCCCAGTTTGATCTGGCCTTCTGTGCCAGGCAAAATGTCCTGGAAACAAGCATCCACCTCCACCACTCACGTGAAGGGTGAACCAAAGTCACACAACCCCAAACAACGCAAGGATGAGGGATGTGCATTAATGTCACCTCACACCTGCAAATGTGCACACCTTTCACAGGCATCTCCAGATGTACCCAAGGATCCCGCAGGGCAGAACTGAACCTCCCTGGAAAAAGAAAGCTGATGCCATGCAAAGAGGCACAAGAATAAAGCTGATGTTGAGCCGATCTGTGGCCCAGGGCTTGGTCACTGGCTCTGTTCCCAAAAGGTCAAAGTCCCACCTGTCACCTGCTCTGTGCCCTCTGTTGACAGCCGAGCAGCCTCAGAACTGGAACTTGGCAGCCAGGAGTTATAACCAATTACCTGTAATGGGTCACCTCTTGTTGTAACAATGGTGCAACCATGTTATGTCTCAAAAGCGACGGAATGAGTGGGAACAAAGTTATTTTACTGGAATAGCAAGCAGTGTTTTTCCCCCCGTGTGTAATGCCTTAGCAATCCAAATGTTGCCCCTCCATAGCAAAAAGTTATTGAAAAGTAACATGCAACATGTTATTTTAAAACACTGCAACAAGTAATGGTGACAAATTAGCCTGCAAAACTACTGGCTAGTCCTAACAAACATGGGTAGACCTATTGCAATAATTGTTCACCTTCAAGTCTGCATACAGAAGTAAGTCCCACCGATTCGGTGGGTCTCCTTTGGTTGGGGCTAACAATAGGACTCAGATGATTACATTTGCAACACAACCATGAGAAAAAAAGGAACATGTTCTTTTTCTAAAAAGTTACTTTCCAATCTCTACTCAAAAATCCCCCCCTTAGAGATCCCCCGTGATCTCAGTAATAGAGGAATTATTTCTCAAGTCATTTCAAAAGAGCTGCTTCATTACCTCAGTGACAGTTTGACAATTTCCAAAGTCACTTTCACAAAGTTTTGAACACGGGATTGTGGCAAACGGAGAAGGCCAGTCTATTGCCCGTAGGGGGCCTGAGTGCCCCGCCGTCCGCCTCTGCTCCCCTAGGACCCTCTCCCTGCTCCCAGCTGTGCGTGCCACTGGGGGCAACTCCAGAAGACCCCGGAGCTGGTGGCCAGCTTCCAAGGCCTGCGGGTGTCTTTTTCCCGGCTGGCCACCCAGTGAGACACCCCAAAACTCCTTTTGGCATCCCACTCCATCGTGCTGCTCAGCTCAGTCTGTGTTGTCAGAGTGCGTTAGTGACGGCCCTCCACAGTTTGTTCTCACTGCAATAACCCCACGGATTTTTCTTCTCTTCTTACCAATGAGTCGGTAATGAAGGATGCCGGCTCTTTGCCAGCCCTGTCTGCAAAGGAAAGGGAATTTCTTTTGAAAAGAACTCAAATGCATCTCTCGCACACATTTCACATCCACCCTCCAAGTCAACACAGCGCATTTTCCCCGTCAGAAAGAAGCGGCTCTTTTTTCCTTAGCAGAAAGTGAGGGAAGGAATCTGGTCCCTGCCACCCTTCAGAGCCAGCACGGCTGCAAAGAGTGCACAGTTAGACTAATCTTCAGGAGGGGGTGGCAAATATTCAGTGCTGTTTGTTGCCCTACTGAGAAAAGTTTTTCCCAATTCTCAAGAAATCCCGTGGAGAAGAATCGGTGATCTAGCTACCAGTTGGACAAATTAGGACATTGTTCCACTCCAAAACAAGAGTTCTGCCCCCAAAATGGAATTTCCCCTCAGTCCCCACATTTCTAGCACTGGAGGGAGTGAGACATCAAAAACCGCTCCCACCCAGAACACCTCTTCTGTTGGCTGTGCTGACATTTCCTTGGTTCCTTTGTCAGCCCCTTGTCCTGGGATGTCTTAACTGCATGCTGGAAACTGTATGCTGTATAGAAATGTTTCGAAATACATGCTATTTGTAAGTTGTTTGCCGCCTCGATCCATATGGAGAGGCAGGATACAAACAAACAAACAAACAAACAAATAAATTCAGAGACAGAAGGGAAATGTCATGGTATAGGGAATTCTGAATTGGGGGGCACTGCCACCCCCCTATAGCTACCTCCCTCAGAAGAAGAGTGCAGCAGTGCAGAGCTTTTCCCTTGCAGTTTTATCCTGGTTTTTGTCCGTACCAAAGGAGTCCAGAGTAATTGTGGCGGGGAGACAGACAGAGAGAGAGAGAGAGAGAGAGAGAATGTGTACACAGGTTTCCACATGGCAAAATGCACCAGGATTTTTAGCAGGTAAGAGACCGTCTTCCCAGCATCTTGAAACATGTCTCCCTTTTCTCTTGAGGCTTGGCTAAAAAGTCATTGTCTTGCAAAGGTCATTCCCTCAAGTCAAGGGCCGTCTTCTTGGTTGGCTGAACTCCATCCCCCTGAAATATCTCTGCTGACAAGGCAGAGCGAAGGCCTGGCTGCAGCACACGCAGAAGAGGAAATGGCTGGCCCTTGGTCCGGGTGGGCTGCAGGTGGGAAGCCGTGGAGCCGTCCCTGCCGATTTGCATGGGATTCCCCTCCTCTCTGGGTGCCAAAGGACATCTTTTCTTCTCCTTTCACCATAGAGATTCGCGCTCTCTCTCCCCTGCCAACTCCTGGCTCCTCATTTCCGCTTCAAGGTGTTCTTGTTGCCCCTCAGCTGCAATTTCCCAACAGGATCTCCCCTTGAAAGGCCGTTTGGATCATAGAATCATAGAGCTGGAAGAAACCACTCATACTATCCAGTTATATTCCACTTTAACTGCCATGGCAACATCCACTGGAATCCTGGGCTCTGTAGTTCTGCAATGTACTTTTGTAGTTTTGTTGCTGCTGCCTACCTTCAAACCAACCCTGACTTTTGGACACCCTGTACCTGGGTTTTCTTGGCAAGATTTGTTCAGAGGAGGTTTGCCTTTGCCTTCCTCTGAGGCTGAGAAAGTGTGACTTGCCCAGGCAACAGGCAGACCTACAGATTCTCCAGAAGCCTACTGCTGTCTCCGTGCCTCTTCAGTATGGAAGAGGGACATTCCCGTCACATTTAACGTTCTGAGGGGAACGCGGCAGCCAGAACTTTCAAACTCCGTGCTCGTATTTACGGCGTTTTCGAGCGGGGAAAAAACCCACTTTAAATTGTTACCCTGGATAGCAATGAGCAGCTAGCCCTGTCTTCTCAAAACTTTTAATTTTTATCTCTCAGCTGGTTCATTAGCTTTACAGGGTACCCTCTGAATCTAGTGAGATGGAAAAACAGCACTTTTCCCTTCCTGTCTTCCAAAATGTTCATTACAAGAGAGACGCCGGCACTGCTTCCCGCTTAGCCAACACTTTCTGCATTAAAGAATCCCAAATCTTTTTAGCCTCTCCTCGTGTCATTTTTTCCCCCTGCAATACTCAGCAGCAGGATTTTCAAAAAACCACACATACAGACATCACGGTAACCTTCCTCAGCAACAGAGCCATCACACAAGGAAGCAAACGGGTTGTGGAACGGCATTTAGCAACACACACTTAAGAGAGACACAATTGTTCTTTGCTGACTGGCCTGGCTTTGGTGCAAGCATCCATCTATCTCTATCTATTTATCCATCCTATCCACCAAATTATTTTCATACCTCCTTTCTCTTTCAAGATGCCACACGTAGCTTCAAGAATTAAGATTGGAACTACCAAGAAGCTCCAACCTGGAGGTATTTACTAGGTTACCTTACATGCACAGGTGACGGGTGTCCATTCAACCCAGCATCATATTAGTCACTGAGAAGATTCACCCAAGAAACACACGGGGGGGGGCGCACAGGAAGGCCATAGACTTGCTCGTGAGTACCAAGGGTTGTCATCTCCGCCTGCCTCCTCTTCCTCTTCCCCTCCCCACTTTTTAAATCCCTTAAAAAAGAAAAAGTCAAGGGAAAGCTATATCTCCCTCCTATCCATAAAGAGTCCAATTTTCCTTGCTCTATTAACCAGTTTTTAAATGACTGTCCTGTGTGTGTTGAATTAAACTCCTTGTTAAAAAATGTCCTTATACATTTTTCCATAAATATAGTCAATTAACATGCTAGCAAGACCAGTAAAAACTTTATTAAAAGGCAATACTGAACAGCGGCCTGGAAACTTGGCCAGAGCACAATATATGGGGTGGAGTGGAACCCATAAACACCAATTTATTGTGTGGAAGAGCAGGGCAGGTGAGCAAATCCATTGCTCTGCACGGAGGAGAGATTGGGCCCACGGCAGGAAAGAAACAGCCACGGGGGAAAGAAAGGAAGGCTGATCCCCACACCTATTTACAGTATGGACCGGTTTCAAACTGGTCTGATTCAAACTGGTCTGATTCAGAATTCTCCATGCACCCGTCCTGTTCTGACTAAGGCCGTTTCCACACTAGACTGTTATAGTGGTATTATTCCACTTGCAACATCCTATGGAACCCTGGGGTTTGCAGTTTCGGGAGGGGCCGGCCGGTGGAAATGGCCTAAGAGGTTGTTCAGTCAAATGTCCCTATTTCTCTGACTCTGGTTCTTGGGTCATTCTAATTCTTAATCTCTTCTCAGGGTCAAACTAGATGAGACAACTTGTTCTACATTTAGAAGAGTGCTTTGCCAAAAAAAGAATGGAAAAAGATGTCTGATTGTCCTAGTACAGGCCTGTCTCACCACTGCAGTTTGCAAGTCCATTTGCTTTCTTTGGTGCTTGGCGGTAGGGAGGTATGTGTGGGCTTCCTTTGCAAATCAGATTGCTCAGGGACAACCCTGGAGCCCTGAATGGACATTACTGTTGCAGGGAAAAAAGATCCCCCTGCCTCCTCACTGCGAGCCCAGGCTCTCATGTGCTTCTGCCCTCTGCTCTCACCCTCAGCAACCGGGGCAGTGGCTGGCTGCCTTGTCTGTGGGATGGGAAATGCAACCCAGTTTTAGTCCAAGTGTTCAAGGCACTGAGCCTTCTCAGTGGTTTTTCTCCAGGCTGTGGAATTCTCTTCCGAAAGAGGCTCAGCCGGCCCCCTTTCTGCTCTCTTTCGCCTTTCAGCAAAGACCTTCCTACTTAAATAGACCTCCAGCTTTTAACTGGTTGGGGGAGTGCAACAGGTGTGCTGGCTCTTAATGTGCTCCAAATTAATGATTTGAAGTGGATTGTATGTAATGATTTTTTTTAAAAAAAGGTATTGTGTTCAGATCATTTCTGCTATATAATGAAAAGAAAAAGAGAGAAAAGAAAGATATTAGATAGACAGACAGGCCTGCAGGCAGGCAGGTTTATCTCCCACTAGAAGTTTCAGCACCCTGGAGAGCTCCTTCAAAGTCCAAAAGAAAACCCCAAGCAGATTCACTGCTCTGCTATCACGGGAGGACTCAGCACCCCGCAGTGTTAGAAACACCCTCCGGGCCCTGCATGGCCACTCCGGGAGCATGAACTGCACACTTTCAAGCACAGCACGACATACAAAAAGTACATTTTATTGATCTCTCGCTCACATACAGACACAACGTAGACACAGGGCAAGAGAAAACAGAGACCAGCAGGAATCCTGTTGGGGACTTAGGTCTTTGGCAAGTGGCACAGGGAAGTCCCCTAATGCCCGTATCCAGTAAGGGGCTGCTGTTCCGTGAGTAGGTGGGGAGCCGGGAAAGCGCCTAATGCACACGGGTCTCACGGTGCATCCATGTCGTTCTGCGTTGGGAGCTTGGCTCGGGAGCTTCCCGTTACCCATCTTTGCACGAACAGGGCTTCTTAGCGCCTCTGCAATGCCACTAAGTATATGTGAAGCCATGCTGCATAGACCACGATGCCATCTTAAAACCAGAAAGTCTGTATCTGTAACAGCTAGAAAAGGGTAGAGTTCACCAGGTTAAGCTGTAAATGTGTCAATTTGTTCTGAAATTCATAAATTTACTGACTGGAACTCTACTGGTTGGTCCTAACCAGCGTAGACGTAAATAAATGCCAGTGATTCAATAGGTCTTCTCTGGTTGGGATTAAAGATAGGATTCAGGCCATGTGAAATTTCTTCTTCAATTCAGGAGGAAAATGGAGGACAAAGCTTTTAAACAGATCCCTTTCAAAAAGAATATTAAGAGGGAAAAGCAAACAGCATCCAGTCAATGATGGCTGGTGGGAGGGGGGGGGCCCAGTGCCAACCCACATCTCCCCTAGACAAAGGTATCCCATTAAATTACCCACAATGTAAAACAGTCAGTCCACTGGGTATGGACCCAGAAGTTCTCCAAAGGCCCTTGATTAAACAGACCTTGATTAAAATTCTGCCAGGCCACCAAGTGACATAAATATGGCTCTGGGTGTCAGATCTTGCCGGTGCCTGCCGGACATAGGTGACACTTGAGGGGAAAATGCAGGGAGAGGTGGGTTCCCCAAGGCCAGGGACATGTTCTGGCTGTCAGGAGGATCTGTGGGGTGGCCAGGCAGCCCTCTAAGCAAGGCCTAGACCCAGCCACTCAAGAACTCAAAAGGGGGTTGGGGTGGGAGGGAAACCTTTCCCAGAGGGTGGGAGAAGGCAGCCCACCGTGCCACAAATCACAGCAGGAGAAAGCTCCAGGCTGGCCTCCCATCTCCTCCGCCCCTCCTGACACTGATTCATTGCCCTGTCGCTTGCATTTACAGGAGGAGTTAAAATATACAACCTCATTTCCCTTGTAAACACACCATCTTGCTGCCATCTGTATCACTCAGTGTCACTGTCCGCCCTGCGGCTGGGAAAGGAGGACGGTGGTTACTGGTCACCGTGCAGACCCAGAGTCTCTGCTCTTTGCCAGGCGGCCATGACTCCTCTGGACTGGGGAGAAAGTGGGGGGTGAGGGAAGTACGGCTCCTTCCCACACTTGCTCCTCCAGGGGTCTGGATAGCCCTCCAGGGCCACCTGTGAGACAGAGACTCCAAGCCACATCACCACTGGCACATGAAGGGACCCTCCATCCACCTGGTTCCTGCACTTTGTCCGGAGGATGAATAACCATGGAAGGTCCTATGCACACAGCTGCCGCTTTTTTGACCAAGGCCGAATATCTCTAGTCCATCCATAGTTGCAAGTGTGGAACTCTTCAAAAGCAACCATTGCACATGCAGTTGAGCATTACTGGATGCTGTAAAACTTTTTTTTTTTATCAGGGACAACGGTGCACCACTTGGATCTTGAGGACAGTGGAAACCGCAAGCACATTGGCAGCTATGCAACCAGTGGCACAGTGGCCGTATTCAGCCCAAGGGTGGCGCCACCCAGGTATGTCAGTAAAGATTTACACTAGTCCAGAATAGATATGGGATCCTGGACTCTCTCACCCCATCTGAGCCCGGGGCCAATTGGAAGATTCACTCCAGTGGCTCCCAGTGCACCCAGAGCCCTCGGCTGCACCGGCTGGTCTTGCCGCTCAGTGCCACGGCCCTCCAACTCGAGCTTCGCACGTCCTCCCTTCCTCTCTGCCCCCTCCCCGCCCCGCGCATCCTGGAGAGATAGTCACTGACATTCAGATTCCCATCTTCGTAACATTTGTACTGCTGCTCGAAGGTTAATTAAAATGTTGAAATGTCACCAAGGGTCCCTGGATGTTCAGCACAACCCCCTTCGGCAAATCCTAAACCCATCAAACAACAGCTCTGGAGGATTTAATGTGCCAAACAACCATTGTTACCAGCGATGAGAAATTCTCAGTCTTCCTTTTTGGGGAATGGGAGCGGGAGGGGGGACGGTTTCACACTTTGGGTCAACACATGGGGAAAGTTAGAATTAGGGGAACTGTCCCAGATTTCCCAAGACAAATGGAGGCAACCAACAACCTGCAAAAACTTGTGATCCTCAAAATTTCAGCGTATGCACACCAGAACATTGAAATAAGAGCCTCCTATGGAATCCCACCCTGTCATATGGACCTTCCATGGATGTTAAAGGCTAAGATGATCCCACATGGACTTGTGGCGGGACCAATGGGTTTACACGGGTTTAATGCTGCATCAGATCGTGGCCCTAAAATGAAATGGTCACTTCTGCTTTTTGAGGGTGTTTTGGACTGATCTGGTACATCAACGGCTGTGTTTTTCAAAAATAAAATACCTGTGAGCTGCCTCCTCCGATTCTGTGGAATCCCTTGTATACAATCATTTTTTAAAAAAATAAAAAAATAAAAACCCAAATTAAGGAGTCCATGCTGAGGCCTAACCCAGCCTTTGGTTCCTCTATGTAGGAACAGAAGAGGGGCCCCAATGGAGGCCCAAGACAAAGCGAGGCCCTCCAGGCCAGCACCCTGTTTTCCAGAGTTGCACATGTGAGCACCACTGTGCGTGGCACACTGATGTGTCTGTCTATGTAACTCCTCCCAGATTCTACAGGGCCAACTACAGCTGAATATTGCAAACACAGCAGTGCTTTAAATCTCAATATATATATTTATCAACAATACAAATTATACATTAAATCTGATTTTTAGGCACTGTCCCCAAAGTCCCCTGCATCCCACGAGCTGACAATGCAGGACCTGACAGTATTTCTGCAACATTTGATGCAACCTTAAAGCCCTAATTTTTTTAAAAAAAATGCACAACAGAAGCAAATGCAATAGAGTAGTTACACTATAAAGCCTTTTTGTTCTCTCCTAAACACTCAACTGAAAATCCTGCTACTTTATTCCAGGTGAAGAGGGCCAGATCCTTAGCCCTGGCAACCACAACTCCTTCCCAGCTCCACCAGCTCCATCGCAGCCAGCAAGCGCAGCCCCTTCCTTACCGGCTCCCCACCTACTGGGCCAAACTAATAACTCATAGGGGTCCACCTTTGGTTCTGCTTTCACTCTTCCATTTGGTGTCTTGGTTCAGTTGCACAATATTGTCATTCAGCACAAGGGCCTTCTTGCACAATTAATGCACAAACCAAGGTTTACGCTACGCCAGGATCTCACCCACAGAGTTGGAAGAGCCCTTACAGGCTGCCCTGGCAATTTGGGGAGCCTCCCCTGCCAGGTGGGCGTCCAACCTCAGTTTCTTGCATGGGCTCCTCTCCCACAGTTGCCGAGGGCCAGAATCACACCCGCCTGGCCACCTCGCCCTGCTGCCTCCTGCCACGGGTTGTGTTTTCTGGACTGAGACCCAAGGAGAGGAAGCCCAAGTGGGTGGGGAGGAGCGGGGCGGCGGGGAGATACAGCTGAGACCTGTCTGTGAGGTTGTTAGACTTTAAAGGTATATTTTTTAATTAAAAGGAAAGAAAGACCAAAGCTGCAATGCACCGTCATAAAGCAGATAATTTTACAGCTGGATGGCCGGCCTCTGATGTACTTGAAAACCATTTTCAAGCGACATAAAGTTTAACATACCGGTACATCTGCCTACCCACTAGATTCTACATGGAATTTTAAATTTAATTATATTAAAGTATTGTTACAGAGTGCCTAGCAAGAATGCTAACCAACTGGAACTTGGAGAAAAACTCTATTTTTTCCCTTCCTTTCCTCTTCCTCCTCCTTCTCCTGTTTTCTTTTCTTTTTTCTTGGTCCAATCTTTCTCTTGAAATCTGTTTCTCACAGGGCCGAAAAATCATTTTGACATGTGGATTTATGCCACCGTTCTATATATATTTATCGATTACCAAGCAATCCAGCCTAGGCCTGAAAATGTTTATCCACTTGTATGCTATTTGCTGCCACGAGCCCTCCCGGCTCCCACAGCTTATCTTTGTCCAGGAGCTGAAAGCCGCCTCGGCTAGGGGACTGGAAAGAAAACAAGGCCACACATACAAACACACACACAATCACACACACACACACACACTCTAAATATAATCTCATTAGCGGCGCAAAGGACAAGAGACTAGCCATACACATATTTCGCTGTATTGTTATTTATAACTTGTCCTATTCACGGGGGCTGAAGGTGAGTAAAAGAACACAACAAAATATTGCAAGATAAAAAGAAACAACACACAAACACACAGAGCTCAGCCAAGGGCTGGTCAAGAGATGCAGAAGATGCCCAGCGCCCTCCAGCAAATGTTGCTCACCACCATGACCCACTGTACACATTTTAATGACCTCCGTCCCAAGTAAATCCCTCTCCTCTTTTTGCACGATCTGTTCCCGTTGTCTGGCCCTGAGGTTCTACCAGCTCCCCCCAAGGGGTTCTGGAAGTTGCATTTCAGTTTGCAGAAAAAAGGTGGATGCGGCAGTGCTGTGGTTAGAGTCTCCTGGATGAGCAAGTGGGAAACATGGGTCTTACCGCTCGCTGGGCCAAGAATTTCCCTGGGGGCCACCTTAGGCTAGTCCACCCTTTTGTGTCTGTGTGTTGTGTGGACACAGTGGAGACGAAAGCAGCCAGGTGCACCATTTTGAGCTCTTTGGAGCAACATCGTCATCAGTGTAGAAATTTGCAGGGGGTTAATCATTAACTTCACTATATTTGCTGGCGTATAAGACTCACTTTTTCCCCCAAAAAAATACTGTTTGAAAATGGGGTGTGCCAGTGCATTTGCCAGTGTACAAATGGGGTGTGTCTTATACACAGGTGCATCTTGTACACTGGCAAATATGGTACTAACTAAAGATTATTAAGCACAAGATCTCATCTGACCTTGAAAGCTAAGCCGTGTTTAGTCCCTGGAAGGAAGACCACCAAGAAATATTAGGGGCTGTAGGCTAAATTCAGAGGAAGACAATGGCAGGCCACCTCTGAGCCCTTAGACAACTCCTCCCCTTCCAAGGCACGCGCATCTCTGCACGGATGTCTGATGCACAGACTGCTATTTCACACCCTGCAGCTGTCGAGGCCCACTCTGAACAGTTGATGACATTTCACGGGACAATTAGTTTTTTCTAATGTATTTTTAACCGAACCAACAAAAACACCCTCTTGGCTTTTAAACCGGTGGCCAGCAGGCTATTGGAAAGGAAACTGGTATGGCCAGGAATAAAGCGTGTTTTCCATCTGTGACATCTTGGAGGGAATGCAAGAGGGAAATAAATACATAGAAATGCATGTGCGTGCACACACACACGCACACACACGGACACACACATATGCATTATTGGCTGCCTTCCACAGCACAATACACCCGACCCAAAACCAGATTGCTCCAGACCCTGGATGGAGCGCCTGCAAGCCTCTCAACCTGAAGCAACAGAGCAGTGGCCATAGCAAGAAAATAAGTCTTTCCTCTGTTTGTTTGCATGGCTCTGGCCTGTGCATTTCACCATGGATAGAAGCAAAAGGCAGCAAAGGGGAAAGGCTGGTCCCCTCCCACTCCCCCAAAGCAGGAGGCCTGGCATCTCCCGGCTTTGGTGCCCCCCCTTCTCCAATCAGTCTCAGAAATAACCCTGAAGGTCCAAGGTGCCAAACCATTAGCAGGTGCAGAAATTATTACTGCCCCTGGTTTTAATCATCATTATTAATTGCTCTAAAATCCGCCTGACTTTCACAAGGAGAGGACAAACTGGGGGAGATGAGAGAATGAGGCCGTCTCCTGGATCTCCACAGGTGATGTGGCACTGAACTAACCAGACCCCCCCACTTTGCCCGGGAAGCTTTCAGATCTAACCAAGTGGGGTAGGGAATCGGCCCTGCCTCAGTTTCCCAATAGGAGAACAGAAATAACAGCAGGGACACATCTTTCCAGGCTGCGAGGCCAGCAAAGCATTTTGGACATGAAGAAGCAGAGGGGAAAGGCTGGGCTTGGGCCCCCCGTTCAACTCCCCACAAGCCTTGAAGATCCCTTGGGCCAATGGCTCTTCCCCAGCCTGCCCTACCTTACAGGGTTGTTGTGAGGCCAAAGTGAGCAGACATTTGGACAAAGGGTAGAGCAAACACAGCATTTGTTGGAGGCCAAGAGAATTCAGTTCCCACATTTTGCAAGGAGAGGACTTTGGATAGGCCAGTGTGGAGTGAGACAGTCGGTCCCGGGCAGGCATGTTGTGGAAAGAAGACTCAGCCCAACAACCTCAGTTGGTGTGGCGTCTCCATGGATGGAGGCAGAAGAGAGAGGAGACGGATGGACTCCGGAGGAGGAGGAAGGAGAGCGAGCGAAGCAGCCGCCGGAGCAGCTTGTTGGAGTGGCAAGAGGTACCCGACCCGACTGGGCTTCTATCTCATCAGTCATTGCCCATTAGGCAGAACAATTAAAACCTCAGTTGATGCTTACCTTCCCGATCGTGTTCACAATCGCCTGGAACAAATAGATGGCAAATTGGAAGCAAAGTATTTAAAAACAGAAGAGCCATGCCGATGAATTTTTAAGCAGCCTAGGCTGGATCCAAAGGTAAATGTCAGGCCTTTCCGTCAGCAATTTGGGGAGGGGGGGTTGAGGGTAAGAAAGCGCGACAAGTCCGGAAAGCGCCTGGGGAGCATTTCCTTACGAGCATGAGCGGAAGGGCTTTTAGGGTTGCCAAGTTCAACGTGGGACGAAGCTCCTCTGACTTTAATCCTCAAGAGACGGTGCAGCAGGAAGAGGTGCTGTGAATCTCCCTCAAGTGGGACAAGAACCTCGGCTCGCTTCCGCATGGACTGTTTTAGTGCTATGATTCCACTTGCAACATCCTATGGAATCCTGGGGTTTGCAACATCCTATGGAATTCTGGGGTTTGCCAGCTGGCTCCTCCCGAAACTGCAAACCCCAGGATTCCATAGGATGTTGCAAGTGTAATCATAGTGCTATAACAGCCTAGTGCGGAAATGGCCTCGCTTTGAGAATGATAATTTGGAGTGGATTCAGAGAAGGGCAACAAGGATGATAACAGAGCGGGAACCAATTCTAGTTATGTTCTGTTAGTATTTGTTCTGTTAGTATTTGTGTAGATGTTTGTGTGGATGCACTCTGTTGTTCTTGTTTTGTAGTTTGGATTGTGTTGTCTTTCTTCTGTAATAAAATCAGAAAAGAACAATACCCACAAACCACAAGGCAACACTATGAGGGCTTTTTCTTACTCAGATTTTTCCCGGGGAAGAGCGGCTATGGCCTTCCATCCAGGACGATGGGAGAGCGTGACTACAAGTGGGTTTTCAGGCTGAGGGGAAATTTGAATCCTGGTCTCTTGGAGTCCTCAATCCAATGCTTAAACCGCTACACCATGTTGGATCTCAGGGAGAATTCTGGCCCTCCCAAATACATACAATTTTGTAAAGATTTGGCACCCTGGGCCTCCCCTTGACCTCCGGCCGGCTGCAACGCCGCTGTCTCCTACCCAGCCCTTTTTTTACCCACTACACGTTAAGAAATGCTTAACCCAACGTGCGTGGTATTAAAAACACGGAGGGGGAAAAATATTTCCATTTAAATGCAAAGTGGATGCGATACGTTAAGAGGCCAAGATAAAGGGATGCACGAATGATTTCTCTCCAGGTAAACTCAGTAGGTGCCCCGGCTCTCATTCCGCTCCCCACTTTCCCATCAACGGTTTGCAAGTTGTTTGCTTAGGGGTCTCGAAATTACGGCACAAGCTCTCCTCCCACCCACCACCCACTTTCCTGCTTAAATTGGCTTTTGGAGCTCCAGCTGGGTCAGAGTTTCTGACTATCAGATATTTAAAACAGAAGAAGGGGAGAGAGAAAGGGAGGGGCCCCAACCGGCACTGCCAGACTTTCATGCTCTCAGGTGATCCAGAGGGGTGGCAGAGGAGGGGGTCCCCATGAAAGACGTCTCTCCCTGGCAGAAGCCCCGAGGGCCACCATCAGCCCCCCCAGCCTCAAATGAGATCCTCAGCAAAGGAGTGGAAAACTCCTAGCAAGGAGAGAGAAAGAAAGAGAAGACAGACCCAAGCAAAGGAACAAGCAGCCCAAAGAGAGGACCAAAGGCAGGAGAAAGGAAGGAGCTTGTGGATGGTGGCACCGAGACAGAAACTTTGCTGGGATCCCAGGGGTGGCAGTAGCGCCCAAGGGTGGGAGGCCTTATGAGCCCAGGCCTTGGAGCACGCCCCTTACATTGCACTGTGTTGTATTTGGGCTGCAACATTAAAGGAGACCCACAGAATCCATTGCTGGATGGTGAGTCAACACATAGGGAAACCCAACTGATTCAATGAGTTTAACTGGGACTAACAAAGGGATTTAGGCCTTTATATCTTATTTTATCTTACTGATAGCCCCCACTTCTGCATACAAGGTCAGCACAGCTCACAAGAGGTTAAAACATATTGGTAAAACCACAAAGTATCTCAAAGGCCAAACCTCACTAGAGCACACATCTAAAATTACCAATGTCAGGTCTGACTCCGGTTGGTTAGTTCTGCCTAGAGTAGCCCCATTGAATCAGTTTGTGTAGGCAAGTCCCCTTGATTCAGTCTGTCTACTCTGGTTGGGACTAAACCACAGGAGTTAGGACCAAAGGTCAGAAATGTCTATTTTTTTGCTAAAATATTGCAAAATAAACAGAAAACCAGCAGCAGCAGCCAAGGGCAAATTAGTCACTTGCATTATTCCTCCAAAGTTTATCCAAGCAGGTATGTTTTTAACAGGCAGCTGGAGGGCAAAGGGCATGGAGAACCAGAAGGAAGTTCTGCAACCAGGATGCCACCATCGAGAAAGCCCCGCTGCACACTATTGCCCTCGAAGCTGCACCCCCAGACTAGACGTCCCAGTTGATCCCCCATGGATCACCACGGTTGCTACGCAGATCCCCCTTCTGCCTAAACTTCCCTACGCCATTCTGTCCAGTTTGCCTGGCATTGGTTACCATGGACACCGGGCATCCCACAGAACCACCACACATTTTTCTTTCTCTTTGACTGAGCCGGAAGCAAGAGGGAGGCTGGGGCCGAGCTCCACAGCCCGGTGAGACCTTGGCACATATGCCTGCCAACGAGCCGCCCTGGAGGGTCACCCGTCTAGATGGCCAGAGATACTTGAAGAACAAGAAGCTCCCCTGGTTCTTCACACCAATCTGTCCTTCCATCTGCCCCCCATTAATCATTGTTCTTCCAGTTCTATCACCCCGAACAGTCTGCTTCCTCAGATGATTTCCCCCTGCCTTCATTCCCAGCCCTGATGGTGGGAGGAATCCATCATCAGACTGGTTAAATCTGCATAAATTTGTGTGCAAGTAATAGCAATCGTTCTGACGCAGCATCTCTAGAGGATGGTATTTGCAAATGCTGCATAGAATTTTACGGATACCACGGACTACCAAAAGAGACAGATAAATGTGTCCTGAAGCAAATGGAGCTGGGACTTGTCGCGTGACTTCTCCACTACATTCAGGTGTACCACATTGTCATTCAACACAAAGGTATGGCACATAATCAATGCAGAGAGATTTATGCTATGCGGCCCTGATGGAAGATACCAGCCTTTGGCTGGTGCCTGAAATTCAGGTTTGGGGAGGAAGACTCCAAGCGAAGGAAGGAAGGAAGGAAGGAAGGAAGGAAGGAAGGAAGGAAGGAAGGAAGGAAGGAAGGAAGGAAGGAAGGAAGGAAGGCAGGCAGGCAGGCAGGCAGGCAGGCAGGCAGGCAGGCAGGCAGGCAGGCAGGCAGGCATCCGCTCCAGTGGCAACCAAGTTACATTTCACCCAACCTCTTGTCCACCTCGTTCCAGCAAGAGAGCCCATCTTGCAGGACCTCTCCCTTCCGCCCTGCCTGATTCGGCTGCTGGGTTTTTGCTCCTGGGATTTAAGGGCAAGAGGATGGGGGCTCTGTGGAGAAAGGGCACCTTTGCTGCTTGGCAATTGGGGCTGGCAGGTTGTCCAGAGCGGCTCTTCTGAAGTTTCCCCGCTTGATCAAGAGGCCTTTGGTGACTAAGAGGGAGAATGCCCAGACTGGCAGGGAGGCACACGAAAGCCGGCTGTGGGGTCGCTTCCTTCGTTCTCCCCACCGCCCAGGCCGACTCTCTCTCTCTCTCTCTCTCTCTCTCTCTCTCGCTGGCATCTCTCCTGGCGCCAGTCACCTTGCATCTGTCAGGAGCGCCACGGAGCTTGTAACATTTATCGGGCCCTTGATGGGTGGGAGGGAGGCGGGAGAGTTGGGGCGCCTCTCTTCCGGGGACGTTAATGCTCCTGCAGATAACATCAAAAAGACTTGGGAATCAATGAAGTCTTCCCTGGTCCTGAAACAAATTCAGTCCAATTAAACATCCTGTTCTGCCTGACTTACACGTGTCAGAATGGCGAGAGGATCAAATGTTAACACCCATTGCCGGCTCAGTTGTTCAGAAGGCTGTTTCTCCTCTTCGGTGGCCTGGAGAAAGAAGGACCCCGATGGGGCGGAAGACCCCCCCCCAAAAAAAGAGGGCAATTACGCAGTTGAGAAAAGGCCCCACTTTCCACAGAAGCAGAAATCCTGCAGGAGACGGGCGAGGATTTAAGCCATCAGTTCAGAAACGAACGAAAATATGTGTGTGCATGTGTCTGAGAGAGACATTTATTAGAGTGATTAGCAAACAGAACTTAATAAATAAATTAGGAAAGTGTTTCCACTTCTGCCTTCTTCAATTGCTGAAAACAAACGTGAGCTCCATGCAAGTTGTAAGTTTAGGCACACTCTGTGGCCAAATTTCTTATGTGGATGATGAGGCTGGGTATTTTCCTCCAGGAAGAGACGAAGATGAGGCGCTCAGGGATCAAGTCTATGGATCCAGAAATTTCCCCTCTGGTCTCAAATGCCCGAGGGGGGGGCTCCTCAGCTCCAAAGAGGGACAACCGGGGAGGCTGAGATGTTCTGAGTCAAAAGGCTTGGCTAGGGGTTGCTCAGGCTTCCTGGCCAGGACTGCAAAGTCGTTGTTCCTAAACCGTGATGCACGCAGGCCTGTGGACGTTTTCCCACGGAGTGCGGAGGGCTTTCTGTGCACCTGCATCCAGTCATGTACGTGCCAGCAGGACTTGCAGGTGATGGCTTGTGTGATGCAGCAGGTCCTTTGTTCGTTTTGCATGCTTGTTTATTTCAGCTTCAGCTTCCTTCAGTTACTCAAAACAAGAGTGAACTGCACCCACTCTTAGTGAGTTAGTGACTTAATTTAGTAATTAACTGAATCTTCCTGGGATTCAGAACAAACTTGTAGAAGAGTTGCTTCTTTTTAAATCTCTGTCTCTCCGTCTCTCTCTCTCTCACACACGCACAACACGCACAACACAGAGATGCACGCAAAGGAGGGGAAAGCTGTAAGCGTCACAAGTCCTCTTTCTGTGCATACAAACCACATCTGCATGTCTAACACAACAACTGCCCCTCGCCATTCTGTCTGGCATCCCCGCTAATGCCCGTTGTCTTTGCCCCGACATACACACAGAGACACACAAACACAAACATCCAAAGGGGGCAGCAAAGATCCTCGTTCCACCCTGCCAAATACTTAAGAGTCTCTTTGCGTGACAACGTGAATGCAATTGACATTGCAGAAATTATATTATTTTTATCACAAGTAATGCCACTTGCTTTGGAAACAAACAAATGCCGCCCAAACCCAAGGGCTGCAGAAAAATGCAGGTTCAGCTAACTTCCTCACCTCGCGCGCCTCCCTCTTAATAATGCTTTTCTCTTTCGGCTGATCACAGGAGATGAGGCGGTAATTGAGAACCTTGGCTCTCATCTCCAGCCTCCCAATTTTTGTGCCAGGTTTCCTGGAGGAAGAAACTTTGCAAATAAATAACTCCAATATAAAGGATTTGCGAAAGGAGAGGAAAAGTCATCTGCGTTCCGTTGACTTCTGAGAAGTCCACAGATTCCTTCACCCCACATTCTGTTTCTTGACGCACACAAACAAAATTGGTAAAGTGGAGGGAATATCATTAAAGGTTAATTATGAGCAACTTAAAGGTCATTTTTGCATATCTCACCTCCTGGACAAAAGCTGGCTCTTCATTAACATGCCAGAATATAAATTAAGCTGTAAGGCATTTAAAATGCCACAAAGTCTTTAATTTTATTACCCAGTTAAATATCATGAATAAATATGAGTGTGCGGTGTCCCTCTGAAATGTTCCGACTCTTCCTTGCAAAGGACTCTCCCTCCAAATTCACAAGAAGGCCCTCGATAAATAAGTCCCAAATCCCATTCAACTCAGAGGTGAGTCTTTCTTCTGCGCAATGGGCTGAAAAAAGAACATCAGACCCACAGGGACTGGCTGAATGGGAAGAACCCCACGAAATCCGTTCCTCCTCACCCTCCTCTTATCCCACTGGATTTCTGGATCAGTTCTGGGCCCGGGTCTCTTCCTTCACACTCTCCTGCCTGCATTTGATGAGGCACACTCAGGGACCGCGCAGCCCCCTTGCTCACCGATTATTAGAAACCATCTTCTGAAATCCTTCTCTGCCGTGCAATTATGGTCACCAGGTGCTAGACAAAGTCTCGGGGGATTGCGGTGCCTCTTGGGCCTCCAGGTGGAAAGATAAAACCTCACCTGGAGTCGTGCAAGAAGACTAAAGTTGATTTTTGTGCCTGAGGTGGCTTTATAGCCCAAATCTGCATCTGCAGCCATTCCCAGCAGGTGCAGGCGCTGTTCAGTGCAAAGGCATTTCTACACAAGTACTTCTTGTGCACTCTCTGTGCACCAAAAAGGCAGGGATGAGAGGAAGATGACTGGGGAGGGAGAGACAGAGAGAGAGAGATGGGGGTCTGTGGACTTGGTTCCATCATGCCATTTGGAGCAAGACAAGAAGCAGAGGGCCAGAAAGTACAACTCCAGAGTGTCTTTGCACTGCAAGCCTTGTCAGGAGTGGTGCAAATCTGGATGATCCTTCACAAGCACAGCAGTAGCGCAGGGCCTGGAAAAACCTCCATGAATCCTGCGTGCTAGGGGTACGGTGGTAAGAAGTATAAGTCCTGACGCGAAATGCAGAAACTGTTGCAGCAACTGGGCCTGTTTTGGCCTCACCGACTTGGCCACCGAGACCTGCCTTGTTTCTCCCAAACTTGCATTGCCATACGAGCTGCTTGGCTTGGTTTTAGCCAAATTCTGCATCCATCGCTCTTCCCACAACTGCCCAGAAGCAGTCCCAACCTGTTCTTCAGTCGTTCCTTGACCTGCCCCAGAGACATGACAGGGATAAGCCTCTCGGTCTCAGGTTTTGGCCCTGAAATTTTAAGAGAATGAGATCCTGAAGGTCTGACAGCCCTAACGAAGAAACAGGCCCCATCACCAAATTCTCTTCCGGAGCAAAGGTGTGGAAAGTGTGGCTTTTTGCAGTTTTCTACAGCTTGGCAGCAAGAGTTGCAATACAGCACCAGCACAGATAAGGTCATCGTCTCCTCTGAAGAAGGAGTCAAATCTGTGTTTTCTGCTTTGCTTGTTGAACCACCACCACCACCATCTCCTCCTCCAAAGTCACATCAGTTTTCTCCTTCCTGCCCTTTCCCCAGGCCCTGACAGTAACTTGCTGTCCCGTCAGGCATCTCGGAGGGGGTGGGAAGGCAGAATGCAGTTCAAGAAATATAAATCTTTCAGCTCAGCAGTTATCTGGATTCCGGCCAACTTCCATGTTCATATTTGCCTCCTCCTCTGACTTAAACCGATTTAATCAAAAGCAAAGATTTTGGTATAGTTTAGCAGGAAAGCTTCTAGATCCTGTAGGTGACAAGTATTATCCCCACGACGATTATCAAGTCAGTTCTTTTCTTTTCTTTCTGCCCCAGCCTTTTCTTTTTTTCTTTTTTCAGAAAGATTCCCCTCCATGCAAGGAAGGAGTTACAATCATGGTGTAACGACCTTAACACTGTAAATTAATTCAACAGCACAATTGTTTTCAGTCTTCATTTAAAACCAACTTTGGTTAATCTCTCTTTAATGACACAGGAAATGGAAGTTCCCTTCATAAAATAAGTTATTAATATTTATTGACCCTACTTTTACATGAAAATTGAATAATTCATCAATTAACTTTACTATTAATTATATAATGCAAAATTAATACACTGCAAAGAACCCAGCGTACCTGCAAAACCCCTTGGCATCGGGAAGGACGGGGTGACGCAAGCCAGGTAGGGTGAAGATTTCCCTTGGGACTGGTTGGTTGGTTGATTGATTGATTCATGGGTTGATCTCACAGTTCTCCTTTCTCCCAGGACAGGGTCCAAGGCAGATGCCCAGATGCATGGATTATCTACCTCCTGAACTGCCGGGCCAGAAGCCATGAAGGCAGCTACAAATGCGTAACCTACAGGTATGCATTCCTGATTGGTCTGTATTCCCCATCCCTAAATATCCACTGGTTTAGGGAATAAGGAGGGACCATGAAAGTCCTCTCAAGAACTGGGCAGCAGCCTCTCTGAGCAATGGAGGGAGGCAACATCAGAGTGTGTCTGAAATGGGGGAAGTTATTAATGAGGAAGGGGACACAAGCTAGGAGGGTCTGCGGCAGTTTGCTTTGGCCTGAGCCTCCAGGGAAGGGCGAGACTCTGTCCCCTCCTCTCCTCTTCCTCCTGCTGAGTTAACTGAGTGCAAATGACATTTGTACTTTGAATTTGCAGTGTCTGAAAAGGTGAAGGGGAAAGTGGGAGGAAGACCGAGAAACTGGGACATTTCAGAAGCAGCTGAGAAATTGGGATGGCAGAGGATTAACTCTGTGTGTCCCTGAAAAATCCAGGCAGTTGGAGGGTGTGGTTCGCTCTCCGCTCCTCTCCCCTCCCAAACAGGAACCCCCCATTTCAGAATCACCGTCCCGATGTGCCTCTTTGACTGTTACGATGCTGTCCCTTTGTACCCTCAACCCACAGGCAGTGGAACAAGGTGCGCCTCAAGCCCTTCCCACCCAAAAGACTGAGCAAGGAACATGTCTAATGCAAGGTTCTAAAATTGTTCTAGAAATCTTCAGATCGCAATTTTGGCACGCAAACGCACCATGACTTAGCTGTTGAGGAGCTCCTCCTGGAGCTCAATTGTCGCCCCTCTCAGTGCATTTTTTGGCTATGGTTAAGTTCCCATCTTCTCAGGAACCGGTACTTTCAGAAGCCAAGGAAAGGGGAAAGAGCGTCATGATTTATTAGGCTAGGATTTATCAACAGGAAAAAGGCCGCCTGAGCCCATCCCACAGTCCTTGTCTGCTGAAGAGAGAAAGTGACTCTTGTTTTCCTAAAAGCTGGCAGAGGGAAATTAAAATGCTAAAAATAAAACCAAGAGGTAGCCAAAGTAAAACTAAATTACCACAAATAGATACTGACACCGCATGTAAATTGCTATTGATTCGCAGGAGTACAGTTGCAGCAGAACTTTAGGGCCTCAGAAATATTAATCACTGCCAACTCCCGCTGCCTGGAAGAGCCAAGCCACAACTCTGCATGGGGACCGCTCTCCGGAAAGGAAGGGAAGAGGAGGGGAGGGAAGGGAAGGGAAGGGAAGGAGGTTGTTGTGCTTGCAAAATGGAGCCCCCAGCAACCAACAACGGGCCAAGTGTGAATTCTGCTCCCTTGCATACTTCCTCTGTTCTCCAACCCCCTTTCCAACCACCACTCTGGAAATACAAGACCCCGGGTGGCCCAGGGGCTTGAGTGACAAATGAGGACTGCAGAGACCAGGGTTCAATTCTCCGCTTAGCTAGGAAAACCCACTGGGAGACCTTGGGCAAGCCACAGTTTCTCAGCCCAAGAGAAAGTCCATGGCAAGCCTCCTCGGAATAAACCTTGCTCTGAGAGTCTGCATGGTTTGAGCGTTGGGCTAGGACTGAAGGGGACCAGGCCTCGAATCCCCACTCAGCCACAGAAACTCCCTGGATGATCCCAGGCAAGTTATTCTCTCTCAGCCTGAGAGGAAAGCTTCTGAATAAATCTGGGCACAAAAAACCCCATGGAAGACTAGCTACCAGCATCAACTGAAGGCACAGGCCAAGAACAGCCCTTTCTGCTCCCCGGTCCTTGCAAAAGCACTTAATTAATTTCCATGGGTCTGTTTAGAAACTGCAAAGTATTTCAGATTTCTGTGACGCTCCGGCACTTCGCAGCCATTCCATGTATTCGTTTGCACCAATTCACACAGCACCCCTAATGACTAGCACAGCTCTGTTGTGGATTCCTTGGCCAATTAAAAAAAAAAAGCAAGCAAACAAATATGATTACAAGAAAAACCTCAAGGAGAGCACGTCACGAAGTGTACTTTGTTAATTTATCTTGATGTGGCATTTAGTTTTTAATTAGTTTTAATAATACTCAAGTCAACGTATTAGCATATTTTCTAACAACAACCAACCAAAAAGAGAGAGAGAGGAAGAGCTTCAGCAATTTTGACACTAGAGTCCATCTGCATCTCAGCAAGAAACGCATTGCAAGTTGGAATCTTGTTCTTACCCTGTGAGGATCAATGGAAATCCAAATATTTCCAAAGGGCAGAGTGCCCCGGGGGGGCGGGTGCGCACCCTCGGTCATTGGGCAGGAGCATGCCACATCCCAAGGGCTCCCTCCCCGTGCTCTCCTGATTGCACGAAGTTTGTCACTGATTCCCCCTTTCCCTATTTGGTGATAAGCTGATGCAATCAGAAAGAAACCCAAAAACGAATAGAGCAGCCTCTGATAGGGATCTGGGACAGCCGTCTCATAACAGCTGCCATTTATCACTCCAGTATGGCTGCCTTTGACTCAGGACTCGCAACCCAAGAGCCGGCTGCTTGTTAACGGATCAATACGCGAAACATCTGGGCTTCTGTGGCTCCTGGAGGCCTCCGTCTCGCCTCTCCACCGATCCTCCCGTTGCTCCGTTTTGCCCTCTAGCAACCTTCCTGCCAGCCACAAAATTTGCCCTTGATAGGTCAGGCCAAAGAAAATCAGCATCTTCTCTCTCCCCGAGGGCCAGCAAGATGCCCCCAGGAGACCTCCTCCAGGTGACGCATGAAGGCAAGGGTCTCTCCCGCTGATGGCTTCACCGGCAGGAAATGCTTCCCAGGAAACGCCATGGATCTGTGGAGCCACAAAGCCATGGGGGCGACCAACTGGTCCTACCCTCCCCTTCCTCCTCTATTGCCACCACCAGGACATCTCCTGGCCCTCTTCCAAAGGCACGTAATTCAGTGCCAACCCTCAACGGCCATCCCTCTGGGCCTCCCCTGCCTCTGGTGGGCTGCAGCTTGGGAAGACCACCAAGAAGGAAGGTCACTGGGAGGACTGCCGTGGTGTCTTTGTTTGAGTTCTGGACCAGCACTTTGGGAGACCAGGGTTCGAATCCTCCCTCAGCCATGGAAACCCTCGGGTCCCATTTGGGAGAAAGATGGCATATTAATTAATTCTGGTCAAAATGTAGGTCAATAAAATTATAAACAAAACAGTAAATAGGATCAGGGTATCCCCAGCCTACTCTAAGTAGACCTGCCATGCACACTCCCAGTTTTTCAAAGGCTAGCAAAGACTTCTTGTTCAAACAGGTTTTTGCTGCCGGCAGGGGTATCCTCAGCCAACATTGTGCTAATTTTTTCTAAAATCATTAGAACAGATTATTTTTTTAATTGCACTGTAAACCGCCTGTGTTCGTGTGCAGAGAAGGAAATAGGGGCAAATAATTTCAAAGGCATTTTTCTTTTTTTTGAAAAACTCCTAACAGTTCTCTGACTTACGTCAGATGCATTAACTGGGATCCTTTCCATGCAAACAATGCATCATTTTATTAAGAACCTCTGTGAACTGTTGTAGCTGTGCAATTCATTTTTATTAATTTTCTTAAACAAAATTAGTACTGGGAGAGGAGGAGGAGGGGGAGAAGCCACCCCAAAGAACAGGAGAACGTTCCAGTCCAGCGCAGGATCAATGCCATTAATTCCTTAATACCAAGAGGCTTGTTTGTATGAACTCAGCATTAAACTGTGGCAATTAATTTCAATATATTATATATATATATATATATATATATATATATATATTCTGAAGCAAATTCAAACAAGTAATTTAAGTTCCTCATACTGCATTCACACTCGTGCCCGCACGCACACACAGAACCTCTTTTCTTGTTCTCCTCCTGGGACATTATACTTTCAAGTATAAGCACAGAGGAGCGGGATATTGTAATATTAATAGAAATAGAGCTATTTCTGTGCGTAGCCTTCAGCAGACTAAACAATCCCTCAAAGTTTTATAAGTGTGTGTGTGTGTGTGAGAGAGAGAGAGAGAGAGAGAAGAGGGAAAACAGCTCTTTCTGTAAATGCATCTATAATCAGCGACTTTAATGGCCCAGGCGATGTTCCCCTGACTTTGCACAAGATGTCTTTGGGTGTGCGGAGAGTCTGAGTTGGCAGAAAGGCGAGAGAAATTGGCTTCCTCCTTTCCTGGCTGGAAGCCCCTGGAGCAACGTGGCAGCCTTGGGTTCAGCAGAGGGAAATCCCCCATCCAGAAAGGAGGAAACCAGAGCCAGGCCTCCCGGGACACGGAGAAGAGCCCTGGAGCTGGGTAAGGCCAACGCCCTGCCTGGCCCAGCCACCCCGGGGTGACTCTGTGGCCAGGAGAAGCCCCGAGGGCCACAGCTCTCTCCGTCTCACACTCCCCAGCCTCTGAAGTGCAGAAGCGCAAACGGCCTCTGGTACCAGAAGTGACCCATAGCCACCCTGACTAGCAGCCACCGGTGGCCCCCAGCCTCCACGAAAGCCCCCCAGTTGTGAGCAGAGTCATTGCAGAGGCCTGTCCAAACCATCCTGGTCTGAGCCCACTGGCCTTTCCTCCTGGTGGTCTCCCACTTAAGTATCAACTAGACCTGGCCCTGCTTAGCTTCAGATGCAATTCAGAACAAGAGAATCAGCCTTTCTGCTGAGTCAAAGTCCTTGGGGGTCAATCCGGACCAGTCCTGAAAACTCTGACTGGCAGCTTCTTTGCACCGGGATCTGGGGCATGAAATTTCTCTTGCTCTTGCCTGGAGATATCCAGCATATATTGCATATTGTGTAACGTATATATGCTGATGCTACGCTGGCTGTCACGTACAAGCAGCTACCTGAAAATACACATAGGAGGTGAATGGCTGGAATGTGTCGGCTTAGGGGGAGAGGGCTGGAGAGCAGAAGAGGGGAAATAAGTGTGGAGGGTGTTGTCAGAACCAAGGCGTGTTGATACGACAGAAAGGGCAAGGAAACGAGTCAACAGTCACTCCAGGCCGAGAGAGCCCAGGAACAGGGCCTGCCTGGGAAGACTGGGCAATGCTCTCCTAACCGATGGAAACACAGTGCGCTAGAACTTGTACGAACTGCATATAAAAAAAAAATCTATGGCTGCTACACAAATCAGTTCTGGCAAATCCCGTGGAAGTGTGCAGCTGTGACCCATGGCTATTCTTTGAATAAGCTACTGACAACTTCAGAGTGTGTTCTTTGGACCATCCTGTACATGAGAGCCCCATTTTTCCTGCTTTAGCTCCATCTCTTTCTCCTGGGTTGAGAGGATGTTACACGTTAAGAGGAAGACGTACCCCCTACGATTAACCCAATTCCTTTGCCACAACAGGATTTCCTCAGAGACAATAAGCCCCTGTTTACATCCCACTGATCAATCAGAGAACAACATATGCCAAATGCAAGACACGTAGGAGAGGAAAGTCACGTACTATGGCAAATAGATGTCTTTCACTACTCACAGGGCACCTCTACAAAATAAAACAGGACACGGCTGTATCCCTTCCCCTCCCAAGCCAAGAAAAGCTTCGAGATTCCACCCCCGACTCCTCCATTGAGGAGAGGGCATCACCTCCCCCTGCCCAAGACATTGCGAAGTCTGTGCCTGCCCGAATCAGGGGATGGCGGACTAGAAAATGCTGAGGCATCTGAAAGGGTCGCCCAGCCTCAAGGTTGTGGGCAGCAAACCCTGACACACTGCAGGGCCCACCAAAGCCCACCCCCCAAAAAACTGCCAGGGAATTTTAACTAGGTGCCCCACTCAGTGTCCCATCAGCAACCCTCTTATGAAACACAATGAGCCATATGGGCTATAAACCTATATTTAAAAAAGAAAACACCAGCACATTTAAACTAAATGGACCATGAAGAGTTTTTTCCTCTCTTTTGCCTGCTGGAAAAGAGAGCGCAGAGGTTCTTATGGAACCTTTTGAAAGCAGGAGAGAGTTCTGCTTGTGTTTTGACATCGAGTCAACCTTCCCTTCTGCTGCGAGTGAACACTGGGAGGGCCGAGGCCCAGCGTTCGTTACGGCCAATAACCTCTCGCCTTCTGCTAGAATTTCTTCCCGTGCAAATTAATTACGGAGGAATCTGATGTCAAACCAAGGAGCAAGCCCATAAAAAGGAAGAACCTGGGTACATCTGGCACATTTGGGACACAGAAGAAAAGGATAAATGGATTTGACTCAAAGTTTGGGTCTCGTAGATCTCCTCCCCAGTTGGACCCCTGGGCCCTACAAGTGTCCGGCCCCATGGGAATAATCACCAAGGCAATAGCCCGTCACAGGCAAGTGGCCAGAATCCCAAAGGCTTCCAAGTTTGGCTTCAAAACAAGAGGTTTCCAAAACATGACCTTTGCAATCTGAAATAATTGCTTCTCTCCTCCCCATTTTAAAAGGCTTTGTCAAAACCTGGAGAAATCATTTTAAAAACACCACAACCACCCTATTCCCTGATGTGAGCGGTGCTGGAATTCTACTCAGCCAATCCTCGTTGATATTGTATTAATCAGAGCTGGAAATAATTTGTACCCTGAAACCTACTCCAAAAAGCTGCTCTCCAAATCCTGAACTTGAATGGGCACCAAAGCATCTCTGAGCCTGCAGTGATGGCCCAGATACTCTCTGCATAGTCGATCGCAGTATTTGGCACAGGAGGTCTGCTTTCGGTATTTACTAATATTTCATGGTTGGCAGAGGACTATTTGGCTCTGCGTGGGGGGGGCAGGCAGCCATGTTCAGGAGGCAACAAGTGGCAGCACAGAAACCAGCAAGAGGAAGGGAAACGGTCTAAGAACCCGGCTGCCCTGTCCCAGCTGGAGCAGACCCACTGGCTCACCAGTTGAACAGCAAGTTAAAGCCCGTTGAATCCCACTGAGTCAATGGGTCAGCGTAGCTGGGAGTAGCAACAGGATTCAGGCCTGAGGGTGCAACGCTGCTGTATCTTTGCACAAGGGATGAAGCTGCAAAGTGGTCACATTTTGAAACCAAAGCACCACAGACCCTAACATTCCAAATTATCCAATGGCAGCATTTGGACTTTTCCCCAATTTTGTCATTTCTGAACATACTATTTCTCTTTTTCCATACAGGGAAAAGAAGAGGAGTGAGAGAAATTCCATCATTCCAAAACAAGGACTCGGTGGCCCTTGTGGTCAGGGCTATTTTTGGAAAGGTGGAGCCATTGGTTTCTGGTCCAGGCCACGTTCTCTGGAAGTTCTGCCAATAGGGTCACAATACGGCACAAAGAGGCTACTGGTCCCTGTTGAGGCAAAATGACCTTTTCTTCTAGCAAGATACCCATCGTAAGTGGTGTCTGGAAGGAAGGTCGCTGCTGAACGCAGCCGTCTTTGCAACCACAAAAAGAAACCTACAGCATACAGTCCTTCCAAGAGGAGAATGTGAATCTTTCAGCAATGAAATGCCAATAGGAGATGCCTGCAGTTCTTACTCCCGTGGGAATCTGCCAACGCCTCTACAGAACGAGAAAACACAACGGCCCACGGAAAGCACCTTCCAGCTGTTTGAACTGAACTGTCTCCCCACCACTCCACCAAAGATGGTGAAGGCTAACCAGTTATGACAGTTATGACACCGTGCCGTAATTGCTGCTCCAAACACTGACGGTGTGCTCTTTGGCGCTGAAGTTTTCGACAGAAGGTGGGGAGGAGGGCTTTAGCCCCCCACCCCAGCCAGAAATGCAATGGAAACGAGGAGTGTGGAGGGTATTATTGATTTTGAAGAGCTCTTTCCCCTCCACTTCTGCCTTTTACTGTCTGGGTCCAAAGAGTTTGTGACAAGCAGGGACGCCACCGTGATGAGCCGCCAACACCCCTTCACTCAGCCAAACCCTTGAAAGCCATCCCTTTCCACCGCAATAATTAAACGCTACGCCATTGAGTTCAACCCTTTCTTTCCCCACCTGTCAAGACTGCAGATGGCTCGGTTTTAATCAATCTGATTTCATTCAATAAAATACTCATTAAGTCAATTAATGAGACTTTGGTGTCATGAGCCATCAAGCATGACTTGGTTGGGTTGGTTGTTCTTCCCCAGCCCCGTCCTTTCCCTCCACCCCTGACGTTTTGCCTTTGCTTTTTGACCAACGAACTGATTTAGCCAGTCAAGGAAAATCAGGAGAAAAATTAATCAGTGGACATTTTCACAAGGAGGAAGAGAAAGAGAGTAAGGGGGTTCTCTGGGAGCCTTACCTGGTTTTAGGGGAAGTTGTTAGCCACTCGTCATGTTTTTCAAATGTTATTAGATATGCAGCAATTTCCTGGAAAAGGAAGGAAGAAAATGGTTAGAGGGTTTTTTAAAAAAAACATTGCACATTCCTGGCCTATCTTAGTTTTGGTAATCAGGGTTGTTGTTGAGGATATTGTTATTTTTAAAGCTGCTTCCAGGTTCTCAACCAAACTAAGACGGCTTCCCTTCCAGATGGGAAAACCTTCTCTTTATTCAGCTTCAACCTAAGAATGTCTGCACTGCCCTGGCATCACCACCGGGGGCAGCTGGTCTCTCTCAAGAACGCCACGGGGGTCTTCGCAGAGACCACCAGTCAGCCTTTTGCACATGGACAAAACAGATTTTTTAAAAAATTAAAACGGCCACCTTGCTGTATATTTGAGGACAACTTGGGTCTGGAGGGAGAGGCCCTGGGGGCTTGCACAGGCTGCCCAAAATCCCAAAACAAGGGGAGGAGGAATCCACATCTGCTTTTGCAAAATTGATTTTTTAAAAAAACGTTCAGCTCCCGGTACCTCCTCACCAGTGTGGACAGGTAGTTCTCTTTGTTGGGATAGGGCTTGGCACCTTGGATAGTTCCTTTAAGGTTCATACTAAAACCCAGAGTGGATTTTCCCCCATCCCACTAACATAGAAGCCATGTGGTGTCCTTCCCCCCCCCAGGTGCCCATGTTATGCAGAGAGTACCCAAGCATTGTTTTAAAAAATATAGGGTGTACAACTGTAGGGCCTTCATGGCAGTGGACAGGGCGATAAATGCCAGCTCGCTTAGAGGCTTAGCAGGGTCAGCCGGTCAGCCGGGGCTGTTGCAACTGCATGTTGCCCTGATGCAGTCGGACGCATTTCGCCAGAGAATATTGTTGGGCTGGGAGAGAGAAAGCGAGGCACCATTTAGGAAGAAGCAGCAGCCACAGACCCAACCTAGGAGCCCTCCAAGTGGGAGGCGAGGAAGCATCCAACTCTTCCATCCTCACACCCAAGGGTTAACAATTTCCACAATTTTATCCCCATTGTGTGTGTGTGTGTGGGGGAGGAATGGGTATTTCTGTGCAGTCTTCCGTTGGCATTCATGCATTTTGAAGTGTTTTGGGAAATCACACAAAAATTGTGGGAGTTTAGATCAAAAAGAAACCCGTCTGTTTCCAGAAACACGAGAGGTTTGCATGTACAGCTTTGCACAGAAAAACCACATGTGCTTCTGGAAACGTTTCAGGGTGTTTGTGGAAAATATGGTTTTGGCACACACATGTGCACACATACACACACACTTTCCAGAAGCGTATGTAAGCCTTTTTGGGGTGCAAATACAGTGGATTTTCACAAGAAAACATTTTTGCACACATATACAAAAAGGTGTGTTTCTGGAAACAGTGCGTGGAAAAACAAGGTTTTGCCCAAAAATTACAATCTTTGCACAGTTTCAGGGTGTGTGAACACCAGGCTGAAAGTGTGCAAAATTCTTCCCTCTCTGCTATTTTCCAGTCAGGAAAGGAATTGTGGGAAATATTCTTTCTGTTCCTGACTTGTAGTGCGAGCTTGGCCTCTAGTTCTTCATAATTTACTCCAGGGCAGGTTCTGCAGAGAACTCTTGGCAGCCAGTAAAAACATTGCCACCCCCTCAAAAGTTACTTCCAATCTTTTCTGAGCATCCCAGAAGCTTTCAGACAAAGATGCCAGAAATACACCACCAGATTAGTTTTTAAGTGAGAGGGTTTTTTAAAGAAAGAAAATTCAAAAGGGTTTTTTCTGCACAGTCTCAAAACTAAATGGGGAGAGGGGAAGGAGGGTAGAGAGACCCCCCTACTTTTTTTTTCCAGCCAGCTGGCCCAGGCATCTGCTAGAGCCTCAAAATGCAATTATATTATTCCCAGAAGAGACACAAAAATATCTTATTTCCAATAGCCTAAGTTTTAAGGCTCATACTTCACATCCTCTGGGCATTTCTGTGGTGCCAGATCTCCGCGCTACGTACTTTATTAGAGCAGCATGAATGTCATATTAATGACTCCTGAGCAGCATGTTTACCCAGCAAAGAAGTCCTCCCAGAATCCACTTTTGCAAAGTTTAATTGCCTTCCGTTGGAAAACAAAACACTTGTGGGCTCCTCAAAGGACACATACACACACCCATCCGAAAAGCACTTCTGATCCGATGCCCCTGTTCAGCTCAGGGGGGTCTCCTCAAAAGCCATTCCCAGGGGATGAACGCAGGCAGGAGAAGGAAAGAGGTGCTAAGGAGAGATCACCCCCAAATGGACTGTGGCCCTGCTCTGTGGCCACACATTGGCCCGCTGCTAGTACCGCGACTTAACTTCCTCCATCGCGGCCTGTCCAGAATCTTAAAAAAGGCTTGAGAAATTGGATATACCATCCTCTTCCCTAAAAAACATTTTTCACTGGTACACCGCCCCTAAGCACGGAGGTTCCATGTATTATACGTGCATGTGCTTCGCATCCCAACTTCGTCCCAAATGGGACCCAAGGTGGCTCGCACGTACCATAATATAGTACATTTGAACACTGATAAAGTAATTTAAAACCATATAAAATAACTTTACACCACGGCATGGACCACTGGAAAACAATGGGGTTCAGCACATGCATCCCACCTACTCCTTCATCACCAAATGCTTCTTTGATTTTTTAAAAGAAAAAGTCTTTCTTTGCCAGAAGAAGAGGGGAGGGGGCTTCCACAGCCTGGGGGCAACCACAGAGGAGGCCCCATCTCCCACATCCTCGTGGTGCCGGGACCATGTGAGAGAAAGCCCGGCCCTGAGGATCTTAAAATTCAGGCAGGCTTAAATGGAGAGAAGGGGTCTTCCAGAAAGACATGCCTTGGCCTCCTCCCTTCTTCCTCCCGCCATCCCAAAAGGCAACAAATCAGGTTTCTGAAAAGCCATACAAGTCCATATCTTCAGGCAGCAAATTAATTGCCATACAATAGTTGTTGTGAAGAAGGACTCTCTCCCCATCCCACCCAGTATTACAGATTACAGGGCTATAACTCCACTTCAACTGCCACGGTTCCATCCCTTGGAATCTTGGGATCTGTAGTTGGGAGGGAGGCACTACAGCTCTTTGGAAGAGATCCTGAAACCCCCCTCCCTAAACTGCAAATCCCAGGATTCCAGCAGAAACAACCACTGTAGCTAAAGGGGGAAACAGCGCTATATCTCTGCGTGGTGCCAAAGGGTTCCAGCACACGTCCTGTGAATGGAACGGGAAGGCAGCTCGCCAGGCCAAAAGCAATTAACTCCATCCCTCAGCTGCAAACTGTTGCTTGCCGATGGGCTGCCTTTCCCTTTCCTTCTTCCCTGGCCGAGGGGAGCTGTTTGGCAAGAATATATAAAAGAGGAGCAAAGCAAAACTGCCTTGCAATGGCCCTGGGACAGGCGGCAGCAGATTGCTTCTGGAGAGCCATTGCCCGTCCGAAAGAGAAGCTCTTGGTGTGGGCAATGGGTGCACACAGAAATACACACCCACACACATATATTGAAAGAAATCTCCATCTCCAAGAGGATACTGTAAAGGGAAATTAATGTTATGAGAGAGAAAGCTATGTTCTTTTTTGCCACATTTAAAAAGAGAGAGAGAGGGAGGGAAATGAACATCTTAGAAATATCAATAGCCCCACCAAACATTGCTCTGGCGCAAAAACTTGGCTTTTATGGAGGCCTTTGATGAACCTGGCGGCAATGGACGGTCAGCCCTCAAAGCCATTTGCTCCCGCATAGCTCCCCCCCCACTGTATTTGTTTAGTCAGGGCTCCTTCCTGTGACTCAAAACAGAATGCTGACTCTGCCTCCAACGCCTACATGCTATTTACACACTTAGCTAATCCAAAATTATTAGCATTTGTGGGGATTTGGGTGGCTATAAACAGATTTCTTTCCACAAGTAGTGTTGAGATTTTTTTTTAATAAGCCAACAAATTGTTATTAAACCTAAAGGAGTCATGTTTTTGGATTTTTTTATTTGAAGGAAAAACATGTTTCAGGACTAAAGCGGAGGCACTGGCTGTACTGCCAGCCACCTATCCGAGCTCTTCATCTCCTGGGAAAGTCAGCCTGCCTTCTTTTCAGCTCAGAGATGTGCTGATGAAGGACAGAGACACCGGAAGGCGAGGGTTCAAACCCCTACTCAGCCAAGGAAACCCACGTGGGCAAGTCACACTCTCTCAGCCTCCACGGAAGACAATAGTGGCAAACCTCCCTGAAGATATCTGGCCAGGAAAACCCTGGGAGGCTCTCCAAAAATCTGAGAGGACGCACAGCATGGGAGACTAAACGGAGTGAGGAAGGAGTTCCAAAGTCTGGGAGTAGCCCCCGCAAAGGCCCTGCCTCCCTTTTTCCCACCAAGCAAATCATGGTACCGAATGTTTGGATGATTACCAGCTGCGACCCTTGGTCGCTTTAGTTTTAAAATCATTGCACGCCTTTGTTTTCCTCTTCCGTTTCCCTCTTTAAAAACCAGCAATACATGCCTCAAATCAAAACCACGCTCACTGAGACCCACATCAGGGTTGCATAGCTGTGGCACATAACCCTTGTGTTGAATGGCAACGTTGTACAACTGAACACACATCCACACGCACAACCAGAACCACATATGCGCCCATGAATGCCTGCTGCGTGCACGGCGGTGCTGCATGCACAGCTCCACTTCCTGCAGCCATGCCACACTGGCCAAAATGTCCAAAAGCTCCCCGTAAGGGAGCATGTGAATGGGTGAGACACCGGCAGGATTTGGGCCCACATTTCCAGGCTTTTAGTCTGCACCACCCTCAACTTTTGCAACTGGAAAATGCCGCATCCATCCATCTATCCATTCATTCCTCCCACGTGTGCAAAGCCCTCTTCATTTGCGTTGTTGGTGGGAGAAAACTGGGCTGGGGGGAGTGGAAAGAAAGATTTTTGCACTGCCAGAGATAACAAAGATGTCATTAAAATAATAATTAAAAGACAAAAGGCTCCCTGTGTGTGGCGATAATAAACCGCCTTTCGGTGCACATCCAAGTCCCCTAATGATCGGCTGTGTGTGTCTTACAGGGTCAAATCAATGTCTTCCCACAAAAAGGGGAAAGAAGAAAAGGGGGAAAAATCAATTAAGGCCCATCCATTGTCCCTTCCAGGCGAGCTCATTGTTTGCGCCCGTCTCCTATCTCCCCGTTTGTCACTTGCAGTTTGCCCAATACGGCAAACAAAAGCCAGGATGTCTCTGCCAAGGTCAGCAGAGTCGGAGGAGCTCATTCCTGCACAATGGGGCTCCTTTTCTCCCACCCCCCATCCCCCCACCCTATGCTCCTTCTCCCGTGCTTCCCTGAAACTGCAGAGGGAGGGAGGGAGGGAGGGAAGGAAGGAAGGAAGGAAGGAAGGAAGGAAGGAAGGAAGGAAGGAAGGAAGGAAGGAAGGAAGGAGAGAGGGAGACAACAACCAGCCCTTGGGATGTAGAGTAATAGAATCCTAGAGCTGGAAGGAACCACAAAGCCCATCTAGTCCAACCCCCTGTGCCTCGCTGCAGGAACGTCTCACAGATCTATTATTCTCCCAACAGGATTTCCTGACTGCTTGGAAACCCATTTTTGACTAGGAAACAAATAAAAGAGAATATTTTTCCCATCTCTATGGCACGGCACCTGTGGCCCTCAGCAGCTCCATCTGTGGACCCCTTTCCAGAACGGTTGCACAACGGCCACCTGGCAGGTAAGTCTGTCGGGGCCTCTGAATGGAGAAGGGAACTTTCCTCAGCTCCTGAGAAAGGTAGAATTCCACCCCATGACCCTTGACTTTCGTGCTGGAGATCTCAGGGCTGGGACCCTCCTCTCCAATCCTCAAGGTGATGAGGAGGAATCTCAGGATGAGAACACTGCCTTGAAATTTGTGCATGCATTCTCTCTGTTAGATTTGGTCTCTTCTTATCCTCTGTGCAACTATGGTTGATACTTTATGCGCCATGTTTCAGAACCTCACTGGGGCTGCCCTTTGCAAAATCCCCTTACGAGGGCACGCCTCCTGTGATGGCACAAACCGTCCTCCCCTATGTTGGCCCCCAAATCTTGAGGTCTCAGATAGCTCTGATCTGGCTAAATCTACTGGAGAGGACAGATGGGTGAAGCATCTCCCCCATCTTTTCTGGGCTTGGTATCCAGAGAAAAGGACCCAGACTAATGGATCCCAGTTTCAAGAAAAGAAATGCCCACTAAACAGGGAGAACTGTTTACCCCAAAGAACTTGGCAGCAGTGGAATGTACTCTCTCAAAAAGTGGTGGACTCTCTTACTGGCAGGCTGGCTGGGGAATTCTGGGAACTGCAGTCCAAAGGATCACATTTCCAAGGTCCAGCATGCTCTGAAGTTCAGAGCAGCTTTGTCCATTTGGAAGGAAGTTTTCTCACCTCCTCTACAGCCCAGGGGGTTTCTTCTCAGTCGCAATCAGCCTTCCTACAGAAAAGGGGGTACAGGAGGAAGAGAATCCTCCCTTTGGGGTGGGGTCTCAGAAATGTAACACAACACACAAAGAATGTTTTCCAAGTGGCCGTGCCAACCGGACCTTGTAGTCCCAAGCAGTCCTCTTCCCCACAGAGTCCCCTCCCTCCCCCAGCCCGGCTGGGTGGTATTTTCGTGCAGAGACAAGAGGTCCCCCCAGGGAGAGCTGCAAAGAGACAGAGTGCAGCCCCGCAACAGGTTGCAATAAATTGCATCCTTTCATCTCGGCTCCCAGGGCTGATGGGTTCTGACAGGCGAAAGGCGCGCGCAGGTATCTCTGTGACTGAACACAGCACGAGGCCGGGGGACCCCCCTCCCCGCTTTCCATTAGTCACTAAGAAAAGGAAAAGGGGGAGCTCAGAATGCCTGCACTGAGGGTCCTCCTGCCCGGCCCATTTCAGTATGAGCTTGAGGTGAGGCACCTGCCATTTCGCCCTCATTTCAGGCAATCAAAATGCAGGCGCTGGATGACATTGCCTCTCCTCCAGCCGCGCCTCTTTAGGAAGAAGGGCAAGCTGGAGAGGGGAGGGCGCACGGGGGTACCACCCGCCAGTGCCAGAACCCCTTTGCCCGGGGGTGATGGGCCATGCAGTTCCACCTGTTCCTGCATCCGAAGTTGGCTAATTTTGGTCAAAGTTTGCAAAAACAAAGAAACCAACTGAAACAAGCTTCACACTCATGGCTTTGGGATGAGCACCCTGTGCTGCTGCTGGAATTTTCTGCATTTTGGTAAACAGTGAAGTCCTCTGCAACATTTTGGGACATTTTAATAATGGGGGAAAAATAGTGCAAAATTCTTGCTGGTCTATTATTCTTCCTGAGAGAGTTTCCTGACTTTCAGGAACCCTGTTTTTCAACTTGAGAATAAATAACTACAAACATTCTTTCCACCCCTTATTAAAATGCAATCATGCTGTCTACAGAATTAAAACCATTTAAAACAAACCCATTAAAAAGCAAAAGAAGGTAGAAATATACTCCAACACAGTCCCTTCACTCCCACTCCAGAAGGGCCTGCCCTCCGTGGCCCTGGAAGTGCATGTACCCATGCGCACACATGCACACACATGCACACTGTTTTATATTGTTTTAGTGAGATATCTTAATTGTCTTCGAGACTCTACTGTTAGGTCTTAGCTGTTCCTGTGAGTTGCCTTAAGTTGCACTCCACGATAGAGGCACTCTACAAAAGAAGGGAGGAAGGAAGGAAGGAAGGAAGGAAGGAAGGAAGGAAGGAAGGAGGGAAGGAAGGAACTGGTCCTCCCCGGATGTCCCTGCTCACACTGCCACCACCTCCAATGGCATTTTCTGTCTCCATCTCAAAGCAAAGGGGAGGAATCTCAAGGTGAGGTCATTGGCCTGAAAACAGGGTTGTCTGTACAGTCAGCCCTGCTCATTGGCTAGGGTTAGGGGCACAGGACCCCCACAATAGTAGAAAAATTGCAACTATCAAACTGTCTAGGGTGGGGAAGAGGGCTGAGGGATGCTGGGGAGGGCAGAGCCATTTCCGCATGAGGCTGTTATAGTTCTATGATTCCACTTTCAACATCCTATGGAATTCTGGGGTTTGCAGTTTCGGGAGGGGCCGGCTGGTGGCTAAAGTGTCCTGCTTGCTGACTGCACACTGCTCCACTTTTGTGACGTCACCCTCGTGCCACCACCAGGTCACTTTGCCTGTGGCATCAGGAGGGGCTGTTGTCCCTGGATCTCAGGTTTGGGCCCCAAAACCTCAGGCTGTGGGACGGTCCTGAGCTAGAAGCCTTTTGACAACTCACAAGTGGCAGCACCACTCCCTGACCCACAACTTTTCTGCCCAGAACCTCGGGCAGGCCCAGTAGGAGCCGTGGCCTGATAGGAATGGCAACAGAGGTTCTCCCTCGTGGCTCCCTCTGGTTACTGCCAGCATTCAACTGGTGTGTGGGGGGAGAGATTGGCTCCATTTAATTGGCTAACGGCAGCACAATAAAAGGCAATTAGATAATTTATGTTGAAAAATCTTGGCCTGTGATGTTTGCCTCCTCCAGAGCATCTCATTTAATGGGTCAAATGCACTTTCCTCAGCTAAGCTGCTGTTTCCCTTTCCCCCCCTTGTTTCTTTATTTTTGCATTTCTTAATGTTTGTTAAGATGATTAGTCTGAATGCATCAAAGAGAAACAACCACAAGCCATTAAGTGATAAACAGGAGCCGTTATTATTAGCTAGGCCTTCTTCCCCCTGCCAAGGAAGAAACCGACTTTCTACAAGAAGCGAGAGATCCCTCCGTGCTTTTGATCCGACGCATTTGGACGCTGTGAGGCCAGAAAGGAAGAAAGAGGGAACATGGGGAGGAAAGCAAGAAAGGAAAACGCGCCATTGGCCAAGAGCCCGGCTGGGAAACGCAGACGGGGCCTGTTTGTAGGAAGGAGGTGGGGAGGATGGGGCGCGAAGGGAGAAGTCCCACAGAGGGCGAGGTGGGTCCTTCCCACTCTCCAAAAGCCGGAATTAAAATGGGGGTGCAGCCAGGAGGGAAAGAGCGAGGCCCCAAGGCAGGGGGGCATCTCAGAGCCATTGGGGCTGTACAGAAAAATTGTGTCAGTCCGTCATCTCATCAAGGCTGTTTTATTATTTTCCTAAAGAAAACCCTGCTTCTGACTTGGGTTTTTCACTGCACTTCTGTCAACTGATGTGGACAGCCTGGAGTCCCGGGTCTGAGGAAAAGGCAAGATGTAAATGAAGAAGAAAAAATTAGGGGCCATGATCCGGCATCAAAGGCGCTGGCCGAGATTCTACATTGTGTGACTTTATGAATCTTTAGCTGGGTTGCAGAGGTGCAATGAAACCCTGTTAATGCATTGTAAAGGTCTGTCTCGCGACACCGGGCATTTCCAATGCACATTGGGCACCTTGGCCTCAAAGCAGCTTACAACAATTCTAAAAAAAACATAGTGAGAAATCACGGAATACAAAAGCTACCATGAGAAAGGTAGGGTATTAGGTAGATAGACAGACAGAGATAGAGGACTGCTGATCCAGGAAATTCAGTGCAATAGTATCTTGGCTGGTGACCCGCCATGGACCCCTCTGAAACCTCACAGGAAGGAATGGCCCCCGCCTGGCCAAGCCGTCTGAGCTGCTTCTACTTTTAACATAAATGCAAATGCAAATTGCAATCTGCCGGGCCCGTTGACACTCCTGCCTTTGCTGGGATGGCTTGCCTGCCTCTTCCCTCCCCGAGGGCCATTTACAGACAGACGATCTGGCGACAGAGGGGCTTAAAGGCCCCCGCCTCCAAAATGCATTCACCGCTCCCCTCCACTTCAGAGCTGGTCAGGAGGCCAATCTCAGCCTGCATGCCTCCAATGAAATCAGCCAGCCTGTCCATAATGCAACAAGCGAGGACAGGCGCGCATGTGTGCTTCCACGTCTCCTGGCTCCCGCGCCACTGTTGGCTTTTCTACAGATGCCGCATGGCATACATGGTGCTCGCTTTATCAAGGACTGCCTCTTCGGCACTGAGCAGAACAGCAAAGGTGGCAATTATCAGTTTGGGTTTTTGAGTGCGCTTCCCCCTCCCCAAAACAGCGCAGCTGGCCTCCTCCACGTAAACAGCAGCTCAAAATAAACCTTGCCAGTTGCAGCGCACAAAGGCAGCCGGCTGCACACCGTGCAGTGTCCTCGTGCTCATGGACCGGAGGCTTGCTTCTCAAGAATCAGGAAAGGGAGACTAACACGCTGGAATGTGTCCGGGCAGCATAACCAAGATGGTAAGGGGCCTGGAAGCCACCAAACCCCATGACAAAGGTGTAGGGAGGGAGGGATATGTTTAATAGAGGGTGGAGTCTACTAAGAACGGACCTGAGAGCTATCTTTAAATATCTGAAAGAGTGTAATCATGTAGAAGATGGAGCCAGCTTGTCTTCTGCTGCTCCAAAGATTAGGACACCTGCAGTGGGTCCAAATGACAAGATGAAAGATTCCGCCCAAGGATTAGGAAGAACTTTTGGACTGTAAGAGCTGCTCCATACTGGCATGGTGGATTCTCCTTCTTTGGAGGCCTTTAAACAGACGTTGGGGGTCTGCCTCTCAGGAGTGCTTGAGGTGTGGATTCCATCACTGGCCAGGGGTAGGACTAGATGGCCTCTGCTGTCCCTTCCAACTCTATGACTTTACAGTTTGGAAGAAGCTCTTGAGCTGCTGCCCACCACCAAAGCCTCTGCAAGGGGTCAGGAGGCCACTGAAAAGACCCCAGGTGGGCTCTCCAGGGGAGGAGGCTATGCTGGCCTTGGGGGCAGATGGCAGCTGTAGTCCACCACAGCCGGGCAGGGCCTGTGATTCTCACCCCTGGTTGGAACTGTGCTGGCCATCAAAGGGCCTTGGCAGGAGGTTCCCTGGTAAAGGAGGCTCATCCCTCGCTCTCACCCCAGAAAGAATCGAGAGGTGATGCCAATGCCAGGGAGGGTGTGGCAGGGAGGCCAGAGACCCCAAATCCCTGCCCACCTGCCCCGGGGGCCAGCACCAAAAATGTCCTCACACCCAGGTTCTACGTCTTACCAATCTGTGGTTTTAGGTACCACTCCCCAAAAAAACAAAAAAACAAACCCACAATTTAGAGACCCTTTCTGTGCCACAGTATTCATGTTGGTGTTAATGACAGGTGGAAGATTTTCCCTTCTACACACACACAGTTTCCTTAATTAAATTCCTCCATTTTAATAACCACAAAATAAGAAGAGACACGAAATCTCCCTGGTGCCTGCCTTTCTCCCTCCCCCTCCTCCCCCACCACCTGGGAAAGCCAACTTTGAAAGATAAATACAGACGAAGAGAGGAACTCGGGGTCCCCTCCCAATTAATTTCGCTCCAGCATCTGCACTAAGGAACAGCAGGTGGCTTCGCTTCTCCCCCCCACACATACACTCACACACATTTTTCTGTACATTTGAACATCTTTCTTCCAGCCCCACCTGTTATTTACAAAGACAAAGATTTCAGACTCAGAGAGAGGTTCTCCGGTGGCCCCAAGGGATGCAGACACCAACATGGTTAAAGATTTCCCCTACCGCGGCTCAGTCATTAGTCAAAAGGGAGGCTGTAGTCAGGAAATCCGAAGACGGCCAAGATTTGGAAGGGGAGCCATGAAGGAGCTGGATAAGATCCTCATGGGGAGAGATATCCAAAGCCAGCATCACTCGCGCCATTGCATTCTAGATTTCTATGTATGAATGCGAAAGCTGGACAGTGAAGGAAGACAACACAAAGGTGATTCAACTCGTTTGGTGCTGGAAGAGAGTTCCGTGGAGATCACGGACGGCCAAAAGGATCAACAAAGAGGCTGAATTCTCACTAGAAGCCAAAATGGCCAAAAGGGAGGCTGTAGCCAAGTAATAGGAGGCTAAGACTTGGAAGGATGGCTGTGAGAGAGCCAGAAAAGATCCTCTGTCTGGTCATCTGTGGGTCCGTCCTTACAGAAATAATGGCTACAGATGATCTGCGTAGTTTCAAAGTGGGCAATGAAGACGCAGAAATAGATTCTTCATACCCTACCTGAGGAATTAAATCAAAAGGGGGGAGGTGCAATCAAGAGAGCAGCAGAAGGCCAGGACTTGGAAGGGCAGCTGGGAAGGAGAAGATCCTTACGGGTAAATACCATAGTCAGACTCATCTTGGTCATGGTATTTCTGATCACTGTGTGTGGAAGAAAGCTGGACAGGGAAGGAAACGGAAAGGGAAAAGAACCAACTCATTTGAAATGTGGAGGAGAGCTCTGCAGGTACCATGGGCTGCCAGAAGGAGAAATGAATGGTTCTGAAAGTAAGTGAGGACTAAACTCTCCCTGGAATCCAAAATGATTCAACTGAGGCTGCTGTGTTCTGGACACATCACGAGATGACTTTCCAGGACTGGGAAAAACACCAAAGGACTCCCATTTCATAGATATCACAAGCAAGGCACTTGCAGAAAAAATTAACCAGCCATTTTCACTGGGCAAGAGGAGACATAATGGGAGCCAACCTTGTAGCAACTTGATACTGATTTTTAATGTATTTTCAAGAACTGAATGTTGGAGGTGGACCTCCAACTAATCAAATTTTTTTACATAGCAGAGATTAATGTATCATAGAAATAGAGCAGCTAATAATAGACATTATAGATGGATATAAAGAGTACTTAAAGTGAATTTTTATAATGCATGTACATGACTGCATTTGATATATTGTTATATTGTTAAATTTTTGGCATTGAGTGGCAGGGACTGATTTGCTTGTCATTGTTGAATTCAAAAGAAGAACAAACAAATACTTTACAGGCTGTAAAAAGCACAGAAATGACCAAATATATGAATTAATGGTAACTATAGCTCCTATTCTTTAAAAGAGAAAAATCTCAGCTGTTACACCTATAAAATGACTTAGGCCTCAGAACCTCGGAGAGCCCCACTGTTTCAGCACCTTGGAGAGCACCTTGGCTAATTTCTCTCTGTTGCAGCATCATGGAGAGCTCCTTTGTTTGGCGGACTGGGCTCACCCCCTTGGAGAACTCCTTTGAAGTTCTGACTAAAACCCATTGTGGATTCACTGTCCCACTGACATGGGAGCTACCAGCCACCCGTAAATTCCCTTCAGCTCACAGAACTCAAGAAGAGCCGCTAGGACCTGGTCCACCCTTGGCTAAAATAAGCCCTTTCGGGGACTGATTGTCTGTCATCAGGAGACCAATAAAGAGGGTGTGGAGATCAGGACAGGGATATGATCCCATCACACAGGTTACTTTGCAGCTCACCTAAAAAATACTTGCATCTTGTTCCCCCATCTCTCTGGGCGGTGGAAAAAAAATGGCAGTAGAGCTACTGGCTGTACTGAGCAGCCACAACAATGGGCAAAAGTTATTTTTCATATTTTTTTCAGCAGAACGCTTTTCACAAAACACTCACACTCAGCTTTGGGGATCTATCCTTTTTGCCCAAACCCAGAATCCCATTTCAGACACATGGTTCCATCAGCACCTTATTTTGCAGCCACGTCAGTATCATTCCTGGCACTCTGTCAGAACCCTGGGGTGCAAGAGAACCTTCCCAAAAGTCCACCTGATCCCCAAAAGCCCACCCGGTTCCATCACCATCATCATCATCATCATCATCATCATCATCATCATCATCATCATGGGGTTTCCATCTATTGTGGCCAATTTTGGATGTCTGCTAAGAGCGCCGTAGACTTCTCAAAGCAAGTCAGCTTTTGCAAAGTAAGCAGGAGACTCTTTTGCGTTGGCAGGTTCAATTTCTGACAAAGCATTAAAACACGAGAAAGCGCAAGGCTGGCAGGAACAAGGCCCCCAATACGGTCGCCTTGCATTTCAGAAGCTGGCAGCCAAGAACCAATGCAAGACAGCAGCCCAGAGAAGGCAAGGGAGGGAAGGCGGGGGACTGTATGAGTCCACGATGTCCATTGTTTCATTTGACTTTATTGTACGTGGCCCCAAGCTCTTTAGCTATGGGGTGGGATATAATTACCTTACTAGATTCCCCGCACAGGGGTTTGATAATGCCAGCTTGGACAAGTAGACACCCTCCTGTTCGGGTGGAAATTTAGAACGCTGTACCCTTGAAGAGAAAGGCTTAAACCACCATTTTGTCATTCTTTCTCTGTTTGTTTTTTATGTTTACCACTTGAAAAAAACACTCTCAGAGGTTTTGGAATGGATTTTGGTGATCAGTTCTGGGAAACCCGTATCTCACCTCCACCCACTGTCAAAGGTAGCAGAAAAAGTAACAGAGATTGCAGTGAGAAAATCCCACTCCCCAGGCAGAGGACTATTGAAAACACCAGCCCTTCTTTTGAACTTCAAGTGGAGGTTGGCAGCCACGCACTTGCCATGTGCCCAGGGAAGGTGGGGGGACAAAGCGCAACCCTGTCACTCCAGCGTCCCCCCGCTGGTTGAGGGTAGTGTGCAATGTTGGCCACAAGGGCAACTGTTAGAATGCGTCTGCACTACCAGGGTGTGCCACTTTGATGCTACTTCTATAGAATTCCAAAGATTGCAAATCCCAAGATCCTGCAGATCCTCCAGATTCCTCCTTCGTGATTATCTCCAAACACAGCCAGTGAGCTCTGTTGCTACAGCGTTCTCCTCCAAGTGTCACACTGCCACCTCCTAACTTCTGCCGCCTGAGGCTGGATATAGATGTATACACGCAGACCCACACCTACATCTGCTGCTGCCTTTGCCTATTGGTAGGGCTGGCAGACCTTTACCAGGGAAGCCTACTGAGAAGCCAGCATGGGATGGGAGAGGCCTCCTTCTGGTCTCCTGGGCACAGGCTGAAAGCTTCCTCCTCCTGCAGCAGAGAAACCCTGAGCCCTGTGGACTCTGCCTCCCTAAGTTCTGCTTTTAATGCCCTCCCTCCACCACCAATAAATCCCACTGCAGCTGGATTCGCACTGCGGACTGCCTCACAGGTTGGCCCCCTTGCAATTATTATTCCCCCCTCCTCTGTTGTGGCGAAATGAAAGGCACAAATAAATTAAAACTACATTTTGAAATGTGGCCTTTTTTTTTCCTTTTTTTTTTTTTGTAATTGAGGAAGGAAGCACCAACTAATGTCCTACCTAATTAGATGGAAGCGGGGTTTTTATTATCAGCATCTGAAACCATCACTAATTGACTCATTTCGGGTCCCCACTGCAGCAGGGGAAGGCAACCCCATCCACCAGTGATGAGAGAGAGAAAGAGGGATGGCAAAGGCGACACACACACACACACACACACAGCCATTACCTTGGAAACACAACGCAGGGATTTCTGTCACCTCCCAGTCTAGGGACAGAGAGAATATTTCAAACTGTTGAAGGAACAAAGGCAGACGGATGCCCTCCGATGAGAAGATGCTCAAGGGAGGAGACTCTTCACGGCTCAGGGCTCAGTCTTCCTGAAAAAGCCTGGTTTTGTGCCAAAAAACATGGTGTTTTTTCTGGACAGAAAATACATTCCTGGAAAAACCAGTTTTTCTGTGCAGAAAAGAACCCACCCACACCCACTTCCATGGCAATAAATGAATAAGGTGAAACCACAATTGCACAAGGATTGAAGGGCGGCTCAACCAAGTAACCACCAAATGGCCGATTAAAGAAAATGGCCTCTGCCCACCAGGAGGAGGAGGACGGGGTGGAGGACTGGCTGATTCCCCCTTGGGAAGGAATTTCACATCCTGGGAGTCACCTCCGGGAAAGCCCTGTATTCCCATCAGAGGTACCTGCAAGATGGGCCTCCCCAGAAGATCTCCAGCCATAGAAGTTTTTCGGACAGATCAGGCCTGAGCGATGGGCATAACTAGGAGACTGGACTGGGTCCGGAAATTGGCCATGTTCAGACAACCCACTGAGTTGCAGACCCAAATTGGGCAGCTCTCTAAGCCCTTAGCAGAGGAAGGAGTTCCCATGACCCCTACACTAGAGACGGCATTCGTCCTGTTGATGAACCCAGGTATGGAAGTGATTTTCCCCCACCCACTCATCTGATCCTCACAACACCCCTGCAAGGTAAGTATGTGTGTGAGAGAGGGGGCCCCAAGATCAGGAATCGAGCTTCCAAACTGAATGGGGATTTGAATGTGAGTCTTCCCAGTCCCAGCAGCACTCCAACTACTGCAGCACACTGCACCTCTGGCCCATCCTGAAAGGAAGAGGACCTCCTCAGTGTTGCAAGAGCCTTGAGCGGGGGGTGGGGAGGAAGCAGGCAGCCCTTTAGGACTGCAAGTCCCATAACTCCCATGAGCAGCAGAGCCAGTGGGGAAGAATGCTCGAAGTTGCAGTCCAGCAACAACCAGATGTCCACATGGGTCCCGTTCCCCTTGCCGCCATCTAAGACTTCCTCAGGGGGCCCTCGGGCACCTTGGCCATCACAACCTCCTCCCTCCACTTTCCAGCAAGGAGCCAGAACCTCCTGCAGGTTTTTTCCATGCCTCCCGGCAATGCCACGGGTCAAGAAGTAAGCCGTCCACACCGTGGGATGTTTCCATTAATAACAAAGTCTTATTAAGTATCTGCTAAAAGGTCCGTACTGCTAATTTAGCTGGAAAAAATTGAACAGATTACACTTACCGGTTTCAATTAAAATAACACGATGCCTTCAAACTGATACCTTAATTAGACATTAGAAAATGACATTTAGGGCTATCTAGAGCTTGGATTAGCCATCGGAAGTCATCTGACCGTGAAGACGCTTCCCACATCAAGTCCTCAGGTGACCTTCTGAGAACTCAGAAGATCCACCCGGTTTTGGCGCCTAAGGAGTTGCAAGGTCCTTCCTCCCTTATTTATGGGGCAGGGAAGGCAGCAAGGGGATGATGGGAATGATGCTGCTGATAACAATTATATTGGTTCTCTACGCAGACGCCTCGCCAAAAGAGGGGCTGGAAGACCTACAAAGGGGGATACCATAACAGGAATGAGATATCATAAGATATCTCATACCTTCATCCAGTTTTGCAGCAACTGAATTCAGCTGAGAATAAAGGGAGAAAGGAGGAGGAGAGAAAGACTGGGACATTTTAAAAGCAGCTGAGAAAGTGGGACAACAGAGGATGAATTCTGACTGTCTTTCAAAAATCAGGACAGTTGAAGGATATGATATCTGGGAAACCAAGCTGAGAAGAACAAAAACTTATCAGGACTTCTAGATGGAGGAGGGTCAAGTTGAATTGGTGTGCAACTTCCAACAGCCCGAAGATTAGGAAAGCTATCTTTTGAGACTACACTTTCTAGAAGTGCGCCCAGCCCTACAGGCACAGGGATTCGGAAAGTTACTTTTTGAATTGCAACTCCCTAAAGCTGCCTGGCTTTGAAAAAGTTACCTTTGGATTCCAGGCCCAAAGTGTGGAAAGGAGATGTAAACATTCCAGGAACTCCACCAGGAAGAGGTAACTTTTCCAAGCTCTGCACGGTCCTGATGTATGCGCACGCATGGACAGCACATTGCAAAGGACTTTTGGTGTCTGGAAACACAATGAGGACTGGAGAGATGGGAGCAATCCGTCCGCCGTTATTACCACCTCGCAATCTGTCGCTGAAGCTATTTGGCTAAGAAACTGCAGAGTCACTTCCACTCATAGAATCCCCGACCAAAGGAAATTTTATATTTTTAGAGAAAGCACATGCACACACACACACAAATGCAGGTGGGGGCAGGTAGTCCCTCACTTGATTTCGCACGCAACGGTGCTCGCTCCCAAGAGAAGGGAGGGAGGCAGCCACCTTTCCACGCAGCCATCTGTCCCCCAAAATCACTTTCAAGATGTCATTTGAGCGAGCAACTCCAAATTAGTCAAATCAAGATACTGCACCATGGTTTGTAATTATGTGGGGGTTGTTGTTTTTTTTAGTTGCTAATTTCACAATTTTAATTTACAGCTCAGCAGCATTATGTGTGTTGTTCAAAATAGCCAGCTTGGGTTGGAAGAGAGAGGGCTCTATTATATTTTCAACACACCAAAGGCAAAATCTGCACACATGCACACGCAGAAAACACTGATGATCATTTCCGCCCTAGACTGTTATAGCGCTATTACTCCACTTCCAACATCTTATGGAATCCGAGGGTTTGCAGTTTAGGGAGGGGCCTCAAAGCCTAACCCTCAAAGGTTAAACTGCAAGTCCAGCTTTGGGTGCTCTCTCTTGGGAAGATGTGGCCTCCCACACCCTAGGAGCTCCAGAGCCTGAAAGATTCATGGAGTTTCCATTGCCCCCTGGGCTCTACTTCATCCTCCTCCTGGGAGATCTCAGTACATGGTCCCACCAGGAAGGCTGGTAGCCCCTTGTTGGTGTTCTGCTTAGTGGCCACCCTAGGAATAGGAGACCCCCTGTCAACAACATCTCCACTCAGGTCTTGCAAGCTCAGCACAGCCTTGCCTTCTGTGACAGTGTCCCTCCTTCCACCTTCCCGAGAATCATTTTGGCTTCCAATAGGTCATGTCATCCCATGTCCAAAGCACAACAGCCTCAGTTGAGTCATCCTGGCTTCTAGGGAGAGTTCAGGCTTGACTTGCTCTGGGAGCCATTCCTTTGTCTTTCTGGCATCCCTTTGCCTGGCCTAAAGCTTTCAACATTTACTGGAGCTCTCCCAATGACTTTTGCAGCCCCTTTCTCTCTGCTGGGTAATCATCCCATCCTAACAGTCCTACTGACATGTTTGTTCACACCAAGCGAAGCCATACGGCCCTCTGGAACCCCACAATTCCACAAGAACATGGATGGCAGCAGTTTATGAAATCCTGGGAATCTGTAGTTTAGAGAGGGGCATTTAGAACCCTCAGCCAGAGAGCTCCAGTGCCTCTCCAAAGTACAAACTCCAGGGTTCTGTAGGATTCAACCTTGAAAATTAAAGTGGAATCATAGCATTATAATTCCATAGTGTGAAAGGAACTATTCTACTGGGGCGGCGGAGGGAAACAATAAAAAAAACCTGTCTCGTTTTCTGTGCAGAAAACATGGTTTGCATACAAAAGAAAAAAATCCTGCAATTTTTTCTCTGCAGAATAATTTTTTGCACAAGACTTCATGACGTCAAATATAAGGAGAAAGTGGCACAAAATGTTTTTTGGCCTGTCACTCTTCCTTTCCAACTGTTGGGGAACCTGTTTTTAAACCTAGAAAAAAATTTTTTTCTTTCCCATTTTCCAAACAGCCCTGTAAATCTCCCTCCTGTTTTTGGACCATATAAGACGCGGGTGCCGCTCCCCCACAAACGGAGGCCAGAAGCATTGGGATCCACGGCGGAGAGCAGGAGGGCCTGGCACTGCTCAGCTTCCTCTCTTTGTTCTGATCCTGTTTGGGGCGCATGGGTTCAGCATATCAATGCTTCCTCAATTTTCCTTTATCTATAACGAGACATCAGCAAACCTTTCTGCCAAAGAATTGTACAAGGATCATTAAAAGGAAAATGTCCGTGGTAATTGTTCTCTTCTCCCCCCGCCCCCCCTGCACCGCTTTTGCATATTCTTCCTTCCAATATCCCCGAAACATAATAATGCTCCGCATTTCTGAAGAACTGTCTTTTCAGCATGTTTTTGCATTACGCCTAATTTTGTACGAGTTTTTTCAGGCCCACATAACGACACAGTTCAATGCAAAAATCAGATATAAATCTGGCTTAAGAGACTCTCGGCAGGAATTCATTTAAAACTGTAAATGTTAAAAGATTCAGCCCCTGATTTATGGCAGAGAAAAATTCCTCCCTCCCTCCCTCTTTCTCCCCCCATTTCAAACAGGGAATTAAAATGCTTTTGAAAAGGAAGATGCACATTAAATCAATGCCCAACTTAGGTTGCAAAAGGAGACGCTGTGATCTATCCATGCAACTCCATTCCGCTACAGAGGGACAACAGTCCCCCCTACCCGCCGAGCAGTGGAACCAAACAAGACACTCAGGTATTTGGATCCTCCCATTGTTCCATCTGGTCTAGATCCAATGGTGAGCCTCACATACAAGGGGCCACCAGGGTCCATGGGGCTCACCAACATGTTGACTAACGCAGAGGCCATAGACACAAGGGATGGTTGAATCTGGGACTAACCATTAGATCTGAGTAAGGATAGGGACTGCAAAGGACCATCCAGTCCAACCCTGCGCTGTGCAAGAATCCACAGCTAAAGCACACCTGAAGGATGTCCATCCAAATACGGAGAATCCACCATCTTCTAAGGCAGCCTGGTACACTTTTGAAAAGCTCCCACAGTCAAGAAGTTCTTCCTAAAGCTTAGGTAGAATCTCTTTTCTTCTAATTTAAACCTGCTGGTTCATATCTTAGTCTCTGGAACAGCAGAAAACAAGTTCACTCCATCTTCTACATGACCTTCCTCCAGATACTTAAATATGGCTGTCATATCACCTCTCATCAGTCTTCTCTCCTCCAGAGTAAACATACTGAGCTCCCTCAGCCACTTCTCAAAAGGCTTGGTTTCTGGACCTTTGACCATCCTGGTGACCTTTCCCTGGACACATTCTGGCTTATCAATATCCTTCTGGAAATATGGCGCCCAAAACTGGACACAGGACTCCCGCAGGTGAGATCTGGCCAAAGCAGAATAAAGTGGAAAGTGCATTTAGTGTTGTTCATTTCCTGGCTGAGAAGGTGCTTTCCTGACTCACAAGTAATCCCATTGGGAGGAACAGAGCCTGCCTGCCACATGCCTACTGCGAGCAAGTATTTGCACAAAAATACATGTGGCGTTACTATGCAGAGACCACAGTTTTACATAGAAATGTGCCTTCTGCCTAGGAAACAGAGTCCTTTGTACAGAAGACAGGAAACATATTTTATGCACAGAAAGTGTGTCTTCTGCACAGATAAATCACACATATTTCTGTACACAATAGTCCTCCAAACTACTTCCTGAAGCATGAATAGCAATTGGGAACAGGGCAAAAGTCTTTGTGTCCTTGTCTAGCATGAAGAATATTGGAAGAATTATTTGCTCTCGCCGGCAAGGATGAAAGAGACAAGCGTCCCTCCGTCTCTTTCCCTCTTTCCTACCAGGTGACCAGGCCACTATTGGATTTAGCATCAAGCAACGACATACCACAACCTTCTCAGCAGAGCTCGGAAAAGATGTGCGGTGGCATTGTTTGATTTGTTTCAACTTCCAGGAAACCCTCAGCCATGGTTTTTTGGGGGGAACAGAGGTGCAGCAGGTCTCTGCTGGTGGGGAGAGAACAGGGTCATGGGGCTGAAAGGGGTCTGGTTGGAGAAGTTCACTGGCATCAGACAAGCTCCCCAGTCTGAGCAATCTGTTTTTCCTCCAACTTCAAGTGTCCCACTTGTTGGCTTTCCCATCTCTGCTTGGCACCTCCACCATCACTGGCTGGCTGATGAGATGACTGGATGGTTGCCTCCATGCCAGCAGCCTGGGTCAGAGCCTGGAAAACCTCCTCCTGTTTGGCACAACAGCTCCCCAGAACTCCTCCAACCAGCCTGGCCAAAACATTATGTTTTCCAAATTCCAGTCTTCACCAAGGAACACCCTTTGTGGTGCTTCTCAGACTGCTGTGGCTGGTAGAAGCATCTCCTCACAGGGAGCTAATCAACTGTGGAACAACAGGAGAGAAACCAGTAGATTCAGGTCACAAGAAAAGAGATTCCAAGTAAATAATTAGGAAGACCTTCCTAAGAACATCCTTACTGGAGGCTTTTCAACCAAGGTTGGATGGCCACCAGGGCAAGATATGCTTCTGCCGGGGTTATCCTGCAATTGTCCTGCAGTGGCAGATGGGAGTTGGGCCGGATGGCCCTTGGAGCCCCTTCCAGCTCTCACCACTCTGTCATTCTAGAAGAACGCAATCCCATGATGCCCCCACAATACAAGTGGTTTGCCAAATGACAGGGATGGGCCCCTGAGTCTTCAGCTTTTATGAGTTAGCTCCAGGCAGAAGAGGAGGGTACGACTGCCCAGTTTCGGGGAGCTCGGCTCCAGGAAGGAATTAAGGTACAGTTTCAAGGATCTGGGTTGGGCTAGGGGGATCGGGGCCTCCTCGCTCACCCACCGCTCCATCCAGGAGAGTGGTTGGAGTGGCCACCCTTAAGAAGAAGTGAAGGTGGAGTCACCGTTCCGGAAGGCAGTTGGGTTGACAGCACAGCTTCTCCCCCACAGCAGCCCCAGCTGTCCATGCGCCTCTTAATGCACACTGATGCATTCCTGTTTCTCTTCAGGGAGGGAGAAGAAAGGCCAGGAGACAAGGAGGCTCCTGGGTGGAGTTTGACCACAAGGACGGTGGGACTTTGGTGGTAACCACTCTTCTTCCCCTCTCCTCCATTTTCTTTAAATGCTTGTTTTCAGAAAAACCCTCTTCCGTCTACTAGGCTCCTGATAGATTTAATGAATACGGAGGGCCCATTAGCAGCCCTTGTACAAGCAAATATTAAAGCCGCTTTCAAGTGTGGTCTGTTTAAAAGGCTAAACCACAACGGAGCCAAAGGGGCTGTTACATCCAGCCATTCCTATAATCCCAGATCCAAGCAGTTCCACCAGTTGCTGTCTCAGCCCTGAAAACACACCTTTTAAAAACCAACAAAGAGCCCTGTGCCACCCTAAAGACCGGTACATTTGTGTGCCAGAAGCCTCCATGGGCAGAAGGCTGGACTCCATGAGATGCACAAAGCCATCTCTTATTTATTTACTTAGGATCCTGCTTTTCTAATGATATGTGGTCCAAAGCAGCTTGCAATTTCTTAAATATATACATTGGCCCTCCATGTTTGTAGGTCTGACTTTCACGGTTTTGACTATTTGCAATTTTCTCCAGCCCCGATACTCCAACCCCAACCCACCACAAACCTTCTCCCAATGACCCCAACACCCAAGAAAGGGGATGAGCAAGAAATAGGATGTATAGGATTACCAGGCCCACCCACTCCCTTTCCCCCTCCTTCCCCTGACCTGGTTTGGATGCCGGGTGCCCACTCTCTCCATTCTGCCTTGGCCCCCTTCCCACAGACACACACACACACACGAAAGTCTTCAGAACTGTGCCATTTTCAAAGCCTATTTGAAATCCAGGACTTCTTCTGTTCAAAATTCACACACGGTGTTTTGAACAACCTGCCCCTCCCCAGTATTTTGTGTGCAGCAAACAATATTCCTGCATAGAAATATTATTTTCTGCACAGAATATGCTCTTTCCTGCTCCCCCCCACCAAAGGCTGGTTTCTATGCAGATCACCTACATGCAAATTTTGTGCAGAGTAAGTCCACAATTACAGCATTTTCTGTGGAGTAAACAGCACGTTCTGTGCAGAAAATACTACTTCAGTGTAGAAATGGTATCTTCTGTGCAAAAAAGGAAAGGAAAGGAAAGGCCGTTTCCTGCATAGAAGGTGCTGGAAGAACAGAAGAAGTAAAGAAAAATTCATCACGGTTGCGGGTGGGGGGAGAGAATTAAAGAGAGTGAAAGCGACTGAGAGCTAATTATGGAATCCAACCATGACGTTGCCACTCTCCCCCTCCTCAAGAGCCTCCACGGTCACGGTCTCCCGGGGTCGGGGTCAGGATTCACACGCTCTGCTGTAAAATGCAGCCCTTTGCCCAGCTCCCTCTCTTGAAAGGTCAAGGACTCCTTCGGGGTGGCCCCCGCCTTTCACCTGCAATCACCACCCTTTATGCAAAGAGAGGTGAGCAAAAGGATGAAGTTCCAGCCCCAATCCCCTCTCAGGGGCAGAGTTGCTCCCCTCGTAGCCCCCCGTAAGCCTTTCCACAGCGGCGGTGGCGGCACTTTCGGTGCATGTGGAGACGGCACTCTTTTTTGGAAAGGGGGAGCAAAAGAGAGAGAGAAAAGGAAATCAGAGCTCTTCTAGGTCAGGTTTGGAGAGGGTGGCTAACAATGGCTGATTAATGTCCAGGATCCATTCCCCTGCAACTCATCACGCCCACGGCTGGCATGAAACCATCCCCTCTTTTGCAATTTCATGCAGGGCATAAAAGAGGAAATATTTTTGACTTGCATAAGTAGCAGACTATGAATATTAAACAAGCTTTGCTCCCCTCCCCAATTATTCATTCTGTGCCATTCATTTTAAGTGGACATGGGGGAAACATACCAACCCCTCCCGGACCTTGGCTGCTCCACCTTCTCCTTGCTGGAAAAGAACCTGGATCCCAAGTCCCCCCACCCCCTCCCCGAAAAAAATCTGGAATTGCCAGACTGGAAAGCTACTCAACCCTCTTGCTCAAAATTCTGAGGGGGGAAAAGGTCCGAAGCCTATGGCTAGTCTCAACTGGAGTAAACCCATCAAATCAATGAGTTTTCTATAGGTGCCGATTCCCCGTTTGGCAACTGAAATGACAGGTCTGACCAACAGGACTGAAATGAGGTAACATTTGCCCCCTCCCCACAAAAAATTAATAGTGGAAGATTTGAGGAATAAATTGATCTCTCCATGGACTAACCATTTTGGAAAGGTAAGCAGCCTTGCTCTGTATAGTGTCTGTCTGTCTGTCTGTCTGTCCACATGAAATAGTAATAAGATGGATGCGATTTAAATGCAGCAAAAAGGGCACATCCAGACTCATTGCAAAGTTCCACATTTTGTTCCTGGTCTTTCCAATTTTATCCTGGGTCAAAATAAGCCCGTCTGGGCAGCTGGTATTAAAAGCCTCTGATTGTAACAGGAGCTGACAGAAAATCTTCTGGGATAAACAAAATGTGCATGGATCTCCAAAATAAAATTTTAAAAAACAGGAACAAAACCTGGGACTTTCCTTTAATCAGCCTCATCGTAGACTACACTGGCAAGTGGATGCTGGGAGTGCCAGTCCAGCAACATACAATCCCATCGCCCTCTTTAGGTCGTTGGGAAAGACAAATGTGCTTTTCTTTACGGGCCATTCCCTGTTGGCTAAAAGCAGATGCTTTCCACCGGTGATGTTCAGAGAGTGGACAGTTTTCTGATGCGAAAAAGAATTTGCATCCGATTCACTGCGGCAGGTAAATGTTGTGACAAGCTGCTCTGACAGGCTGACAGCAGGAGCTATGCATGCGCGAGGGAGGGAGGAAGGGAGCGCTCTGGCCATGCAGGATGGGGCCCGGAGACCTTGCCTTCCCAGAAGGGCGCCTCGGACGCTGGAGCGCAGCAGCATCGCTTGCGCTGGTCTCCCCGCCGCACGGAAGGGCTGCCCGCGGAAAGGTACCGATGGAAGGGAGCTGGTCCTGAAACCCTTCGCCTCCTGTGACCCTTTTTGGCATCTGACAGGGCGTTTATTTTTTATTATCAGTGGTGGGTCGAAATGGACGCTTCAGAAAGACATGGGGAGACTCAGACACCTGGATTCATGGACCATGCAATTCTCACCTCCGTTTCAGTATTGCAAATTACTCCAAACCAAAGGGGGGGGGTAGTTATGTACCTTTTGCAATCCCAAATCATTTGTGTTTTTAACCAGCTTTTCTAAGCAATGATGATGATGATGATGGTGATGATGATGACAATTGAGCAGCAGCTGCAGTATATTGATTTTTATCCTGCCTTTTCCCCAGTATGAGACTCAAAGCAGCTGATTTTTATACATAGTTAAAAATTCACAAAATACAAATGAGAAAAGTGATTAAAGTATCATAGGAATTAAAACCAGCTAAAAAAATAACCCATAGAGAACGCAACAGCACAACAGAAAACAGCAAACAGAAATTCCAGCACACTATACAAGGTCCGTCCTGCCTAAACAATCCATCCTCAAAGGCCTGTCTGAATAAAAAGCTTTTCACCTGACTGCAAAAGGAAAGCAAGGAGGGCCCCTTTCGGGGAGGGAGCTCCTGAGACCAAGAAGGTCCCGTCTTCTAAGCTGTCACCAGGTGTACCTGTGAGGCTGGTGAGACGGAGAGAAGGGCCTTCCCAGAAGACCTCAAAGCGTGGACAAGTTCGTACGGGAGAGTATGGTGGTCCACCCCATAACCTGGATCCCTTTTCTTTCTTTCTTTCTTTCTTTCTTTCTTTCTTTCTTTCTTTCTTTCTTTCTTTCTTTCTTTCTTTCTTTCTTTCTTGTTTCGGGGTCTGGTGGTGGGCAGGGTAATAAAAACTGGTTGGATTTTGATGTGTTTAAATATATTTCTGCGGCCTCCTCCTCCTCTTCCTCCTCCTTTTGCCACCCTTTCCCATCTTCTTCCGCCCGCAGCCAGCAGCTCCTGCAAGGGAGCCATTTCCAGAGGTTAAGCACTGGCTAGACGCGGCAAGGGTCTCGGCTTTCTTTCAACGGTTGCTTCTGGTTATGGCGGGAGAGGTGGAGAGGGGCCTCAACATCTGCCTGTCGCTGCTTATGGGGCCTTTAAAAGGGGGCTGGCGGCATTGAGAGATGCCTCTGGATCAGCCGGCCTGTTCCAGTTCAGCAGGGATCCCGGCTCCATCCAGCTGGATTCTGCTGTCACATTTTTCACTGTCATAGCTGGGCTAGAACACCATTCATCATTACCCTTACCCAAAAAAAGAAAAAGGAAGGAAGGCAGGCAGGCAGACACCCCAAGTATAAACCCCAGAGTTGTTCCACCTACCCTGGGCGGTGTGACGGTTTGGCGTTCACGAGGGGAAACACAAAGAGGACCCTAAGTCCATGGGTTGCAGATGTGCCCAGAGCCGGCACATCCTGGACTCTGGGACAGTGTGGTTTGCACCCCTGCTTGGCCATGGGTTAGTCACACTCTCTCAGCCTCAGAGGAAGCCCATGGTGGCAAACCTCCCCCCGACAAATCTTGCCAAGAAAACCCAGAATAGGTTCGCCTTGGGGTTAACTGAAGTCAGAAATGACTCGAGAGCATACAGCAACCATTAGAAGGTGGCTACCCTGTCACCTTGCAGTCTTTCTTTTCTTCTCCACGCTAAACACACCCGTCTGCCTCAGCCGTTCCTTGCACGGCTTGCTTTCCAGACCTTTGGTCGCCTTGGTCGCCCTCCTCTGGACACTCTCCAGCTTGCTGTTTTGACAAGCACGTAAAACCCCCAATGGCTGCTGCCCTGAGTTTGCAGGACATGAAAAGGGTGCTGAGGGCCAGGAGTCGTGGAGTTCTCTCCTTCAGAGTCTCCCACCATAAGTCAAGGTCAGCCTGATGGCACATGTCAACAACAACAAAGGAGCACCTCAAAGAATGCCCTCCTTAAGGAGAAGACAGTCAAAATTCCCTGGCAAGGTGGGAAAATTGGACCTAAAAATAAAGGCAGGAAGCACTCAGTGGTTGTCAATGTCTGGATGATGAGACCAAACAGAGAAGTAACTTTCCCTCCTTCAATCTAGAGTTTTCCGAAAACACCCAGGTTTGCGCCTTCCTTGCTTCTCCGCAGAAATAATCATATCGCCCAGGAGAGCCTCTCTGTGCGCCTCTGTGTCTCTCCAGAAAGATGGATGGAGCTCTAAGCTGTTTACCTCTGATCACCATTAAGCCAGGGCATCCTTCTTCATCTCGCGGATAAGGGTGGTGCCAATTTAATATCCATGCTCTCAACCCTCGCCATTCATCAATCGCTGCCATCGGGGCCTGTTCCGGATTCCATCTCATTTCGTCGTGGGTACTGGCTCAGCTTAAACACGTCCTGTTGAAGCGGGAAACCACCAGCTCTTTCCCAAACGAAGCAGGGATAAAGGGGGGAATTTAAGGTCTACTTCAGAGAAGCGGGAGAGGGTCGGTCCTGGGTTGGTTTCTCCTTAGCCACTTTGTCTCAGGACGACCCTCCTTGTGAAGGTGTGGTCATTGACTTGAGTTCTGTTGCTTAGTCCCAACAAAAACAAACCCCTTGAATCAATGGTTGAATGGTGAGTCATTATTATTTATTTTATTAATTGACACTATTTCCACCCTACTCTTCAGCAACAAAGGCTCTCAGAATGGCTTACAAATTGTTAATTTGACAATTCCTTGACCTCAGACTTATAACTGAAATAAGAGACGACTCCCAAGGGAAAGGGATGGCGGTGGAGAAGGAAATGAAGCCCAGCAGACAGTGCTGTTCTCCTCTCCCTTCAAGGCCAGAACAGTAGCAGTTGAGATGGAGATATTATTATTAATATTAATATTAATAATAATGAATGTTATTATTTCTTAACCACCCCTCCCTGTGGATTTAGGTAGGGAACAACATCAAATACCACAGCACTTATCTTCAGTTAAAAGAGCTTATAAAGCCAAAACATATTAGAATCCATCAATAAATACTTTAAGAACTCAAATTTAAAAATAATCTGGACAGGTCTGTTGGAACACAGGTAAATCCCACTGGTTCACCGGGATGCCTGTATGACAACTGAAATCAGGAGGCAGAGCAAACACGTTAGAGGTCAAGTTAAAAATGCAAAGCAATTTGCAAACCAAAGAGCTGTGCATTTGTCAATTAAGATTCCACTGGATAATTGGCCATGCGCACACAAATAGACACAAAGGGCCATTTGGCAGAAGAGGAGGTGAGCTTGCCCTTCTCTCTCGTTCCAATAGAAATTACTTGCACCATGGAAAATAGATGCGAGATTTTGCTGTTCTTGGAGATCTCACGTCTCTGCTGCTCAGCAGCTCCTCAAGTCACGGTAAGTTGGTTTATGGATCTCCCAAACGACGGCTAAGGCTACAAGGCCCAGCTGGCTTTTCTGTTAAAAGTTGTACAACAACTTTTGGACAACAACAGCATCAAGAGCAAAAGCTTTTGGGTGCAAAAGAGTCCGGTTGCATTGGATACCTAAAACTGCTGTCCACTTCATGCCTTGTTGCTCAGCTGGGTTAAAATTAAGGATTCATTAACTGCAGAGGTTTTTCTAATAAACTCCCACATTCCCTAATGAGAAACTGAAGATATGAGCATTAGTGGGAGATTTGCAGATCTGAAAAAGAATGGAAGTGAAGGTTTTTTCTTAAAAGGAGATGTTCCACAGTTCTGTGACAAAGAGGAAAACGCCACAGAGGTATTGCACCATTACTGCAAAATGAATGAAAAATGTCTAACAGGAAGCTCTTTCATTTTCATTTTATTTTTAATGAAAGCTTTAAAAAAATAACCAGTGCTCTGTTAGATACACTGGAGGGAGCTGGTGGCTTCCCGATCAGCAGGGTGCTGAATTCGCTCCGTGTTCCTGGCTCCCCCAGGAGCCAAAGCAGGTGAGCCTGAAACTTTAAGGCTCATTTGCTCACTTTTGTAGGTTGTGAATTTATTTTTAAATTTGCTGTTGAGTTGATTTTAACTTCTGGCAATCCTCTGAATGAGACATTTCCAAGTCATTTGGACATCAGCTGCCCTGCTCACGTTTTTCAGGTCAGCCATTATGTCTTCCTTGGTGGAGTTGGGGATTTTTAACTATGTTTGCTTTAATTGTCGTAAACCACCTTATCTCTCAAACTGGGGACAAAGTGGGATACAACTGTATTGAGGAGGAGGAGGAAAAGGAAGAAGGTGGAACTCAGGAGAAAAAGAGAATCAAAGATTCTTTCAAAAAATCCAGAGGAAGGAGGGTGAGATGTGCAGCCAGAACTTTTCTCCCAAGAAATGGAGAGAGTGGTTTTCCTGAATGAGCTTAATATAGTTTCCACAAATCTGAAGGGAAATCACTTTAAAGTATTATATAATTGATATCTCAGGCCATTAAAATTAAATAAGACTAATCAGGGAACAGTGGATTTATGCTGGCATTGTAGGGTGGCAAGAACAGACGATTAATATATTTGGTGGGATCGTCCTGTGATTCGGGTTTTCTGGAAGGCGGTCGTAAAACTTACAAGACTTATAACGTCATATATTTTCACCTATGTCTCCAATATCGTTCTGTTTAGGATATATTTCTGTCTCCAGCATACTCTACCCACTAGGACTTGGCTAAGAATTTAGCCATAATTTCATGAGCTGAAAGCAGAGAAAAAGAACCAGAGCAAAATTAGGACCAGAGATACTGAGGAATGCACTGAAAATATTCTGAATATCTTACAACCTACTGTTAAGTAGTCGTACTGGGACGCTGCTTGGGCATTAAACTAAGGACATGATGGCAGCTTGCGTGCTGGAGGCGGGGCTGTGCCATGTAGCTCCTCCCCACACGTGACATAGGACACACCCCTTCCCCTGGGTTGCTTAAAGTTGGAATCCATTTGTGACCAATTGGAACAATCAGACAACAAAGCAGACCAGTTCTCTCTTGTTTCGGAGCTGCAAATGACCAGAAAAAGAGCGTCCAGCCAGCCATTGAGAAGAATGTCCTGCCTGACTGTGGAACAGACCTCCTCCGGTGTCTGGTGATGGACTCAAGGTCCTCGGTGAAGCAGAGGATGGCCCTTCTCAAGGGAGGCTGGTCTCTGACCAAGGAAGTCACAGCAATGGATTAGATGCATCGAGACCTTCCAGCCCAGTCCTGTCCACTCCAGTCTTTCAGTCAGGGGTCTTTCCTGGCCCTTCCTGGAGATTCAAACTGGACCTCCTGCATAAGCAGTAGGGGCTCTACCACAAAGCGACAGCCCTCCCCAAACTGAAGCACGAATTTCCCCATTACAGGAGGCTGCCCTTATCCTGAGTCAAACCTTTGATCCACCTCACCCAATAGTGTCAACTCAGATTGGCAGCAGACACACCTCTTCCCAGCACTTCAGGCTTGACTCTTTCCTAGTATTAGAAAAGTTGCCTGTGAAGACGGAACCAGGAGCTTTCTCCATGAAGCTAGCTGCCTCAATCACCTCATCAGAGACCCTCAGGGTTCCACGTAGCCCTTTATGACCGACTCTGAGTGGCAGCAGGCAGGGTTCTTTCTCAGCCCTGAACTGGAGACCCTTCGTATTCCTTCCTGGTGGTCTCCCATACATGCACTAACCAGGTCTGATCCTAAACAGCCTTGAATCAGAACAAGATTGGGTGTGTTCAAGGTGGGAAGGTAGTCATGGGGGCTGGCTATCAAGAGAGAAGTTAGGAGGGCCAGATATGCTCAATCAATCAATCAATCAATCAATCACTTTATATATACCTTCCCTTCCTCCAAGACAGGAACTCAAGACAACTTACAGGTTCTCCACCACTAACAGATGCAAATATTAAGGTAGAGTCCAAGTGAGGATGCAGCCAGACTGAGCTCAGCCATCCCTTTGGTCTTCCTCCCCACCAGCTCAAGTTTTACCATCAAAACTCAGTATTTCGATCCCACCTGAGGCATCCATCAGAAAGTAATCCACAAGCATTCAAAGTCCACGGACCCAACTCAGCAGGCATCTAGCAACCATCATCCACCAAGGAAGCGGCCTTGGATACTGACCTAAATATACTTTAGAAGTCTGAATAAAAGGTTAATTCTTTCTTGGTTGGCCATAAGAATATATCACAAAGATATTCAATTTTAAAACAAGATTTTTTTCCAAAGCTCTTGAAGATGAACTTTCCTTCATTGGAAAGGTCTGTGCCTTTTTATAGTGAGGCTGGCCAGCAAATATCGTAAGTCTCTGAATTATGATAGAACTGACACATTTTTGACAATAGAATACATTTTTTATTCTATATTTAGAGAAGGTGGTCTTTGGAAAGGCTGCAAATCCATGCTGATCACAGCTCTTTAGGCTTATAAAAGGGGGGAAAAAGGAATTTTAATTATTTTTAATATCTCCAGCCACAAGGAAAATTCGAACTTAGATTTAAGACCCTGCTCCATCGCAACACAGGGGGGAAAAGGCTTGCTTTCATCCAGCTGTAAAAATGAGGCAGCCAGTTATTCTTCAGCACCAGGAAGCCTGGGCATGCTGGGGTATCTGAGGTTCCCCCATCCACCTCATGATGGTTGGAAGGTCCGTCAAAAATCTTGGGAAAAGAACCAGGAGGACATCAATAGGTCACATAACCAAGACTGCACACAGAGATGAAGGAGATCCAGGTGCCTCATTTTATGGGATTTCCTTGCCTCCTCTGAGGCTGGGAGGGTGTGAGTTGCCCAAGGTCACTCGGTGAGTTTTCAGGGCTAAACGGAGATCTCTCTAGTTCAGCTCTGGGACCATTAAACCACGCTGGCAACCTGCATAAATAACCCCAATCCACATTTCTGTTGCTCTCTCAGGGCGCTCTGGGCCCTGCCTGTATGCCAAACCCTTCCACTCATCTCTGCTGAAAAATATTCTCCAAGACCCTCTCAAGCAACTTCATCTTAAAAAGAATTTTGAAGGTTACTTCTTAAGACCACGTCCCTTTCCTTCTCAGTTGGCCCAAATCCTGTGGTCGGCCATCATGGAAGTAGAGCCAATGGATTTACTTAGAGCTGGTTCAACATTCAAAGCATCTACTCGTGAGGTGGGATCTCAGCCAGGACGTCAGTTCCTAGATTTAAAAAAAGACAGCCCAACACTCCTATCCAACCTTTGCACCCAAATCTGAACGTGTACCTTTATGCTCCAAACTGGGAAATGTCAGCAGATTTCAAGGCGATGAAAACATTTGCTTTAGCTGGTGCCAGAACACCAGTCAGAAGCCAGGCTCCTGCCAGGAGAAAACGGCTTCCCTCCCAGCAGCCGGCCCCCCCGCCCCCTCCCCAACCTGCCTGCTTCTCCCCCTTTCCTAATTCTGTTCCGTAGCAATCAGGAGGTTAAAAGCCTTTCCCGGCTTCGCCAGCAAGCATGTAATGCCAGTCAGTCACTGGGACATCATTCCGGAAAAAAAAGAAAAAAACAAAAAGCCACACTCATTTTCCTCCCAGGCATCCTTTTAATTTCAGGATATGATTTGCAAAGAGCAGGTTACAACCACACATACACACACACAAAGAAAGGAAGAAAGGAAGGGGGATAATGAATTGCTACAATGCACTTCACTCAGGGAAAGCAAACGGGGTGGGGGTGGGGGGAAAAGCCCGTATTAATTGGCCCTAATTGAGAATCCAGGCCAGCCTCTGTTTTGATTATGAACAGCAATTTATAGGAGGAAACAAAACAGCATTCTCTCCTGCCTGCTGGGATCCAATTGCTCAGCTCACGCTCTCTCTCTCTCCCCCAGGGTTGTCTAATGCCGGCCTTTTCGGCAAAGAGGAGGAACAGGCCGACCGGCCTCCTTCGTCCTCTTTCCACCCTCCCTGGGCTTCCTGGTGCTCCCATCCGTTGCTGGCCCAGTGGCCCACCAGGCCCTGGCAAAGCCAAGCTCACAGCGGCAGACGGCAACCTCTTAAGCCCAGCCTAACATAAGCCCATAAGCTCTTTCCCAAGCTGGGGGCGGTGGCCTGTGCCCCATGGCAGTCTCTTGGGGCACCTTAGAAGGACTTGCTTCCCAGAAACAGGCGCTGCCTATCTTCCTCCAAGCATCTCGCGCTTCTAAGAGCCCTCTTGCATTGATTTCAAGGGAGAGCAGATCTTCACATCTTCCTGTGATGCGTAACCAGATTTTCTATTCACTGGCCACCAGATGTAGGGGCTTGGCCAACATTTTAGGTTGTCAGGGGACAAGGGAGAGGTTGCCTAGGCTTTTCTATTTCCTTCAGTGGCTTCTGCGGCCCAATGAAAATTTCAGTCACCAGACTGGAGGGTGAGGATCCCCAGGCTGGAGCCGTGTTGGTTCTGGGGGTGATGCTGAGAACCCTAGACGGCGTGGGACCTTGGTGGCCGAAGGAGCACCTCTCCCCAAGTAACCCCGGCCTGAGGACTGGGGTCTGCAGGACAGAAGGGGTCCCTCCTCTGTGTCCCACCAGTGAGGGCAATACAGTGGGGGGGGCATCGGAGCAAGGCCTTCTCAGTGTGGCACCACACTTGGACACCACTTGTCCTTGGAGCTCCAGCTGTCAAGCTATTGTTGTTGCATGCCTTCAAGTTGTTTCCAACTTGTGGTGACCCTAACATCACCCTACCACAGGGTTTTCTTGCCTCGATTTGCTCAGAGGGTTTGCCTTTGCCTTCCTCTGAGGCTGAGAGTGTGTGACTTGCCCACGGCCACCTAGTGAGGTTTCTGTGACCAGGTGGGGATTTGAACCTTGCTCTCTAGAGTTGTAGCCCAGCTCTCAAACCACGAAACCACGCTGGCTCCGCTGCCAAGATGTGGCTTTTTATTAAAACCTTTGGAGGGGTATAATTTAAAGGTACACATACATGCTTTTAAATGGTTGTAGCCCTTTGAGCTGTTTGAACATTGCTGTGTTTAGTGTGTTTTTATCATGCATTCAAAATTGCAGCAATAGTGCCATCATTATGAACACACATACCCGTTTCCACACGAGGCTCTTATAGCGCTGTGATTGCACTTTCAACCTCCTATGGAATCCTGGGATTTGCAGTTTCGGGAGGGGCTGGCTGGCCCCTTCCAAAACTGCAAACCCCAGAATTCCATAGGAGGTTGAAAGTGCAATCACAGCGCTGTAACACCCTCGTGCGGAAATGGCCCCCATCTTACTGAATGTGGAGCATTTACACATCCACCATGATGCCTTTCAAATCTGTGACTGCAAGGATACAGGATGCCAGTCATCATCAGCATCAGCATCCTCCTCCTCCTCCGCTCCACTTCTCTTCACCTTTTCTGGTGAGGGTGCCCATGTCCAACCAACACCTAACAAGGGACTCTGCTCACCTTTGGCTTCCCATTCTCATCCCATCTCTGCCTTTTGTTATTTCCTTTTGTAGCACCACAAATCGCTCCCCCCAACACACACACACAACCTGCAGCTGCACAATCTCCCCTCCCCTGCCCTCCACCCAGGGTGGGGCCAGTTTCTTTCCACATCCAGAGGGAGACCAGGTTGGCGCTTCTGCTTTAGGAAAACTCCATGAAAGGGATTCAAGAATTTGCTTTGCTGCTGGTTGTTCTGGTAACTGCAATGAACTCTCCATCACACACACACACACACACACACACCACACCAGGGGAGGGGGAGAAGAGCGAGGGAGAGAGGAACGCACACAGCCTAATCCTCCCTTCCTGAAACATAAGCCTCTTTGCTTGATTATCTGTGGCAGCAGAGAACAATTGGACTCCAACTTCTTTGCAGCAGACTTTTGACTATTTGAAGATTGTTATCAAGTTTGTTCCCCCTTAATCTTCTTTCCTCTCAGCTACATGTTCCCAGTTCCTATAACCTGACCTCAAACGCCAGCCTTCCTCGCACTCTTTCCTCCCCCCTCCCTGGCTTCAGAAATATGGGTTGCCCCAGGGAAGGGTAAGAAAACCTTCCCCTCCCCAGACTCAGGTCCCTCCAGGTAGTCTTATATTCTTAGCATCCACTGTGCCCAGGGCAGAACAAATGAACACTGCAAATCCCTAAGAGGCAGCAGGGCATCTGCAAGCACAAAAACAAAGTCCCAGCACCCCCACCTCCGTGTTACGTGTGTTGTGACTATCTGGCAAACACAAAGGATGAACAATCCCTCTGTAAGGTCAGGACTTTGAGGACTTGTTCCAAAATGTGTCAACTCCCACCACTCCATTTTTTTTTAAAAAAAAATCTGAGCCAATTTTAGTTTGGTTTTTAACCCCAAAATTCCCCCCTAATGCAATTAAAAAACAACAACCACCATTTGCAAATGCAGCCATTCCAGTCTCATGGGCTGAGCTTGCAAAGGCCTCTTTTGACCTCAGAATTGTGATTGGAAATGATGCGGCACTGATGTGACCCTACCAAACTAAGGCCATTTCCGCACTAGAGTGTTATAGCGCTATGATTCCACTGGGGACCTCCTATGGAATCCTGGGGTTTGCAGTTTCGGGAGGGGCTGGCCAGCCCCTCCTGAAACTGCAAACCCCAGGATTCCATAGGAGGTTCCCAGTGGAATCATAGCACTATAACACTCTAGTGCAGAAATGGCCTAAGATGCTAGTCCCTCTGGTTCAAGCAATCCTTCCACATCTGTAGGACTTACTTGAGAAGCCTTCTGAAGACTCTCTCCATTTGGCTTTTCAGAGCCAAGTCAACAACTTTTGGACAGGTAAGTGCCGGGGGATGATAGGAGTTTCAGCCCCACAGAAAACGCAGCAGAAAAAGCCAGAGCACAGCTAGCCAACAGCAGCAACCTTGTTCCCCAATAAGGCTACCCACACACAGGAGTTTCCTCCACAACAGGAGGCGCTTTATCTTGCAGCAAAGTTCCATTGTATACAAAACATAGGACAGACGAACAGAGGCTTCCGCCAGACACCAGGTTTGGTCAACCGACAGATATAGACTGGGGATTGCTTTCTTGTATACACATCCACAACCAATCAGGTAAGGGTTTTGCATACCTCCCTTAACCTTTTGCACATGACCCCAGTTCCTTATGCAACCTTGCAATCACCCACAGCTGGGGCAGGATGCAACACCTTTGCAGTGGGCTGAACATTTCCTCCAGGGTTCCCTGCCTGGAATCCCTGACAGGAAGGTCTGATATCTTCTCCAACTTTTCCTTGGATGTTTTTGGAGCTTATTTCCGTTATCACCTGCATAAAGCTTTTGCGATTGGGCGACTTAGAGGTCTCATAAAATGAAGGCTTCATTCCCAAATCCCCACTGGCGTTGCCTGGAATAGGCTAGGGCTGTACATATTTGTGTGTGTGTGAGAGAGAGAGAAATTGAGAGAAAGAGAGAGCGAGATTTACACACACACCCCAGGGACATGGAGGAGGGGGTTACATTAAATCTCTGAAAATATATTTAGTATGATGTATTTGCCATGAAACTCCCTTCCCTCTTTGCTGGCCAAAGGAAGGTATTGAGATGACGGGAAGAAGGAGGCACAGGGGAAATTTCAGAAGCAAAGCAAAGACTGTGAGGGGGGAGAAGCCCGGTTCCAACACCCTGAATGCACACACGCTATTGATTTTGCTCCCCCCGCAAAAAAACTCTTGAAATTGACCCAGTAATTCAGTGAGAAAACAGCTTCTTCCAACACTGTCTTTCTACAAACCGTTTTTTTTTACCCTGGATTCTGGACTCTCTACCAGATTAACTTGCAAATTAATCCGACTAGAGGTCACAACGCTCAGCGCAGATTGGACGTCCTTAGAATTGCACTTCTAACGGCTGGAATCACCCTGCCTAGTTTGCTGTCTGAACCCTGTGGACATTTTGTTGTCGTTGTTGTGTGCCTTCAAGTCATTTTCGACTTATTCTGAACCCATCATGAGGTTTCCTGGGGCTGAGAGTGTGTGATATGGCCAAAGTCAACCAGTGGGTTTCCATGACCAATTGAGAATTGAACCCTGGTCTCCGGGATGATAGTCCAGTGCTCAAACCACTGGACCACACTGTCTCTTGTGGGCATTTTACACATGTGTAAGTTCCTGAAGAATTCCAAATGCCCATGTTTGGTTCCAGGAAGAGGAGCTGCATGCCTGGATGCATTGCGCACACGCGTGGTTTTGCTTATGCCTTGTTCATGGGTGCACACAGATGTGCATGTATTTGCATATGGTGCATTGCACATGCAGACAGGCATGCATATTCCATTGCACAATGTCACAATTCACACTGCAGTCTTGCACAACTGTTGTGTAACCCCACTGGCATAAAGCTGTGCTCCATCTTGGCCAGTCCAATTCAGAGCCAGGCAGGTGCCCTTCCTTGAAGTTTCCTTTTCCTTTCCTTGAAGTTAGAGCACTTCAGTTAATCCTGTTCCCAGAACAAATCCACGACCGCCCTCTGTTTCTGCCAGTAATTCTGTGTATTTCCTCCTGGTTCTTATCCTTTAATGCTGCCCATACATCAGGTAGATTTCAGTATTCTGCCACTTAATGTATGCAAATTATGTTAAATATTTCATCCATTAAAAAGCTCAGGTTATTATTGAATTGTACCTTAAGCGGTAGGGAAATTTAATTCTGTTCTTTCCTTTCCCTTTTTGCTCTCATCCAGCAAGGGGAAATCACCAACCTAAATGAATATTTTACTGTCCGCAACAGACAAGAGGATTCTATTAGAATCTTCTTCCCCCTGCTTGTAAACACGCTCACCTCGCTTACCCCCCCTTCCCAAATTTTCCTTTAAGTGGGTACATTCTCAAAGCACAATGGTCAAGATGGAAACCTGCTTTCCTCAAGTGCTGAGAAGACTTTGGATGTCCCTTTTTTGAACTTAAAAGTCTACGGGTCATTTTTGGTTCATGCATTTGCTAAGAGTTGCTCTGCATGGTGGGTTTTCCCTGCTCCCTGTCTTGCTCTGAGCTGCAGCCCCCTGTTTTCACATGCCTTCCAGTCGTTTCAGCGACCCTAAGGGAAACCAACTGCTGGATCCTCTTGGCAAGATTTCTTCAGAGGGGGTTTGCCACCGTTGCCTTTCTCTGGGCCTGGAGCGCACGCCTTGCCCAGGGTCACCCAGTGGGTTTCTGTAACTGAGGGGGGATTCAAACCCAGGTCTCCCAGAGTTGTAGCCCAGTGCTCAAACCACGGCAGCTGCTCATGCTTTTGCTTCACTTTTCATCTTGCCTTCTAGCTTCAGGGAGAAGGCTGGCTGTGTCCAAGATAATACGACACAGTAGAATACCAATTGTCAAAGGGTGACTGGGATTGTCATTTTGAGAATGGATGGATGCATGAAGTCAAGAGGCCAGGAGAACCCCTCCTCTGCTGCACCAGTTGTTGAGAAATATGGCACATATTTCCCAACAATTCTTTATTGTTGTTGTTGTGTGACTTCAAGTTGTTTCTGACACATGGTGACCCTAAGGTAAAAGTACCCCAGTTTTCTTGGCAACATTTCTTCAGAGAGGGTTTCCCACCTTTGCTTTCAGGTATTGAAAAAAGAAGGCACCTTAGAGGGAGTAGGTCTCCTCTGTCTCTCCTCACCACAGCTGGACGGCGCTGGGAAATGTGCAACCCCTGGTCTAGTGCAGCAATGCAATAATGGCCACAGATCCAAGCCATTGTCGCAAAGACTCCATTTTTGATCCAGTTCTGCCTCCCTCCCTCCAGCGCCAACCTTCTCCCTAATCTAAATGAATGCTTTCTCCAGATTGGAGCATCAAATTACACTTAACCTTACTTGTAATACCTGGGTTCTGTCCCTCGGGTCAGTGTTTTCCCAAGACAAAGCAGGAACTCTCCAAAATGACTTCTCCTTTGGCTGGAGAAACCCAGCCCAGCAGGAACAACAAATTAGGTATGGCAAATCCAAAAGAAAGCCTCTTTCCACACTGGATGTGTCCAGTGATTCATGAGGAGAAAGTTCAAAACTCAGGTCACTGAAAGCATTCCAACCCACTGATCTCCTGGTGCCCCGAAGGCCCCTTAATGCTGCCTTCTCCTGAGGAGCCTCTGGATTGGCCAGAAATGCAATTGTCATCCCGCTTCCTTTCCCCTCCTTTTCCGAAATCATGGGAGACTCGTGCCTGCCATCATTTTTCTTTTTTAAACAGCTTTGTTCCGATCCCCTGTAAACATGACAAGCAAGCACCTCTCTCCCATCAACATGATGTTCGAAACATGCCTGCATTGCTGGGGGGTGAAGGTTATGTCAAGTGTGTTTCACAACAGCCCACGTGCAAGGCCCTCATCCGCTCAGAGCCGTGAGATGTCACGGCAACACAGACGTCACAGAGGCAAATGTTTTGAAAGTCTTATATACATAAAATAACAGTGGGGAAACAAATAAAGAATTCTGGTGCCCATCAAACGCATTAGCGTCCACAAAACAATATAGTCAGAGAATAAACAGCTATAGAGAAACAAGTGGAGAGCCAAATTAAAGGACAGGAAAGATCTATTGGTAAGGAAATTGTAAGGGTGTTTTTTCCCCAGCGTCGCCCTAGAATTATGTGACAAGAATAAAAGGAGGAAAAGAATGCAAATGGTAATGAAGACTTGCAGCTCCAAAACCTTGATGTTTAACTGGTTCTTATAACCAGTTAGCAACCGGCCTGGCTGCTGCAGCAATACAGAATATTCAGCAACAGTCCAACTCTTGGTAGCTGCGCAAAGCCTTGGGGAGGCATGGACCTGAGGGATCAGAAAACGTTGCTCGGATGGGACGCTGAGAAGGGAGGGGGCTGTACAGTCACCGTCTGTCTAGGAAGTAATTAACGCTGAACGATAGTAGGAAGTATCAGGAGGTTTGCAAACAGATTCTACTCCCAGTATTTTGGAAACGTACCAGAATGATGTGTGAGCAGCTGAACAAGGGTTAAAATAAGCCTAGGAGGGTGCAGAAGAGACCTGGTTAATTTCTTTTCTTTTTTAACAACTAATCCATCCCCTCCCCATTTTGTCATTATTTAGAGCAACAAGATGACATTTTGGAATGCAATTCTTTTGAATACGAATGCATTTTGTGCCACCCAATTACAAGAATCCCTGACTTTCATTTTTTCCCCCTTTTTTTAACATCAACATTAACAAAACCAAAAAGCCCTGCTTGACCATTTAAAAGTGAAGAGGAAGTGGGTGGGAGAGAAGGGCAGGCGGGAGGCCATTTCCGTGCGTTCCAACCTCAGGACAGCTCAGCTGTTAAAAAATGAAATTACTGTACAGCCACTCCAAGCCCATAACTGAATGCCCCCGGCTGTTTTGGAATTTAATCAAAATAAGGAGAATGGTGACATCCATTACAATAATAACAGCAATAATTAATAATTTGAAACTGCAGAGAGCAAGCCCTCAAAGTCACTCACGTAGAGACGCCTCTGTACATCCCATTATCACTTGATGCTTAAGCAAGAGGAAAAGACAGAGAGACAGACGGACGGATGGACGGACGGACGCTACTGTGTGCCTTCAACTCATTTCCAACTGATAGCGACCCTTTCACAGGTTTTCTAGGCAAGATTTGTTCAGAGGAACAAGATTTGCTAACTGGTTGCCTCTTCCTTCCTCTGAGGCTGAGAGTGTGTGACTCACCCAGGGACAACCAGTGGCGTTCCATGCAGAGGAAACTATATATTTTGTGAAAAACACACTGTTTCATACCAAAAAAAATTGCCTTTTGCATAGAAAGCAAGTTTTCTGAGCAAAAGCCATGTTTTCTGCACATCATAAGCATGTCTATTTCTGCACAAATTCTTCTCCAAAGAGAGTCCAGGTGCAGTCGCAGAAAACAATGTAGAACCCCTCCTATTCTTGCAAAACAAAACAAAAAAAGAGAGAGAGAAAACTGTTAAAAATATTAACGCGAAATTAGCAAAGAACGACATCCTTGTTGTTGGAGTTAAAAACCAACCAGAGCCCATTTCCAAAGTGACAAGGGCTCAGGCCCTTTGCTCTCCATCGAGCGGCTCTGTCAACATTCAAAAATATAAAACAAGAAAGCAAAATGAACGCCACAAATCGGAGTGACCCGGGGATTAGCGGCGCCCCTTCCTACGTGCTCCAGATGAAGAGGTTTAAGGCCTCGCTGATGACTAATAAGAACACGGGTCCCTTCTGTCAGGACGAGTTCCCATAAATTTGGCCGGGGGGTGGGGGGTGAGTTAAAAAACTTTCAATTTCCAGCAGAAATATGCAAAAGAGCCTCCGCGCTGTAAATCTTCCTTCTCAGCGCCAAGGAGATAAGTAGGACCTATTAACCTTCCATGTTATTTTCAACTTCATTATTTGAGCTGACACGACAAGAGACCCCGGCGGTGACGACTCTTTCGGGCAGAGTGCATGCAAATCGCCTTCTCAAAGGAAATTACTTCTCCAGGCTGGATGTTATTAATCTAAATTCTCCGCTAGTCAAATTGTTGCTCCTAATAAATATAGAACAGGTGGCGATACTTATCTCCAGTGGCAGCCTATCCCAGTGGCAATCCGTCACACACAGACACACAAACACACACACCCCGCAGGCCTGGTCTCCATCACCCTTTCTAGAAATGCTCCCTCTGTTATAAGGCCTGGTGCAACTGGACCGCCCGGCCTTGGAGGGTTCCACGGACACTTCTCTGCTGAGCCACCAAACTCACCGGGTGCCTTTGGGACAACCTCTCTGGCCTACTTCGCAGGGTGGCTTTACAACAAAAGTGGAGAGCAGGGGAGGCATGCACGCACGCTAATTTAAGCTCGCAGGAGGACGGGTAAGAGAGACATCAAGACAGAAAAAAGAATGGAATGAATTAATAACAGGAGGAAGAGGAAGAGAGATAAATCAGTGCTGCCCAAGTGTCTGTTTATTAAACTCAGCCAAAGGATATGAAGTCCAAAGGGGGAGGTTCCCAGAGCTGGAAAGTCTGAGAAGCATCAACCTATAATTGCAGAAAACTGTTCATTCTAAAGGGAACAGTGGAAGAATAAAGTGTGAGCACGAATGGCCATGAAGCAGACGGAAGATAACTTTATGTAAGGGAGGGGTTGCGCAGGGCTTCCTCAGTGGTAAACTGTGATGTCGAGCAATGAAATGTGCAATTAAATATGCGCTGTATTCGCACACAGAAGGCAATGATGTTACAGGGCCACCTAGCCAATCAGATCTAACCGTGAACTGGCACTCCTGAAACGGACTCAGATTGAGGGAAAAGCTTCCTAGCCTGGGGATTACAGGTGAGTCTCACCAGTTGCAGAGATAAAGCACCCAAGAGATATGGAACCCAAGGTGGCCAAAGAGGCGCGTGCGGCTGGAGCATCTCTCTTATCCTTGGAGAAAAGCGCTGCCAAGCCTGCTAAAGAGAGAGAGTGCCTGGATGGTTTTTTCCCCAAACTGGGACCCCCGTTCCTTTTTGCTCTCAATATCCCCTCGGTTGCCAAATCACTCCCTTCTCTCTGCAGCCTCTGGCCTCCCCTCCCTCTCATCAGAGAAATGCAGCTCATCTCTCACCTCGACTTGGCCACCCCTCTCCCCTCCAGCCTGGCTCTCATCAAGCCTTTGCCCCTCGCCTCTTCCCCAGCAGCCGGTGGTCAAGAGGAGGGCTGGGTTCCCCCGCGACCTCCTCACCCTCATCTGCACTTCACGGCCTCCTGATCTCCCAGCCCAGCATCAACCTGCTTCTTTTCTGCTCCACTTCATAGAATCACAGAATCATAGAGTTGGAAGAGACCCCGGGGGGCCATCGAGTCCAACCCCCTGCTATGCGTCTGGGTTTATCTCCCAGGACACCCACAGAATTCCAGCTCCCCAATTGGCAGTTCTCCCCTCCAACTCCACCCTGCCTGCAAAATCTTGGAGCACAATCCTGCTGGCCTCTTCACCTGCGTAAGTTCCCCAGTGGAAGCCAAGATGCACTGTTGGTGGAGAAGAAATGCAAGGACTTGCTTCTTTGCCACCATTTTGGGACAGATCCCCCCCCCCATAGCTACACCCTGGCCCTACGACTTCCCTTGATGACCCACCACAAACCCAGGGGAGGGGCGTCGGGTATCTAAACGCATGATTAAATCCTGCCCACCCTCCCTGGGGATGTTGCTGAAGCAGCGGCATCTCCTTCCACCCCCATTGCTCTCCTTTTGCCTTCCCCACTGGCTCCTCAGCCCAACCCACGCAAGAGGGACCCTGGAGCCCACGGCACCCCCAGGGAGAGGCTGGTGCCTCCTGTCCCCAGGGCCTTCCTTCCCCCAGGAGAAAGCCACCGTGGTGAGCGAGAGAGTTAATGACACACACAAAGCAGGCGCACGGAGCCAGAGAGCCAGAGAGCGCACTGGAGGCATTATAAATCTACCGGTACAGAAAAGGCCTTTTGCTCATTTCTCAGCCAGCGAGGTGTGAAAATGTTAATGAAGGAAGCGATAATCTATGAGAGCCCAGCCATTAAAATGTAGCCCACGTCAGACGGCTCCTGCTTGCGCGTGGACCACCGTCCATGACCCCCTTCGGCACGCTCCCCGCAAGGGGGTAACTCGGCCAAGACTGGCTGCAAGTGGCAACAGTTGTGTGTGGGGGGGAGCAATTTTTCTTCCTGTTACATTGGCCTTTTTCTTGCACAGAGATCCATTGCAAAACATGGGGGAGGAGAGTGTCCTGCCTTTAGGTGTTGCTGGACTCCGACTCCCATCATCCCCCGAGCAGCCACATGGCTGAGAGCGAGGAATGCTGGGAGTTGCTTTCCAACAGCGAGGGATGTAGTTCATCAGCGATTTTATTCCCAAAGGAAGAAATGGGGAATTTTAACCGCTTCCTTTCCGCAGTAAGAAAGTCTCTAGAAACTGCCCAGTGTTCAAAGATGAGCCCAGTTCTGCACAAAATTCACATGCGGCATTTTCCCACAAGAAACAGCTTCTTCCGCACAGAAAACAATATTTCCCCAGTTGCTGGTAAACACCTTAGCCATCAGAGCAAGAACTCCAGATATATTTCATCAATCAATAAAATCCCATCCATCTTGCTTTGGTCTGAACAGACGCTTCCTGCTTCTGCAATATCTCAAAACTGTGGCATTTAAAGAAAAAGGTTGCAGGTGTGTGTTTATTAGGAGCAAGAATATGCATTTCCAAGGAGGCATGGACCTTTTCAAGTTCAAGAGAGAGTTTGCAGAAAGGGAAGCCACCTGAACTATTTCCACCCAGCTAGTCATTATAAGAATGGCAATTTTAACCACGAGCCCCAGAGTTCACTGATTTCCTCCTCCGTCCTCCTCACTTTTTCCTTTCATGTCATCTTACATTGTGGGCTCAGGACATTTATTCACAAAAGCAGAGTCCTATTTGCATTTTTTACATTTTTCTTGCAGGGATAGGAATTCCCAAAAGGATCAGCTCAGCTCTTGGCGTGAGAAACGCCGCTCCCAGTCCAAAACCAGACTGGCCGGGTGCTGCTCTGCAGGGATCCCCATTTCAGCACCGGTGGGCTCAGGATTGCTTGCTGGCATTGCCACAGTCAGAGGGAAGGCCGGCTGGCTACCGCTGCCTTCATCTAGGTGGTCAGTACAGAGTGGCACAATTAATGATCTATCTATCTATCTATCTATCTATCTATCTATCTATCTATATCTATCTATCTATCTATCTACTAAACCTGTTTATCGATAGGTCTTTATCAAAAGCATCCCACCCCCTGTGTGCACACACACACACAAACAGAGAGAGGAAGGTGGGCCTTCAAGATGGAATTTGACCCACTTGCAGTGGGGGGGGGGTTGTATTCAATCCTGGAAAACCCTGATGCCCAGAAAAGTGGGAAACATCCATGAGAACAGCTTGCCAAGTGACCGGTCAATTTGGGGACCCTTTCTCTTGGCAGGAAAACAAAGGAGGCTCTAATAAAAACCAAGGCAGGCTCTCTCTCGCTCTCTCTCTCTTTCTCTCCTGTTCCGTCAGCCTTGTGATTCTTAATTTCCCTCTAATTTCAGACCGCAATGCCGGTTTTTTTTTTTTAAATCCCTTAGAAGTGTTTTAGGGAGACGGTAATGGTCCCATACTAAAATAATTCAACCAACACTATAATTTTACTACCCCCATCAAAATGAAATAATGGCTGTTTACCACGTTACACCTTTCAAATGACCTTCATCTGAATACAGATTGTGGGCTCAGAAGCCGGAAAAAGAAGACAGCGAGGGGAAACTCTTGACTTTCAGAGGCTGCAAAATGGAAGGTGGTTTCTCCACGGTCACTGTCTGGCCTGGACTCAGAGGTCCATCCCGAAACAACCCCCCGCCAGCCCTGCCAACCTCAACTGGAACGGCCCCACTTTCCAAAGGAACCTCTGCTGGCAGGATAAACCACCCAGCACTAGAGCCTGGAAAAGTTACATTTTGGGACTCCAGTTTCCAGCAGGTTGAGCAGGCACAAAAATGGAAGAACTTGAAGGAAAATGCCAAAGGCTAACAAACTGGAGAAAGCAGCCCCCATGAGAACATTGCAGTGGGGGAGATGGGGGAGAGGTGTCGTCCAAAATGTATGTATGTGTGTATGTATGTATGTATGTGTCTTATCTATCTATCCATCCACCCATCCATCCGTCACCATCATGGAAGGACATGTTCCATTGTGCAGTATTGTGCCACAAGAGGTGGCAATCAATGCCTGCTGAAATCCCATCTTCTCCAAGGACAGAAGCCCTCTCCAGTTTTCAGTCTGGCAGCCCTACCACACACCCTGCTTGTGGGCTTCCTGGGGAAATTGGAAATCCCATCCCTACAGGGAATCCACTCCAGACCCATTTCCGCACCAGACTGTTATAGCGCTATGATTCCACTTGCAACATCCTATGGAATCCTGAGGTTTGCAGTTTCCAGCCGGCCCCTCCCTAAACTGCAGACCCCAGGGTTCCATAGGATATTGAAAGTGGAATAATAGCGCTATAACAGTCTAGTGTGGAAATGACCCAGGTCTTATGGGCCTTAAGAGAGCTCTCCAAGGTGCTGAACACTTGCCTCAACACAGACCCAGCATCTTGAACCGTGGCATCCTTTTGGAGATATGGTTCAGGGCCTCTGACAGCTGCCGAAAGGGAAGCCATCAGGCTCCTCCGTTGGCCGCTCGGAGAAATAAATTGTGTTCAGCCACCACTCTTTTTGCCAGAGGAAGTCTATGTGGTTCCACCCCTCATCCTCACAACAGCCCTGCAAGGAAGGTGAGTGATGTGGGAAGAGAGGGAGTAGCCCAAAGTTAGTCGGGACCCCTTTCGTGTTTTGAGGGCCACAAGAACCTGGTCATGTAGAGTTCCAGGCTGATGTTGCTACCCTGCAGGGGCTGCGAAGGCCACAAAATATCCCTCCAGGGCTTGCACAGAAATGCCAAAAAACAGAAACAAAAAATTGCAAGTGGCCAAGTGTTTTTTTTTTTTTAAGTTAAATAGTTTCTGGTGCCCTTCTATTGCCTTCAAGTCAGCCTATGGTAGCCCGGTGAATTTCACAGGGTTTTCTTAGGCTCGGAGTCCTCAAATCCACCCAAATCAGCGCAAGGGCACATCAAGTCGTTTAACATGCTGTCAGTCCATTTCAGTCATTCTTACTGATGTGAATTGTTTTCAGCTGTTTAAATTTATTTTCTTTGTATGCTGCCCCGAGACCTTTAGATATATAAATAAAATGCATAATAAAACAAATAAAATAAATATCATATATTTCGGCACACACAGAAACGTGCTTCTTATGAGTCTCTCCCACATTGCTCCTCTGGGGAAAAGGAACTTCCCCCAGTTCCTGGGGAGCCTCTCATGGGAACTGCCCAAGGTCCTTCCTCGCCACGGTCTCCTAGCGGATGGACCGGTTGCAGGGGCTCCGCTTATCCCGGGCCCCTCCTGGGCCCACAGAGCCCAACTGCACAGCCGGGGCGGAGAAGGGGAGATCGGATACTGCGAGGTCTTCCTCCCTTTCCTCTTTGATCCCTCCTGCTCGCGTCACATCGCTCAGCCCGGCCATTTCGAAGGCTGCGTTTGTGCCCGGCGCTTGGCAGGGACCCTTCACAACAATTTTTATTTAATTGTGATGGACAATTATTCAGTCACTTTGAGTATTTTGCAGAAAGAGAGAGGAGAGGAAAGGGAGAGAAACAGCTGCCCCGGCTTTGCTGGGAGATTCTCAGATAATCCAGTTCTCCTTCATGGTGTCATTGTTGGGGACAGGAGGGAGGAAGAGGGAAGGAAAAGAGGACAAAAGGAAGTAACATTTTTCTATATATTAAAAATATAGGTATGTTCTCAGATGTCAGAGAACAAGACAAATTAGTCATTAAAAATTAATTTTAGACAATTAGAGAACTTTCCAATAGAACTTCTGCTGCTAAACTCACGTCTTCCATCTGTTCCTTCGGCAGTGAAAATGGGGGGGGTCTTCAGGTGCACCCCTTTCGCGTCTCACATGCCAAAAAACCAAGCCATGCAACAGAGAGTTTTTCTGCACAGTACCGATTTCCAGCCCTCCCCCCACAAAAAAACCCTGGACGTCCAGCTCGAGATGCAAGATGTGAAAAGATGAGGCACAACATGATCTACTCAACCCGCCTCATCCCTCAATGCCTTTTATTTTTAATGCACTTTTGTTATATAATACCATGCTCTTTCTCACTATCCAAAGTGTTTTATGTCACTGCTTGCTCTTGATGAATCAAACCACCACAATTCATAGGGTACCCGATAAGGAAACAAAAAACAAAATAGCATTTACTGGATTTCTGCACAGAAATCTTTCTTTTCCCCAAAACACTGTAGTTTTGGAGCCTCATTCTACTCAAAATATCTACTGTTTTGCAGAGGAAACAGAATTTTCTGCACAGAAAACAGCACCTCACAAGTAAAATTTTCTGCACAGAAAATGCTAATTCCAATGGAAAAAAACTCATGTATGAAATTTGTGCTGAATAAGTACTGAACTGAAAAGATCCTCAAGATTTTCACTCTCCCACTTTGCCCTTGGCTCGTTTCACTTGTGCAAACTGAGTTTAAAATCCTGAAGTACTTTGCACTCGGTTAGCTCGGCAGAGGGGAGAGGAGGGAAGAGGGGCAAATCTCGCCCTTCCCAGCTGGCTCAGGCCAAAGCAAACGGCTGCAGCCTCTCCTGGCCTTTGTGTTCTTCCTCATTAATCACTTTTGTCATTTCCACCACATTCTGATGTTGCTTGGCCATTTGCATCCTGATTTTGGTCTGTGGAATGCCGGTGGGTATGTGCTTCTGTGCTCCAAGGAATGCAGCGAGCAGGGGCGTCAGCCTTCCCCACACATGTGGGGAGCGCCACAGCCCAATCCCACGTAAGCGCCCTGCCTCTCCTCTGCACCAGCCGCCCAGGTGATGGTGCTTAGCCCAGCTTTCTTTTGCCCGCATCTCATTATCTGGCGGGGAGAGGAATTCCCTGAAGGCCAGTCAGGTCTTCACATGGGTCACATCCAAAGGACAAAATGTCTCCCAAAGCTGAGGAGGGGCATCAAGCGTGGTCTCCAAGCCCTGATTGCCACCTTCACAGGGAAGTGCCCAGAAGGCGCTCCAAGTGGCCCCAGTGCCAGGCTGGTTCTCATGGAAGGCATATGCGGAAGGGAGGCAACAACGTAGGGCAACGGCAAGCCGTGCCCATCCTTCTGGAGCATTCTCCACCTCAAAGGGAGAGACGCTCCTTTGCTCATGTCTCAGGACAGAAACTATTTCTAGATTGTGCTGACGCAACGTGGGAGGGGTGTGAGCAAAATCCATTAAGCAAATAGCAGCTCTGTGTGTGTGTGCGAAAACACCAGCTACACCACCCAAGAAGGTAGCCCAAGGTGAATGCAAGCCAGAAGCTACCTTCTGCCTCAGACAGAGGAAAAGAAATCAGACCGATGGCCAGAGGGAGTCAAAGCAACCTGCCTGGTTCATTTCTCAGACCCGCACCAGCCTATTCTAAAAACAGGGTGAATTGTGCTTTGAATCAATGGTTATGAATAGATCGCATTATATGCCTTCCTGGATCTGAGATAACCCGTTCTCAAAGATGTTGGCACTGAAAGACAGACCTTGTGCATCATCTGGTGGAAACTGCAAAGGTGTTAAGAAATACTGGAAGCATAAATGAGACCAAACAAGGGAGAGAACCCGTTCTGAGATGTCAGTGAGGGCACAGCAAAAATTCTGAGGTGGAATTCCTAGGTGGACCTCACCGAAAGTGGGAGGAATGCTACCTACTAAATATTGGAAGAAAACATCAAGGCCCAAAAGTGGAGGAACAGCTGAAAGACAGGCCCAGATCCCACACCAAGGGGAAGGAGTGGGACTTTACACTCGCTGGGGTTGTGCAAAGGCTGCTTCTTAGCAAATGGCAACATTGCACAACCAAATGAACGATGACGGCCCTGCACAAGCAGCTCTGCTTCCACAATGTTGACCTGAAGGTGGACATCCCACATCTGCTTCCCTAGGAGGACTCACCCGTAGGATATTGGCCATGCTGTGACAAATGGCTGTGTCTGTACTGCCAACCCTGCAAGGCAGGACAGGTTGTGAAACAAGCCGTTTCCACTCCCCACAGTTCACACTGGCACATCTCGCATTTTTAATAACTCCTGTGTCCTTAAGTGGGAATCTAAGGCCTGTTCCTGAATGAAAAAGGTTGTTATTTTGTGTTCCTTCAAGCCATTTCCAGCTGATGGTGACTTATCACAAGATTTGGCAAGATTTGTTCAGAGAGATTTGCCACCAAGGTCTTCTTCTGAGGCTGAGAGAAGGTGACTTGCCCAAGGTCACCCAGTGGGTTGCCATGGCTGAGCAGGCAGTCGGACCCTGATCTTGCCAAGGAGTCCTAGTTCAGCACTCAGACCACTACACCATGCTGGCTCTTAATGAAGGACAGATTCCTTTCTAGAGCTGCTTCTAAAATTTCATACCAGCATGTGGAGAAACCCAACCCACAGAGGGAGCAAGAAAGTCCAACCAGCTTGGGTTTCCAATCCAACGCCTTTCTTAGAGAAGCAGGCAGTGGCAATGGCTGGGTGGCTTCCACGTCAATCCAGACTTTAATGGAGCCACCCAAGGATCCCAGATGGAGGACTCGGGCAGTTTCCATCCCATTCTTCCGAGCTCTGGACTCAGGGCTTCGAAGACGTGTCTTCTGTGTCTTTCACCCAAACATGGCCGGAAGACCAGCACTGGAAATCCAGGCAAGAGTTCACCTGGACATCTCCTCAAATCCAGGGCACGAGAGAGCAGCATCCTGGGACCTTTCTCTTTGCTTTTCCCCATGACTGCCAGGTCTCCCTTCCCTCACACAGAATCTTTGATTGCAGCATAAAACTCTCTCTCTCTCTCTCTCTCTCTCTCTACACACACACACACACACACACCCCAAAAGGATCCTCAGCCTCTAGTTTTCTTAACCGACCCGTGAAAAGATCTTCGTGACCTGATCGATCAACCAGCACCTCCCCACTCCTCAGGCCCCTTGAAATGCAGAGACTTTCCTTGGATCAATTTTTCCTCCAACCTGTCTGAAAAGTTAAAAATGTGGATGAGGTCAGGGCAGACAGGCCTCCTGGGGAGGAAGAGGGGGAGACCATCTAGAAAGGCCCGTCCACCCCTTAATTCTCAGGCATTTGAGCTCATTCCAATCCACTTTTTGGAGGTAGAAAAATTCACCCAGAAACCCACGGCTCAGAGGCCCAGAGCAGAGGGCTCTGCAGTGGTCACCTCTGGGGCCTGGGGAGGGATGGAAGGAGAGGAGGTGGCAGGAAAGCAAAGAAGTTGTTCAGTAATAAATGCAAATGGCTTTAATTGACTGCCAAGCCGATTGAGTTTAATGTGAATCCTATTTAGATTTCTAATGGAAGTCATGCTTCCGGTGCCCGGCAAGCGTGCCGAATGGGGAGAGGGTGACATATCCGGGAGCCGTGCGCCCATTTGAGGGACTGGGGTGGAGTGCACTGAGGTGGGGGCTGGGGAATTCCATTTCCCTAAAAGCCGCTCCCCCTTGCGTCCCCTAGGACTTTGGTGGGTGCAGACGTATCTCCAAATCCTGGAGGCTCTGCAAGGAAGGAAACAGAGCAGCCTCCTACCGCCACCCACCTGTCCCGAAAGGAAACGTTCCTCAGTCCTTCTGTCATTGTGATGGTCATGGTGTGGATTTCACTGAGTCTCAAATCCAGCCAGACAATTAGTTCACCCCCTCCACATTCTCTCTCTCTCTTTCTCTCTCTCTGCTTACTTCTCACTGCAAATTGTCTCCCATACCAAATGCAACCTCCTTGGTTTCACCTCCAGCTCCCCCGTCTCTTTCTATCTTTTTCTCTCTTACTTCCTCAGCCCCCCCCCATTGTGACTGCAGACAAATGGGTTTTCTCTAACCATTCGCACCCTCCAATACTTTGCTTCTGGGGTGGGGGGAGCTTCCTCTGCACTCTGCTTCCCATCAGCAGAATAAGGAAAAATGCACCCAGTAAGAAACCAAATGAAAAAACTGGGAGCCTGCCTGGCCCCCGTCTCCATATTGCATCATCCTCACAAACTTTTCCCAGCCAGCCAAGTATCTTCCCCAACCCGCCCCTCTACCACAAATGTATTTTAATTATTGTTTGCATGTGATGATTTCCTGCTGTTACAATGATTTGCTGCTGTGTTCTTTTGATTTGCTGCTTATTAAAATTAAATAATGATTTTATGGGTGAAAGGAAGGTGATGATGGTGGCGATGGTACTGGTGACGGTGTTTTGTTTTGTCTTTTCATTAGGTTTCCTTTGCCACCTTGTGCCTTAAAAAAAAAAAGGAAAGTGTAACTAATTTAAGTATAACTAAGCCCCAATATTTCTTGGGGAAAAGGCAAGATGGAAGGAGTATTTGTAAAAGAGGAAGGTTCCTCGCAAGATTTCATCCACCAGATGCACCCAGAACTCCAGAAAAGCAACTTTGGTGTATGCCTCGGGGAGGGCGGTTGAGGTGGCTGGGAAGGGTCTGCAAACCAAAAGCCCCCCGAGGAACAGCTCAGGGTGCTGGATAGGTTGAGTTTACAGAAGAGAACACGGAGAGGTGACATGGTAGAGCCATGTTTAAACGCCTGGAGGGACATCAGGTGGAAGGGAGAGCAAGCCTGCCTTCTGCTGCTCCAGAGACCATGAAAGGAGCCAAAGGATTCAAACGGCAAGAAAAGAGATTCCACCTAAACTACAGGAAGAACTCCCTGAGTGTAAGAGCTATCTGAGGGTGGAAGACACTGCTCCATCTTTGCAGGGTTTTAAAGAGAGATTCGATGGGCATCTTTCAAGACTGTTTTAGTTGCACATTCCTGCACGGCAGGGGAGTTGGACTGGACAGCTGTTGCATTTCCTTCCAACTCCGTGATGCAGAACCAACACCAATTAACATCCATAAGTCTCATAGGACAAGTAGGACCCTGACAGCTGCCCAAGTTATGGTGGGGAAAAAATTGAGAGCAAGGTAAACACGTTTGACCCACTAGCAGACACAACATGTGCCCACAGGGCAGGAGGCAAATGACCCTCACGTTGCAGCCCGAAATAACAGAACCCCAGTTCTCTGCTCCCAAGCCCAGGGAAGCAACCACGAGCCCGTGATGCTCCCAACTGGCCATGTCATTTCTCTGTTCCCCCAATACGCTATGTTCCCCCCCCACAAAACTCCAGCTGCTGAGAGAGAGCACCCATTGGTTGCTTCGTTTTGCATTAGAGGAACTTCATCCATCCATCCCCCTCCCCAGACCCCCCCCCCCAAATCCTCTCATAAAATTGCCAGCATTCATTTTGAAATTTGACAGCAAGGACTGCGCGGGAGACGTCAAGGTCAGGAGACCAGCGTGATTCTAGGCAATCTGTACCTCTTAAAACAGTGACAAATATGTTATTTAATTTTAATGAGCTTTTTTGCATCTCAAATCTAATTACAGCATTATCAAGTACTGCTTTGAACTGCAGGTGGCTTCTCGTTACTTGCATGGTGGCTGCCACAAGCAGTTTTTCGTGAATACTAATAACTGCTTAAATTTACTATAATTTTTTTTATACATTTAAAAAAAGAAGGAAACAAAGGAAGGCAGCAAGAGATGGAGGAGGGGCACTTTCTTCCCCTTCCAAAAACAATGGCCAGGCTCTCTAAGGGGTTAAGCTGTGTCACTTGGTTGGAGCGCAAGCCCAGCCAGAAGAAGGAGGAGATGAATATCCAAAGCCCACGCGAGGAAACTGTGGGACCACCAAAGAACCTGCAAAAAGTCTCCTGCCCCAGGCCCTGTCATTCCCAGAATTGTTGGACCGTATTCATAGAATCAAATAATCATAGAGCTGGAAGAAACCATGGAGTCCAACCCCATTCTGCCACGCTCGGAGACACCATCAAAGCGCTCTCTTTGACGGATGGACATCCAACCTCTCTTTAAAATCTCCAAAGAACGAGACTCCACCCCACCAGCAGATTCTGCTGTATTTGAACTGCTCTTCTTATCAGCAAGTTCTTCCTAAGGTTCAGGTGGAATCTCTTTTCCTGCAGGTCGAAGCCATTGCTCCGTGTCCTAGTCTCTGGAGCAGCAACAACTCTGGAGCTGCTCCATCCTCACATGACATCCCTTCAAATACTACATGGCTATCACGTCCCCTCTTAACCTTCTCTTCTGCCGCTCTTAACCGGCCACACAAGTCCTTAGGCAATATAGACACACAAACCCCCACTTTTTGGCTGCTGCATGCACCCTCTTTTCTCTACTCCTCTCAACCAAGCTGAGACCAACCACTTTCCTGTTGTCTGAATTGCCTCCCCTTACCTCCTCTCCCTCACTGGGCTTCACAGCTGCCAGGTGATAGGAAAACACACGGCCATGCATGCAGAACTACACGCCACCATAAGCTCTCAGCCCTCAAATTCAAGAACCAAGCACACACATGCGCACACAGAGTTGACTAAAGCACCCTTCAGCAGTCTTTTGTGGACGGTTTTAAAGGTCAACATTTGTCTACATGCATTTTCCAGATGTGCCCAATTTTTTCAACAAATGCATCCACAGCTGTCTGAGGATTTCTAGAGCACAAACAGCATCCAGATGTTGGGCAGTTGAGGAAGTGTCAACCAAGACATGCACACGGGACGTAAGACTGAAAATGAATTCCTTGTACCTCCTTAATGGTGATGCTAATGACACTAGAGAGTGAGTGGGCTCGCGGGAAACTCCAAAAGCATGGAAACTTGGCACAAGAAAGCCTCTCTGGACCCCTTGCAAAATTGCCCGCCCTTATCTTGGTGCAAACTGCACACCTGCCCATCCCCACCCCGGTTTGCAATTCGTCTGTTTCAGGAAAAGGCCCCATTGGAGAAGGACTGTGGGAAAGAATTATTGCTGCTCGCCAGCCACCCTCTTAATTCTTCGTTCCCCAAGATTTAAGTGGATTATCTCCAAACAGAGAAGAGAACTTTTAATAATTTTTTTTATTATTTGTTTTGATTTCTTTTGAGTTATGGTCCTGTAAATTAGTATTCTGTCAGCAGTCAGCAATGAGAGTAAGTCCAAAGCAATATACAGAGAGAGGCTGAGAGCTTTTTCCTTGCAAGAGCAGACAGCTGGGCCTGATTTCAAGGGCCATGTTTTTCCAGGAGCACTATTTACGGCCCAGGATCTTTCCGCGGGCAGCCCCTGGGTGCTGTTAATAACCAGGGCTTAGAAACCCACCATTGGAACAGGGGAGGGGCAGCAAAAGCCAATCCGTTTTGGAACTTGCAGGAGGAAGGGTGGCACGTCACTGCAGAAGCGCTGCTGCAACCTCCCCCAGCCCTTGCAAAAGGCTTGCAGAAGAATAAAAGGCTTCACATTCCACTCAGCAAGAGACAGTCGTACCTGCACAAGCCGGGGTGCGTACCCTGCCAGGACCCCCGGAGGTTCCCTGATTATGCCCTGCCCTACAGCAGGCTTAAGAAACCTTTGGCCCTGCAGATGTTCTGGAATGCAACTCCCACACTTGATTAAGGCTGACGGGAGTCGTAGGCCTGAATTTCTGGATGGCCAAATATCCCAGCAGAGATTTTCACTGGTCAGCAACATAAAACCCGACAAAACTGTGCAACAAAATGCAAAAGGTGTTTCAGAGCCCTGTTTAAAGACACAGCTTGATCAAAATGCACACAGATTTTGCCATGTGTATTTCATTTGCTGGAAATAATTGACCTGTTCCGAACACAAGGGACTCTAAGCGACACGCTTTCACAGAGGACAGCAAAAAACACTATTTGATTTTGACGCGTCCATCATCATCATTATCTGTTGTAAGACCAAAGGTTGTTGCAACAGGGGGAGAAAAATGTAATATGCACAATTTAGAACATCAGCAGGTCAAAATGAAACTTTCAGCAAAACTGTCAAATCAGCAAAGCGACTGGAAAGTGGAACACAAACAATCTTTTCCTTTCAGGAATGGTCTTTGAAGGAAGGCAGCCTTGATGTTCCACCACCTCCAATTTTTCTGGGTTTTTTTCTTCTCCTAATGCACACCCATGCCTATTCACACACTCCTACACACACACACACACATCAAATAATGTGGGCGAAACAAGAACAGCTACAGGGACTACTGTCTGGAAATCTCCCTCCCTCGGTTCCATTTCATTCGGGCCAAGACGTTTTCAACCGCCCTTTAGAGGCAAGATTAGAGACCATAAAGGCTCAGATTTAAAATGGCTGCTTTCTTTCTCACGCAGAAGGGTGACCGCATTTCAAGAGGTTAAGACAAGACACGACGGTGTGAAAAGGAACAGAGAAAACCTGCCGCTGTCTCGCCTCCACGTCTCATTTGGGAAACCTCAAGTTATTTCTGTCCCAAAGAGGAGATTTGGGGGAAACCTTCAAAAACGGAAGAGAAACAGAACTTCCCCCTGATTTGCAACAACCAAATTTGCAAAGCATGGCTCCTCCCACCACAAAGAAGCCCATGCTGAACTGGCCAGGTTCTCAAAGGAGCTGAGGAGCCTCTCAGAAGCAAAGAGGTGGCAACTCCAATCCACCACCAATTTATGGGTCAATAAGCTGGGATTCAAACAGCCTTTTATGTTTGACGAGCTCCAAGCCTTGAGTGAATCTCAAAATTTGGGTCTCTCTGACACCCGGAGCTCTTAGAATGTGAAGTTTTTTCCATCTGAATATGGAGAAATCCATGAATTCTGATAAATTCTCAGAAGTGAAGCCACATTCTTGCCCATCCCTGCTGCAAAACCTGCTCTCTCTCAGTCACTGGTGAGCGGATCCGTTTGCCTAGGGAAGACGGATAAAATGTCATGGGGAGGAATTATTCCCGCGAGATCTCCCTTGGAGACATTAGAATGAAAGCTGCTATTTGAGTCTCGACAAACCTCAGACATTCCAGATGCCTCAGATTCCATCTATAGCATCCTTCAGATCCCCACCAATTTTCTGGGGATTAAAGAGAAATAATACAAGGGCAGGAAGGGATCCCACATCCCAAATTGACTCAGCCCCCGCATCTGTCTCCAAAGGGAAACAGAAAAGACACAATTTCCCAGCGCTAAATCCTTGTTGCTGTATCTCCCTAGTTTTTCTTTCTTTTCTGCAGAGAGCATGGCGGGGGGGACCTGCCAGGTTCTAACATGCCTCCCCCTCCCTGCAAAAAGGCATCATTACACTGTGTTTTGCTCTTTGCAATTTAACAGCCTGTTTAATGAGTTCTGGGGCTTCTGCTCTCTCTGTGAAAACAGCTTTTGTAGCCCAGGATTCCATTAAGAAAAATGACTGGGGTTTCATGACTTGGTCCCCATCAGAGACCCCCTCCAAGGCGAAGGTTGCAAGGAAGAGACCTGAAAAATCTGCATAGAACCAATATATTTCTCATGGCGCTTCTAAAAGCAGTGGTGGGGAAATTGGGTGGCAACATTTTCAGGCAACCCCATACCCTCTGACGCTTCACAGATGAAAACTGGGGAAAGTGAGGCCGAGCAACCTCATAGCGAGGACAAAATGGCATCGGCTATTAAGGAGGAAGAACAGGCAACCCAGGAGAGGCAACAGGAATTTTACTTTTACCCCAGCCTCATGGGAAGGAGAAAATTTTGCCCCCTCCTCTCCTCTTTCCCCTCCTGAGTTAATGGAGTGCAAATTATTTTTGAACTTTGGCCTCTGTTTCCACACAACTGAAGGAGGCAGAGGAGAAAAGAGAAAAGCAGGAGGAGGAATGAGAAAGCAGGACCTTTTCAAAGCAGAGGAAAAGTGGGACAATAGATGATTAACAGCGACTCTCCCTGCTAAATCAGGACCGTTCAGAGAGGGAGAAATATTGCACTGAATGCAACTGGCATCACCGTCCATCAGTGGTGGGCTGGGAGTTGTAGTCCACCTGAAGGGGCACTCCACCCCCACCCCTGGATGGGACGGGACCTCAAGGTCCATGCCCACCTTGAGTCCGTGAGAGACAGAAAGGAGTCCTTTGGGAAGAGGGTGGGTGGCGGAGACCCAAATTAGACAACAGTGTCGTGACGCAGCCCTGGAAAAACTCAGCTGGAATGGCCTCCAGTGGCACAACAATACCAGACCCCAAAAGGAAATCCCCTTTTTAGAAACTTCAGTTTTACTGCATTTAAACACCTAATCATTGCTTGGAAAAAATGTGATATAACTAAGAAACGAAACAGCTCCTTTTTAATTAACAAATATGTATTTCTACCCAGAGAGAGAAAGTCAGAGCCTGAGAGGTTCGGAAACCTCTTCCTGCCCGGCTTTATCGCTTCCAGCTCGGAGATACGATTAAACCTCGGCCGCTCCCCACTCTGGGCTCAGTGGCCACATAAATCTTTTCCCAAGAACCCTTCTCCTCCCCACGTCCCCTCCTATTTCTGCCACCAGGAGAGAAGTTGTGATTAGAGTTTGATGGGGCTTTAAAAAGAAAGTGACTTCAGTGGGATCAGGGCCCCGGCACCCCTCCAGAGGGTGGGCACCCCCGTTCTTTTGTAAAAGAGAGAAAAGTTGAGGGGCTTTTGTGGGTTTTTGTTTAAGGGAACAAGAAAATTATGGTCAAGAACAAAGTTTCCTTCTTTCTTTCTTTCTTCCTCTCTCTCTCTCTTTTTTTTTATCAGTCCATTCATGGGGCTCCTTCGCCGGGCCCATTAAGGCTAGTTATCTCTTACAAAACACTGCCACACAGGTACCATTCCCAGAGACAAGTTCATTTAAGAGAATTTATTGCCTAATTGTACAGCTGTTGCCTTCTGAGCCCGTTGGAAGAGATTGTTACACAAGCACTGTCATAATTTAGTCATGTTTTCATCTCACAACTGTACTGTAATTACCGTTGTTAACAGCCAACAGTAAACAAAAAGGAAAACGCAACACAGCCCAACTCTTGTGCCAACAGATCATGAATCAGATGGTTGTCTCCTCGCAAGGCCGCTCCATCAACGGTTCAGGAGGCAGAAAGGGCCTGGTGTGAGGCTTCCCTCCTGCTGCCAAGGGGAGGGGAAGAGGGACCTGTGCACTCTGGAGACAGAATGGACATGGGGGTAGAGCCAGACACACATCTTAGCATTGGGACTGAGCCCCTCCAGCAGGCTGAAAGAATGAGAGACACCTGCCTTGACATGCAGAAAGGATCTAGGGATCTTAGTGGACCACAAGCTAAGCAGGAGCCAAAAGTGTGATGCGGCAGCCAAAAGAGCCAATGCGATTGCTGGCTACATCAATGGGAAGACAGCGTCCAGATCAAAGGAAGTAGTAGGGATGCTCTATTCTGCTTTTAGCAGACCTCACCTGGAGGAACCCTGTGGCCAGAGTCCAAGAAGGATATTGACAAGTTGGAATGTGTCCAGAGGAGGAAAACCAAGATAATCAAAGGCCTGGGAACTAACTTCTGAGGAGCAGCTGAGAGAGGTGGGGAGGCTTATCTTGGAAGAGAGAAGACTGAGAAGTGACGGGGTAGCTTTCTTCAGGTATCTACCACCTCTGCCCGCCACCTCCTCTACAAGACCCTTCTCAGAATGCGTTTCTAAAACTGCAACACAGTCAAGGTCCCCTGAGTTTAATCCTGTGGGGATGGCTGGAAAAGCAATCTGGGTCCCTTTAAAAGGGGGGGGCGGCTGCTCTGTGTATCTGTGTGAAGCAGGGGCGTAGCTATGGGGCACAAAATGAGGGCATTGCTCCCCTATAAATTTTTTCTCCAAATTCCCTGCATTGCAGAAAGTGAACCCTTGGAAACTGGTTTCCTCTTCTCTTTGCTGCAACCACATTCTCTTGCTCCTTTTCCTGAGGTGCCTAAACTCTATTTCCAAATGTTCAGCTGAAGTTTTAAGTTACTGCAATGCTAGAAGTTGGGCGAGGGGAGACATTGGCCTCATTCCCCCACCCCACTCGACCCTGTAGGGTGCAACCAGGTATCCTTGGCCGGCTGCAGGTTCCCATCCGCAGTGTTTGTGAGCTGCTGGCTGGGGCAACATCTGAGCTGTCCTCCCTCCGGCGAATCCAGCCAGGCCTCCCTGGACTCTGCTTGGAGCTGTCCAAGGTCTTCCCCTTCCACGCTCAGGATCAAGCTCCCGCCTTAATCCCAAACCAGCAGAGGCTGCCTGGAGATCTTGGCCCCTGCCAAAACTCAGCCTCCCCGCTCTTGCGTCTCCATCCCCTCCCTCTGCCATCTCTGCAGCATCAAAACTAGCAATGAAAATGCCTCAAGGAAGGGGGTCTTTCCCCCTCTCCCAGGTCATCCTCCACAAAACACCTTCAGCAACCTGGCAGCCCCCAGACTACAGGGCCCATCATGCCCATGGGTTTATTTTAACTTTCTCAGAACGGAGTGGTGGGTAGGATTGTCGTCCCAAGACATCCAGAGGGTACCAGGTTGGAAAGAGGCAGTTCCCATGGAGAGCAGCAGCCGTGGCTTCCTCTGGCCATCTACAGCAGCAGTGCTAGATACCACCCCCTTCAGTCCAGCCTCTGGCATCCCTGGTTCAGAGAAATCCCCCGGCCCCCTTTGGAACGAGAGCCAGCCCCCAATGTGTGGGGATACATTTGTTTGTATGCAAACAGGGAGGGTCCTTGTGACAAACAGAACTAAACGGCATTACAAGCTCCGCACCTCCTCCTCTACACAGAGCTCACTGGGTCTGGCAGTGCAGCTGGTGAGCCCCACATCGGTGAATCCACTCTGGGACTGAGTCTGAACTTTAAAGGAGTTCTACTAGGTATATAAAGCCATTTTGGAAGGAGATGGGGCTCAGAACCTTGAATGTTGAGCCCCAGACTTCAGGTCCTGCAAGCAAAAAGAGTCAGACCATCCGTCCACGTAGCTCAATCTTGCCTACACTGAGTGGCAGCCACCGCCCTTCAGGGACTCACGCCCAAAGGCAGCGGCTGGTGGCTCCAATGTCCGTTTAAGTGGAGAATCTGTGCCTGGTTTTAGCCCAAGCTTTCAATGAACTTTCTAAGGTCCTGAATCCTAGTCGCACCCCCAAGTAGATCCAGCCACTTGGGTAGCTCTTTCAAGTTTGGACTAAAACCCAGACACCATTCTAAGGCTGGAAGATCTCTCACAGTCCTCCCCCGCGAGGTCAAAGGCAGTTCCCCCCACACGGTCAAAGCACCAGACCCCTCACAGGGCTGTGTCTGCTTTTTCTCTGACTCCCCCACCTTATCCTCCCCCAAGCAAAAAAGAGCAGGGCCGGGAGCCAGGGAGGCAGATGACAAAAGCTGCAGCGCTCATCAGAATCGTCAGCTCGCAGGCCGCATGAGCGCCACTCTGCTGCGTTGGGACGGGTCCCCGTAGCAGAGCGACAGTCATTTTACGGTGCAGTGCTGTATTTTAATAGTCAATTGAGGCGGCGATTAAAATTCAGCTTTACACATTAAAAAATCCCTATTGCGGATGTAGGAACACAAGGCACTGTTGTAGTACACAGCAACCTGGAAAGCTCTCCATGGCTGCAAAGAGACATGCCCACCGCTCACACGGCTCTTGGATCCCTGGGGCTTGGAGTGAGCAGCCAGGTGCGGGCAGGGGGCTTAATGTCTGCTTTCAGCAACCGCGTCTCCCCAGTTCTGCCCCCTGGAAACCTCCCTTCAAGAGGCAAGAGGGACACTCTTCCCTTTTATTGTGTACAAATCATGGGGTCCTGGCGTTGGAAGGGACCCGAGGATCATCTAGCCCAGTCCTCCCTAATGCCAGGGCAGAAATCCACTCCTGAACTACCTCTGAGAGACGGCCAGCCTGTCCTTCCAAAGAAAGAGCACACTTCTTTCAGAGGGTGCCCATTCTGCCGTCAAACAGCTCCTAGTGTTCAGTCAGAACCTCCTTTTTTCACTCATTTGAATCCATCTTTCCAGGTGCCAACTCTCTAGAGCTGCAGAAAACAAGCTCACTCCATCTTCCACGTGATGGCAGCCCTTCAGACGTTTAAAGATGGCTGAATCTCATCCCCTTTCAAGCATCCTTGCCAAGTCAGCTTTTAATTTGAATTTAAGAGGGAGCTCTCCAAGGTCCTGAACCCATAGAGGGCTTTCAGGGAGCTGCTCTCCAAAGCGCTGAAACCCCTTCTCGCTCTCCAAGATGCTGGACTCCACGGCCCACCAAATAAGCTCAAAATCTAGAAATGCTTCCTTAGAGCCTGGGAAAGAACTTAACATAAATCCATCGCCCCCACTGAGCTGGGAACCTCTGGCCATTACAGCCACCACCAGGAACACCCCTGGAGAACAACCCTCCTGCCCCCTCTTCTCAACCGGCCTCCTGTACCTTCATCCCCACCTCCTTTCCCTCTGGCTTCTCCATCTCCACTCTGTGACATCAGGGCAGTTCAGCCAATCAGCTCCGCCTCTTTAGCGCCACCGGATTCCCTCGGTGCAGACTCAGCACACGCTCTCCTCCATCTCAGCTGCCCACGGGCGTGCTTGGGTGGGCCTCCAGCGATAGCTAACTTCCAGGATGAAGGAGCGGCTCATTGGGAAGGGAGACTCACGACAGAGTTTAAGAGGGGGCCTTTGCTTCCTGTCCTGTTAAAGCATCAGATTTCCACAGGCTGGTCGGAGGCAAGAACCTTTCCAAAAAAAAAGTACGGCATGTATAAAGTGTACTGGACTTTGTATTAAAGCATTAAAAAGCTTAATAAAAATTAATGTGGGAGGGATGTGTTCCTCTGCGTTTGTTCGTTGGAGGAGACATGCTAATTCTTTCGTGGCAGGGTTCCTCCGATGAGTGTCGTAACGGCGCGTTTCATCTCTCCTGACCTTGATGCAATCTGCAAGGCGCTCTTCTTCGCTCTCTCTCAGACTCCCTGTGTTCGCACACACCTCTCTCTCATTCTCTTTTAAACAACTCCAGACAATTATTGCCACGTGATTGTTTAATTATATTTGCCTGCACATCATCGCAATTGCTGTTGGTATTACTCGAATGTCATTCAATGATTACCAGATAAAAGGGGATGTTTCCCAAGATAATTGGAATGGAGTATCTGTTTTGTTTTCCTTGACAGAAGTTGGGGCTCTCTGGCACAAAGCAAAGATGGTGGGGGAGGAAACCCGTTCTGCACCGTCAGTGGATCCCACGGAGGGAAGCGAGGTGACGTCTGGACAACCGGGTCAAGGGCAGAGGCAGGGGAAAGGGAAGACAGATGCAACGGGGCTCCGACAGGACAACGGCCCGTCTTCTAGCCATTTTAGGCCAGGGTTGGTACGCGCAGATAAGCCACCGGGCAGCAGGCGAGGGGAATTAAAAGCAGGTGGGGATGAAGAGTCAGGGCAGAGATACCTGCTTTGGAGAGGATGAGGCTGAACCTGACTGGATCCCTGACGAATTGGGGGCTGCAGTACCTCCCTCTGGCCATCAGCAGTGGTGGCGCTGGAGAGCCACACACAGAGCAGCCGGGAACCTTCCCGTCTGGGAGTTCTGGTGCTATCTATGCACTCCTTGGGCACCCAGGTCTCTGGAATCAGATGCTTGATGGTTTCTCTTTCTCTCTCACACACAGATTTTTTAAAACAAAAACCAATTAAAAATGAAAGCAAACTAACCACTGTGATAAACGGGGATGGGTGGGTGCTGGGGCATTCAGTGGCAGAAGGCCAAGACAAAGGGGGCACAATCTGGCTTTAGAAGTAAGGAGGCTTTCTCCGTCCAGCTGGAAGAATTCTTAATTCCGTCCCCCCCCCCGCTGCCTACCTTGGGTTCTAGTCCTGCTCCCTGAATCCCAAATCCTTTTGGACTACCAGAAGACTGCAAAGGGACCGCTTCGACTACTGCTCTGCTTCTAATGGCATCTAAAAGCTGGACCTTTCCAGCTCCAAGAACACTAAAGCAAGCCTTGAAGAAATCCAGTCTGGTTTTGCAATAAGAGTCAGGCTCTAAGTTACAAAACACAGTCATTTTAGAGGCAGAGTTCTTGACACACTGAAAGACATTGGATTGTCACAGCAGGAGCTTTCCCTCCCTCCCGCAGCTTGCAAATTAGCTCACTTTCTTCTGTGGCTGGTCATCAGGAGGCATAAACATGGGGTACATTTGCAAGTCTGATTGCCCAGACATGATGCTCTGCTGGAAGCTCGTCTTGAACACTGATGTGCTTTTAGCTACCAACAATGTGCCACCTCTCACCCCAAGAGTTACGCTCATGCCCCCCCCCACAATATGCAGTTGTTGGTTTAGAGCTTTCAGCTGGCCTCTCCCTGTCTGTCTTTCCATGGCGCAAACCTAGCCAGACTGACCTACTTCCCTGCCCATTTGTAGATAGCATAAGAAGGATTAGATTGGCACCCAACTCAGGAGGCTTGGGCTGGATTTCCAGAAGCTGCAGCTTTGATCTGAGGTTGTGTTCCTGGGACTAGGTCTGGTAGCATGCTTAGGGGAACAGTGTGGCCCCAGTGAATGGTCTCATGCGCAAAGAGTAGGTTTCTCCAAGGAAGTGTGTGCACGCGGCTGCATCCTTCCTCCGTCTCCTTGCCTCTCTCTCCTCTTGCCACAGGGGATCTCTTTTGACCACAAGTTGAGCCGGGCTGTGCGACATAACCAAAGAAGGTGCCTCAAAGGGCTATACTGCAGGACAGTGGTTTAGAAAAGCTGGCAAGTTGGAGGTGGGGCAAAGGAGAATATTTATCCTCCTCCGGGGCCAAGATGCTGCTCCAAGGAGGCAGAGTGTAACTTTATGCTCGTAGATCTGCATGGCGGTAGAGCAACAGTGCCTTGATAATGAACTCCAGTGTTGCACAACCAAATCTGTGCCTTATTTGTGTGCACAACATGCATCCATCCACAATACCACCGCCGCCACCTCCTCCCCCTCCTCTGTTTCACATTCTCCCAGGTGCCATCACATCTGCTACCATCTGTGACCCAAATTCTACCCAAGAATCATTGAGGTATCCTCAGATAATGTGACTTTCTCCAAACAGTGCCACTTTTTGCATACGCTCGACTGTGATCCTATCTACAGTGATGTCGTCCAGAGGTTTCGTCAGCCCCTTTAGAACTGTTCGCAGAGCACCTCCTGCCACTGGGATCACACTTGGTTTCTTCTCCCTGCTGGGAAAGGTTGTGGGACATGGTGATGCAAAAACCCCAAGGGACTTTAAGATTCAAACTGGCAAGCAATTAGGACACAATATGCCAAATGTAACTGTTGTTGAGAAAGAGAAAGCTTGGGCTACACAATTTTTGTAGTTGTTGATATTATCCCCACCAGCCTCATTATCCTGCCTTTTTCCTCAGTCCATAAATCAAGGTAGTTTACAAAGGTCAAAAAAGACACTGCTAAAAAAAAGTCACACCCTGCATAAGTTAAAATACCATCAGAGTAAATGCAGTTGAAAGTATCAAAAGGAACCAGCAAATAAACAGGGCAGCACATTCTGAAAGTCCCTTTTCCCCCGGGCAAAGGCCTGCCAAAACCAAACCGTCTTCGCTTACCAGCACAAGGACAGCAAGGAGAGAGCCAGTGTATGCTGTCTCTCTGGGGCGGGAGTTCCAGAGAGCCTGGGGGCAGCCACTGAGCAGGCCCCGTCTTTCCCATGTTCCCACCAAAAGTACCTGTGAGGGTGATGGGACAGGCAGAGCCATCCAGCACAACCGTGTGCAAGGCACACACCATGTGCAATGCACCATCCTGTGGAATGTGAGTCCATGCACATGTGCAGCTCTTCTTCTGCAACCTTGAACTGAACCCAGCTGTACCTCATTGCACAAGACATCCAAGAGCTCCCACAGATAAACTCACCCCAAGAGTCTTTCAGCCCAGCTCTACAGAGGACAGGCTTATCAGTAGTTAGGAGACCAGATAAGGCCTCCATGATCTGAGCAATATAACCCACGTGCAAAATGATCAGCAAGGAAAATCTGGAGTCCCTGTGCTGAGGTTACCAGAACATTAAGAATATTCTCAGAATGACTTGTTCTTGACAAGATACGCTATCTCGGCAAGCAGCGTAGGATTTCTCTGCTCCTGCGTTACAGTGAGCCAAGGAGCCCTTTATTTTTCAGCGAGTTTTCTGCAATTTGTGCAGATCTGGACTCGTTTTCCCATCAGGAAGCAAAGCACACACACAAAGCAAGACAGAAGGGGGGATTATTGATCAAAAAGACACAAAGCAGCCCATCCAGTCCTTCTGCTTCTTAAACATCCACGCAAAGGCAGCTGCAACCAGAGGCTCTGCAAGAATCGTCTGGCCAATTTGTGCAAGGAAGCCTTCTCATTAATTATACTCTGACCCTCTCGCTGTCTTATGCACAAGAATGGGGGGTGAGGAGAAGAGGTTTATCAGCCTCAGATCAAAGAATAAGGCATGCAAGGACTCCATCTCTGTTTGTCACTCTTGGAGGCGGAAAAGAGCGGGGTGGAATCAGTATTTGGTTGAATCCGTGAGAGAACTTCCTGGCTTCCTGATGTTCCCCTGGCTCTTTGTTTCCACCCTCCTTACGGATCAATTCATGAAAGGGAGAACTCCATCAAAGTGTACTAACCACCTTTGTTCCATTCAGAGAAATCAGACCTTTCAATACCAGTTGTTTCCAACTAAAAATCAGAGGTGAGGCCGTTGCCTTTTTAACTCAGTTCTTGGGCTTCTAGGAGGTATCTAGGTGGACAGAGCGGAACACTGAAGTCTTGGCTAGTTGGATTTAAGACTAGCTCTTCTGAAGCCAATCTGAACTCAAGGACCATCTCATTCAACCCACTGCAATGTAGGAATGCACCTCTACAACTGCAACCCTGAGTTCTGGCCCAGTCCGACCCCTGTGTAAAAACCTCAGTGAAGGAGAATCTGTCATCTTCCGAATGGGTCTCTTCCACTGCATGTAATTAACATTTGCAAATCAAGGAGGAAGCTCCCTTCTCTCACCCATATGTTAAAACACAGGATGGAGGCAAGGCTCATAAACCCCCGGGCTTCTAGGGAATGGACATCTCAAGACTCGAGTTCAGATTGGAAAGGGGGAATTTTTATTATTATCACACATGAAGCTCAGGTCCAGCCCTCAAACCACTATATCCACCTTGCCTCTCAGTGCCTTCAAGCAGACTCCATTTTAAGTCAAGGATCTCCTAGGGTTTTCTTGGCAAGATTACTTTACAGGAGGCTTGCCACCTTTCTCTGAGGCTGAGAGAGTGTGACTAGCCCAAGGCTATCCAATGGGCTCCCATGGCTGAGCAGGGATTTGAACTTTGTTCTCTCAGATTCCTAGTCTGAAACTACAGCAACACCACCCCACTGGTGATCTTATCATAAGGTTTTCTGGAGAAGATTTATTATTTAGAAGAGGTTGATCCCACTGCCTTCCTCTTAAGCCGAGAGAGTGTGGCAGCCACAAGGTCCCCTGGTGAGTTTCTGTGGCTGACGGGGGATTCAGATGCTGGCCTTGTGGAGTCCTCCTCCGGGGCTCAAATCCTCGTGTCACACTGGCTCTGCTTCCCAAATTTATCCCTGAGCCGAGGAAGGCTCACGTCCTCCCCTTCCACAAACCTCCCCACCCCTCATGTACTCAGAGACTGTGCTTTGGGTGCGGATCGCTGGGTGGGGAAGGGGGCCTGACGTGCCCACCAGCACTTCTGCGCAGAGCAACTGTGGTCGGAGGAAGGGCTTCAGTTTTGCTTCCCTGGAAATGTTTTATTTACCAAAGCAGGGAGGCAGGGAGGGAGGCTGGAGGAAGTCAAACGGATCAGACAATTAAGAGGGAGCAAACGCGGCTCCCCCAATCTGCATTTGCTCAGCTGCTCCTCTGCCGGGCGCACCATTTTCCCATCTCCCACAAGTCAATTTGCCCAGGGAGATCAGCCTCTCCTCCAGATAAGCACATTGGCTTTAAAATAAAGTGCGCGCCAACAGCTGCGGCGCCTGAGACGAGAGCAGACAGGGACGTGGCACGGAATGATAATTAAAGACAGTTTCTCCATCCCTCATTTCCCCCCATTGCAGGGCCCGGCATTGCAAACCACCAGCCCCCTTTCCCTTTCCTTGGGGCGGGTGGGGTCAGCTGGCAGAGCCAGGGCCAAACAGAGATTCTCCGGGGGCCCAACTGTGGCCCTCCAGTGGTTGCGATTTTGTGACCTTTGCAATCCAGCGTCAGCGATTGTGCCCAGCGACAAAGCCTTAAGAAACAAAATGGGGGTTGGAAGGCCACCCCTCAGGAGGACCTTATCAGGGGGCTTCTGCACTCCCAGCTGGGGTTGGACTAGGTGGCCATTGGGTCCCTTTCTACGCTCTGATTCCATGCTCCTGAGGCCTGGAGGTGGCCTTCTGCATTCGCCAGGTGGGCTGAAGGAGTTCCTTTATCTCTCAAACTTCTTGCAAAAGGAGAAACTACATCCTGGCCTTGCAGTGTTGGAAGCAAAGAGGCATCAATGCCCGCGTAGAACGAGGAGGGAGCTCAGTACTGGAGAATACGCCTGCCCTTTTGCTTCTCCTCTCTGTTTCTTCCTCTGATCCATGCCCTCAAGCCGTTTGGCTTTCCTCCTTCCTTCTTGCCTGCCTGCAGAGGTCACTCTCCCCTTCTTCCAAAAGTCCGCCGGTCCTTTTGTTCCCCTTCATCTGGGAGGGAGCATCCACGGGGCAACTGACTCAGGATGCCTTACATCTCACAGGAGAGCCAGCTCTCAGGGGACCTTCTTCTGAAATTCAGGCAACCTCCTTTAGTCTGTTTCCTTTCCTCTCCCAAGATGGATTTCCTGACATAATAAATTTAAGTTCCCCCATGCTTTTTCCAACGCCTGCCAATCAGAGTGGATAGTATTGGCTAGACTGCGGATAAGAACGATGCAGGCCTCCTGATGCGGCTGGATGGCATCTCTCGGCATTCCTCACAATTGACTTTGGGGCTGATAGGATGCACAGTCCAGCACCAGCATCTGGAGGGATGGACTTCTGTATTGGACTAAAACACCTTTTTGGTCACAGGGGAGGAATGATGCCTCGGAGCCTCCTAAATTTGGCACATTTTGGGCACTCAGCCCGTTTCAACCCATGCCTGCCTCTCACCCAGTGATGTCCTCCCTGGCTGGCTCCCGGGGGCTCAGGTGGAAATCGGCACGGGCAGGGCTTGAACCCGCCTACGCTCCAGGGGCCGGGCTCTGCCCCTGCCTGCTGAGAGCAGAACCCAGAACATCCCTCTCCCTTCCCAGGCTCAGTGGCACCATCCAGGCGCTGACACCGAGACCGAAACCATGTGGAATTAGAGGTGGTGGATGCTGAGTAGAAGCAGAAGGAAAGCGGCCACGTCCAGGACTGCAAAGATTCTGACTGCCTTTCTGTTTTTCCCTCCCTCATCCTCCAAGCAGAAGAAAAGAAAGAGGGATAAGGAAAGAGGGAAGGACTACCCAGCCACGGCAGCTCTCCTTCAGGTGTCCCATTATTTCCTTAAAAACGACTAGCCCACACATTCCAACATGCCTATAGGACACAAGGGGAGGGGGGACAGATTGTTCAAAATCTCCTTTGCTTGGTCACCTGCAGGGATTCCTCAACTCACCACAGGTGAGTAGCTACTTCCACACAGGCTTTGACAGGTGCACTTCCTTTCCCAAATTCATTCATAATATAGACTTGACATTCCATAAATGCTCTCTCGGGCGCCGGAGACTCCATCCCACCTCGAGGAAATGACTCCACTACGCCTGCGTCCCCACCAAAAAGTCAGTTTTGCATTGGGAGCCCTCGGTTTCCAGCAGGACATCAGTCCCGCCTACCCTGCCCTTCCTTCCTCCCTCTTGTACACACACACAAAAGCACACACACACACCCCTCTCCTCATTGTGCTCCCCTGCCAGAGCAGGGCCACTTAACTGTGCACAATGCCGGCTCTGCCAGGCCACACCGCTGAGGCTGTGTGTTGAGTTTCGTTGTCAGACGTGCCGGCAACGCTGCATTTGATTAACAGGGTGGCACTGTATAATTAGAAATTGCAGGTTTAAAAAGACGCAGAAGCAAACGGAGGCTCTTTCACCTCCGAGGAACCCCGGTTTACTTTATCACTAATAATAGCGTCAGGGTTTCCTCAAATAACGGCGCTCATGAATACTTCAAAGCAAAGCAAAGGCAGCAGAAAGCTGAGCTAGGGGTGAAATTTAAATTTCAAAGCCAGAGAGAAAACCCAGCACACTCCAGTCTTTCTGTCTTTCCGCCCCCCCTCCTCCACTCCCCTCTCCGGTGCAGAAGAGACATTTCAAAGGCTGGAAGTAAGAGGGCAGGCAAAGTACATGCAACCCCCCCAACTCCTCAAAAAGGGGGACAGACTGCTCCCCCACCCGCCCAGCACTCAAAGCAATGGAGAACAGCCAACACTTGCACTGTTTGCAAGTGCAGAGCACAGCTGGGGAGGCAAAAGGGAAATAAAAACCTCTGGACATTGCTCTCTGCACTTGAGATGGAGCTTGTGTGCCCACCACACAGATTAGATCCCTTTGCTGGTTTTGCTTCCCTTTGAATAATTCCTTTGGTTCCTCTGGGCAAGGAGCAGGGCCTGAAAGTCACAGACGCATGCCCAGATATGCAAAGACTGAGGCATCATGAGGACAAGAAACTTGACTGATGCTCACTTTGGAAGGGCAGCAGGGAGAAAAGGGCAGCCTGGATTTGGCCATCAAAAGGCAGTTTTGCAGAGGATCCCAGAACCTGCAAAGCCCTGACTGGACTTGCCATCTCTTCCAGTAAATCCTCCAGCAGCCACACAGATCTGCACAGTATTTTTAGTTGTTGTCCTTCCTTCATCCCAACATCCAACCACAGGTTGGGATCCTCAACCATTTCCTTCACAAGGAAGGACAAGAGAGGCAGGACCTTCTCAATGGCTGCCCCCTGACTGTGGAACTCCCTCCCACTGGAGGCTAAGGAAGACCTTTCTGCACAGCTGGGCTTTGGGCAACTGGCCGGCGGCTGAGGAAAGGCCTTTGGAGCCAAGCGGCCCCGTCCCTCCCTTTTTAATGCATGTGTTCTTAAATTGCTTCTTGATTCAATACTGTCTCAGTATGAAAGTCTAATCGTGTTTTAACATAATAGCCTTTTACATGCTTTTGCTTATACCTGCTATAATCTATTTTTATCTGTTCCCTCTTTTTATCTTTGTTGTCAGCTCCCTGGGGTCCCAAGTTCTGGAAGAAAAGCAGGATGGATGAATAGATGGATACTTAACTTCACACATCAGTTTTGTTTAATTAATTAATTGTTTAATTACAAATTCAATTTAAAAACCCTGCTCTGAGTGTGGTCAGCTTCATCCAGTTAATTGGCTTATGTTGCAAACGGGAAAGTTAATCACAGTGGCCTAACGTTAGGACTTCCTGTGATGATGCTCAAGTGGCCGATGGTCACTGCCTCCATCCCTCCAGAAGCCACAGCCCCTGCGCCCAGCCACAGGTTGAGGTAGCCAGCCATTGAGGCCACGTGCACGAGGATGGACGCAGCCCTGGGCCATACGCAGTGATTCCACAGATTATTGTTGATTATGTATTACATGTATATTGGCTGGATTATCCTTTCTCATTTTATCTTATTTTATTCTTTCATTTTGTGCAATGGCTGGCTGCTAAAATGCAATAAACTTGATCTTGATCTTGATTCCACAGAAGGGCAGAAAGTTACAGCTTAGGTTCCTTTATGATCAGCCCTGTTTTTTGCAACATGAGCCAAGCGGTCACACTCTTGGTGGTTCCGTCTTCTTTGAGTTTGAAAAGCAAGTTACTAATCCTTATTGTTGCAAGAATGGCTTCAAAGCCCACACAATTACTTGCCTACCAGATACCCAAAATTTAATCATCCGTAACCTCTCTCTCTCTCTTCCTAATGGGCCGCCCACGTCCAAAGGGCACTGGAGGCAATTCTCTTTCCTTGCTCTAAGAGTATTCACGTCCGACCATGAAATCTTGGGTTCGGCAAGACCTGCTTCACCTCCACCCTGCCCCAATTCTCCTTTCACAGGTGGCACCTGCACGGACTCCCTTCAGGAACAGAATCTCCTTCTTCTGCCAGAAAAAATGGGCAACTGCTTTGTTATTCTTGGTGCCATTGCTGCGTGCCTTCAAGGCATTTCCAACTTACAGCAACCCTGAGGTGAACCCATCATGGGGTTTTCTGGGGCTGAGAGTGTGTGACCTACCCAAGATCACCCAGTGGGTTTCCAAGGCCATGCAGGGAACCGAATCCTAGTCTCCAGGGTTGTGGTCCAACATTCAGACCATTGCTCCTTGCAACTGCTATTCCTTGACAATACCATCTCACACGGAGCAAGACAAAAGGAACTGAGCATCCATTCCTTGTTTGGAGAAATGCTTGTGTTCACCCTCTCTCTCACACACACAGGCGCGACATGTGGGTGCCATCTCTTTTTTAAACCATCTCTGTTCTTCCAAATGTATTTTCGGCGGAAGCATTTTCTTTTCTTCCCCTTTTTTTCTTTCTTCCACTGCTTGGAATAAAGAAACCAGGGCTGGCTGATCTCACCATATGCTATTTCTTGCAAACTGTAAAAATGGGCAAGAACTTAATTATTGTGAGCTAAAATATCCAGGGAAAGCGTGAGCGAAGGGGGGAGGAAAGAGACTGTTGGGAAGCGATGGCGTTTCCTTTGTGAAATAGGGCTGAACTTGCCCCCCCCTGCGCTTCCTTCCTCCATCCCACCCCCACATTTTCTGATGGCGGTACCTGAGATAATTCACCCTCCTGTCAACCGAAGCAGCGGCATCCTCAGCTCTGAGGTCAGCTGCTTGTAATGGGAACCAGTCCTCCTGCAGGCTCCATCTCGCCTTTCGCCTGACCCGGCAGAATGGAGTTTGTAGCCTTTTGCAAAGAAAAGGTCTGGGAGGCAAGTTAATAAAGCTCCAAGACATCAGAGGCTGGCTCTTCCCTTATCTGAGTCACCTCCTCGGATTTCAAGGGTATCGCAAGCGGAGGGCTGTGCTGTTGTAGCATCCACATGACCACACTGTTATTGAATCGTTATTGTTGGTACTGCCATATTTCTGGTGTTATTATCACCACTGTCATCATCATCATGAAATTGGGATCATCCGTGCCATTGTATTTCCAAATCTTCAGACCGCTGCAAAAACTGGATGGTGAAAAAAGTTGACGGGAAGAATATAAGGTCCTCTGATTTGTGGTGCTGGAGGAGAGTTTTATGATTGCTAAAAAGACAAATGAATGGACCAAAGAGCAAATTCAGCCTAACTCTCTCTAGAGGCCCAGATGACAAAGCCGGGGTTCTTGTACTTTGGACGCATCATGGACCCCTCCCCAGCATTATTACCTTCTCCAACGAGTCATTAGAAAAGATGGCAGTGCTGGGGGAAGCCAAAGGCAGCAGGAAAAGAGGGAAACTGCGTGGCAGGTGGATGGATTCCCTCTGGGAAGCCCTGGATGCAGCCCTGAGTCTGCAAGACCTGAGCAGGGCTGGAGATCTCTCGTTCAGAGGGTCACTGTAGTATGAAGCCCGCCCAAAGGAACTGCAAATCAGGCAAGAACAAAATGGGTCCGAGAGCAAACCAAGTGAACTCTCACTAGAAGTTGATATGACTCCTGGGAAGACATGACTCACTGGAAAAGGTGGAAATGCTCGGGGAAATGGAAGGCTGCAGGAAAAGAGGGAGATCCCACAACAGGTGGACAGACTCAGTCAAGGAGGCCACAGCTGCCCTGAATCTGCAAGACCCGTTGGTGACAGGGTGACTTCGAGGTCTCCCATTCACAGGGGTGCCAAAAGTTGAAGTCAACCGGAGAGCAACTAACAACAATTGTTCAATTGTTTACTGCTTTGGTTGTTTAGCAGAGCCTGCCTTCTGTCATTGCAAGTTCAGTGCGCACTTGATCGCTTTGGCCATTTTGAACCAAGACCATCAGATGCTCAAAGTGTGTTTACTGCAACAGGAGGTGTGTGTGACTGTGTGCGTTTGTGTGTGAGAGAGGAGAATCTCCTTCTTGTGATTCTTCTCACCCCCATCAAACTATAATTCATCTCCCGCACTTTCTCCAAAGTTGGCTAGTGATTTATCTATAAAAGGTGCACACTCAAGTTTTGCTTCTGTGTGGTTTAAATGCAGTGGCACTCAATAGATCAGTTCAAAGGGAGAGAGATAGTTAATCAATTAAAATATATATTTGACTGGCACTTTCCCCTTCTTTTTCTGAAAATTTGTAAAAATATATTCTTTGCATTTTGTATGCTTTCAACATCTTCTGTCACGACCTTCGGCTACCAGAAGAAAATCCCCAAACTGAATATTTGTGTGTGTGTGGGTGCATTTTGGGCAGGGATTCCCCCCTGCAAAGAGAAGGTGTTTCTGATGCAAACAATTGTGCTGAGCCACCCCCCACAACAAAATTGGGACCAGGCTGCCATTCTGCTGGATTAATTGCCCCCTCAACCGAGCAATGAAACCCCCCCTTGCCAATTCTTTATTCCTTTGGCTGTACAGGCACTTCAACGGAGGCAGGACTGTTCTGTAGACCAATGGAATGGCAGCGTTTTCTAAAAAATTTAAAAAACACCAACATTCTCCCCTCTCCGCTGTTGCCACTCTGCTTCCCTGCCCATCCATCACAGGGTTGGGGGGAATGACACAAATTTGCATCGTTAATCTCCGGCTGCCACAACAAATGGCAACAACAAAGGGAGACACCAAGGGAGAAGAACGCTTGGAGACGGGGGGGTCTCTTCCTACTGAAAATCACAGTTTTGTACATGGGGGATGCTGCTGGGTTTTTAAAGTATGAAAAATGCCCTGGCTTCTCAACGGCCCTTACCTGGCACCCGGGAGGCCCTTATCCTGACGCAATGTTCTCTTCTATTGACATTTGCTCTTAATTGCTTGCCTGCCAGCTCTTTAAATGGGCAGCTCTCACTTCTGGCATGGGAGCATGCAGAGACCGAAAGCAGATTTGTTGAAGTAGAGTGTGTGTGTGTGTGTGTGTCTGAGAGAGAGAGAAACTGCTAGGAGAAAGCATTTACATACCCATCAGAAGGGATGGTATTTTTGCAAAATCACCTCTGCAGATGTGCAGCACATGTGGCCCACATGATTACTTCAGGCCATTTCTGACTTATGGTTGCCCCAAGGAGAACCTATTACAGGGGAGTTTGCCTTTGCCTCCCTCTGAGGGCAAGAGAGGGTTTCCATGGCTGAGTGGGGATTTGGACTCTGGTCTCCAGTATCAATCCAATCTTCAAACCAGCCCCCCTTGCTGAACTTCTTGGAGGTATGTAGCTGGCTGTCAGTGGAAACAAAACACTGGGGTGACACTCCGAGGCAGCCACAGCCTGGAGGGGCAGGCCCCGGTGGTGGGGAGAAGCAGCCTCCACGACCCTCAAGCCAGCTGAGACATTTACCAAAGCTGCAGGGAGATGTGGTTTAAAAAAGTCACAGCCATTTCAGAGTCCAGCAGCCACGATAACCCACGTCAGAAGGGAAACACAAAGAGACATGCGCCGTAAGCCAGTCCTGACCTCATGAACCCAAACAAATCCAGGAAGCACAAAAGCCTCAGCGACGAAGCAGTTGGGAAGAACAAAAGCTCCCAGCGGCTGCTGTGGGTTTTGTAGCTGTCTGCCTTGAGAGGCCAAGTGCCTGATTGCTCAGCGTTCCTTATTCACCGTTCTTGGTCCTGAAGATATTCCACAGATGAAGGACATGTTTCCCCAGCGTTCCCAAATCCAGCTGAGGTGGGGAGGCTCCTCATCCCCTGCATCGGCCACTAGCCGCTAAGATTTGTGGGGAGAGCAGACATCTGGGTCAGAAGACTTTTGGGCTTTGACTCCCCTGCCTCCAATTTCTCTCCGACTCTGCAGGGTGAGTTTTCAGACAATCCTCCCATCTTCACGGCAACACTCTCAACAGGGAAACTACAAAAGGAGGAGCTAATTGGACAAGACATGGAGCTTAAAAGGGGGCTGGCATTAACCCAAAGTCCTTCAATTGCCGGTTCTGGAACGGCCAACCAACCCCACTACACTCCTCAGAAACGTGGGATTTTTATGGCTTGGCTCATCGTTGCAAACCTCAGATGAAAATCCACTTAAAAAAAATGAAAACACCCAAGTGTGAGTTTGAGATGACATTTTCCAAGCCACGTTTCCAGCAGCTCTATGGGCAATATATCTTGACCTTAAACAAAATGAAAGAGCAGGACCAGTGAAGCAAGGGCAATGCAGACAGAAGGGGTTGCAATCTGTTGTTTGTTTGTCTGGTGTGTTTTCCCCCCTTTGCTTTGCTTTCACAAACTGGGGGAAAACACAACCTGTATGCAGGAGGCCGGGGGAGGCGTTGCAGAGGTCACTCCAGGGGGACGTGTGGCAGCCACATGGAGAAAATGGGACCCTGGTCTGCCATGTCCATAAAGGCTGCTGAATGCGTTCCGCCTTGCCAAGGATTAACAATTCCTCCCTCGTCCTCGAACCTTCTTCCGGACTGCGATCCAGCAGAACCCCAACACCAGAGAGAACTCTGTTGCTCGTGTTTTGCTTCCTTTGTCCCACTGCTTGGGGAATTTGGGCAAGGGGCTAGAGAGAGAGATTGAGCACCAAGCCCCCAAATTCAGACCCCCAAAAAACTGAGACAGCCTCTCCCTCTGGCTATGTTTACTTACACCAGAACATGGATGGCCATCCGTCAAAAGGAGTGCTCTGATTGTGTCTTCCTGCATGGCAGAAGGAGGTTGGACTGGATGGCCCCTGGGGATCCCTTCTCATCACAGGATTCTATTTTTACTTTGAAATGGTGGTTTTTACTGAATACTAGCTGACCTGTAAGGATGTCCACAGGGTGGGATCCAGGAGAATCTGGTATGAGGAGTAACTTACATGACACCATTTCTCGGGCATCCTAAATGATTCACCTGTTTTGCAGAGCTACGCTGGGAGTTGTTGGTCTGAACCAAGGGTTCCCAATCTTTGCCCCTCCTGGTGTTGCTCGATGGTGACTCCATGGACTCTTGTGGCTTTGTGTTGGCTGGGACTTCTGGGAACTGAAGCACATCTAGTGGGCCAAAGGTGTAGAACCATCCATCCATTTAAACTAGGAGGTGGCCAAAGGCACTTTTAGAAAGCTACTGTGAGACTGTCCCCAGGTCAGGTACTTGCCCGGCCTCCGCTGGAGCCCTGTTGGCATCATACTTCTCTGTAAGTCCCTTCATCACACATGCACTTGCAATTTTTGGTCACTCCCCAACCGAGCTATTCAGTTCATGGTTATGCAAGCAAGAGTTCCATAAGTGCACACAGTTCTCATGGGCCCAGATCCTATTTCAGTCCCAACAGGAGCCATTAAATCAATTGGATTTATCAACATGTTGACTCATCCCTCAGCAACTGATTCAGTTGCTCCGTTCTAGCTGGGACTAACCAGCAGGGCCTCAGTTGTGCTTCTGCACATTCTTGAATGACACATGATACTTCATCATCAATGTGCCAAGGTAGAGACAGCAAGCGCACATTCCCCGCTGCACAAAGGAACAGGAGGCAGAAGGCACATGGGCCGATCCAACACTGGTTGCACAGGGTCAGTGCTCAGCGGAAGGGCGGTGCAGCAGAAACGCCATGGGTCTCTGTCTGAGCGTGAGGTCTACGCAATGGAAACACATTCGGGCCAACCTCCGGCCACAGTTCTTTCTGGGGAAAAGCTTGTATGAGGAGGGAAAATCAGGTGAGGAAGGCCCTCTCCATTCCTCTTTGTCTCCTCAGGCCCTCACTCCACCCTCTAAAATGGGGAGCCCAGGTGGGAAGAAAAGCCAAATGGCCCCGGCCAAGTGGTTCTGTTCATTTGCGTTCGCTCTGTTCAGTCCAACCGTCCTTCGGTGAGGCTCGGATCCGACTTGCTCATCGTTACCCATCGACCCACATACCTGGGCCTTGGCTACGTTATCCTTTGATCTGATGCCTTTTAATTAAATTGAAATTGACTGAGCCATCCCGGCATTGACTTCAGAAGTTGGAGCTATTTTTAAGAAGGCTGAACACGGCTGAATTAGTATTGCACGTTTGGCTGTCAATAAAAGCTTACGATGAAAAATCGCAGGGAAGAGGTCTCGGGGCACAAACGTTCCAAGCGGCGGCAGAAGGTGAGCGGGGCCCGAGCCCCCTGCCTCCAGGCCCACGGAAGGAGACCTCCGGGGCACCGTGAGGGGACGCCACGGACCCGGCAAGGGCCCCTCTGCAGAGGGGACGCTGAAGGCCCCCGTTCCTTCTCCCCTTTGGGCCACAGGCATTCATTTCCCCTCCTTCAGGCTCTTGCCAATGCTGTCCTGCACCTGCAAACCCTTCCTGAGCAACGCACGCAGGTTGCTACTGCGGCATACCTGTTGTCTTTGTTTAACAGAGAACACAAATAGTCAGGATTAACGGCCTGCCTTAATGTCATTATGGACTCTATGCAGCACATTTTTACAACCGCGTATCTATCAAAGGGGTTCAGACACCTGCGCTTTACGGCGCCATCCGATTCCTTTTGTTGTTTTTCATGATGGAAGGAGTGTAGAAACTGCTCTGGACTTCTTCGTTAAATAGAAAGCTAGAGGCGCTGGGATATTTATGTCACAAGTTGACAAACTGTAAGAAATTCCCCCCAAAAAACCAGCCCACACCCCTCATGCGTGTGAAAGAAGGTCCCCCTCTCCTCCCCCCCTTTGTTTTTTAAGTAATCATCCTGTGTTACCTGCTTGTGTTTAAGTATATCAATTAAAAATGCATAACGTCTTAATGTATATGACAAAGATTACCGGCAAGGTTGTTTCACTGCCGGCAGTAACTCCAGCCTTACCTCATTTTCTGTATCAGTGGGGTAGAACAAGTCTAAAATGGAACAATTTTATTTTGTTCTATGTGCTGCACCCTACAGCTACGTGTCATTTTATTTAAGGCTGGAGTGGAGCCTGGGAGGGGGACACAGAGGGAGGAAGAGAAAAGAAACCTGCCGGGCTCTGTCCCTTACGTGGCGTTAATGAAAAACCAGATGAAAGTGATTCCCCGTCTCCCGGCTCCCGTTTCCCTGGCCGTTTCTACCCCAAAATTAGCAACGAACAAGAACGGCTGCGTCTCACTGATACCCAGAAAGCGAATTAACTGGTTGGCTGACCATCAGGAGTGAGATGGGATTCTCAGATTACAGGAACAGCGACTGCCTGCCACGCCAGTGGCGCTTGTGCAAGGGGGATTCGCTCCCAAGGAGTCCCCTCCCCATGGTCGGAGGGGACTGCACAGCAGGGGGTGGTTCAGAGCAGGATGGACATCACGTCCTCCAGGATGGACACCCGTTTCCAGAGGCATCACATGGCTGTTTCAGGGCGGGGGGACCAGGAGGCCTGAAGGTCAGAAGCAGCACCACCAAGGCCCCCCAAGATCTGGGGAGAGGCTTTGACGACATAATAGCCGTCCAACTCGGTTTGATTCATGGAGATCCTATGAAGGAGAGACCACTAAGACTCCCATCATCCATGGCCCTGCCTGGCTCTTGCAAACTCAAGGCAACAATCGTGGCATCCTCAATGGAATCAGCCCACTGGCGGTGAGGTCTCCCTCTTTTCTGGCCGCCTCCCACATTCCCCAGCATTGTCATAACAGCACACCCATCCTTCTCTTCCTGCCCAAATACAGTAGTATTTGGAAGCTCCAAAACTGCTGCAAGGCCCCTGCCGAATGCCACTTCCTCAGTAGCGCTGCCTGAAGCTGGGTTGGTGGCCACCTTCCAGGTGAGGTCCTCCCCCAGCCTCATTGTTGGGTGGGTGGGACATCTCCTTTGGAACGTGGTGCTGGAGGAGATTTTCATGGGCACCATGGACTGAGAGAAAATTAAACCCAAACTCTCTCCCTGGAAGCCAAAATGGCCAAACTGAGACTTTCACGCTGTGGACAACATGGAGACAGTGAGACTCACTGGAAGAGATGACAACGCTTGGTGGAAACCCCCCAGCCAGCACTTGTGCTATGGATTCTGGGAGCTGTAGTCCAAACAGAGTAACTTTCCTACAGCTACAATACTACAGAAATGCTGAGTAATGGATGCCAGGATTCATTTTTGGGAGCCACTTCTGTGCCAAAATGGGGGCAAGAGAGGCCAAAACTCTGAAATGTGAGCATCATATATTTTTTTAAAAAAATCTTTGTACCATCTTGAGTGCCAAACACTTTCCTGACCCTGTTCTAACTCTTCCATGACAAAGCAACAGAAAGGAGCACCAATTCACAACATGTTCTCTCAGATGAGCAGAACAGGGCTTGACTCTTGGCTTTGTTTTCTAAGGATATTCCTAGAAATGTCATGGCTGAATGGGAGCACTCATTAAGCAGGCAAGGTGCCCCAAAGAGGGAATAGCGTCTACGGTTTGGAGTTTTCCTGGTCACCAGCACCTCCGCGGTGCCGGCATCGTCCTACAGCCCAGCTCCTCTCTGCTAACAAAGAAGCTTTGGCTTTAGAAATAAATCACAGGGACGCAGACGAGGCCCACGTGGCCCAGCGTTGGGATGAAAGGCGATCACTCAGACCACGGGCACGATGCCTTTGGCCCTCTGGCATCGTCTGCCAGCGGAGTGTTGGTTTGCCATGGCTGGGACCACTTTCTCCACCAGGAAAGCATGTCCCTTCCCATGCGGTGACTCATTTGAAGCATTCTTTAATGATGTATCACCAAAAACGACCAAGAAACACAACAAAAGCAATGTAATTCAGAGAAAAAGAAACCCAGTTAAAACAGTCAAAATGCACAGCACAGGACTATGCAAAAAACAAACAAACCCCAAAACAGCAGGAACGTGTCAGAAGCCAAGGGAAAAAAAGATGCTCTTGAGAATTAGGGGAGAAAGGCTTTCAGCGACTGACGGAAACAGAGACGGTAACTGGGAGGAAAGCAGGGCTTCCCCCACCGATCTGTAGAAGAGAAGGCAAGTCTCCAGGAGAGAAGATGACCACTTCCAGAGGGAGGGAGGGAGGGAGGGACGGCCCAAGCCTCTGAGTGCTTCAAGAGAGCATCGTACATTTGTGACTAGTAATTATTAGTAATTTGAGCAAGCTGAATGTACATAGATCTCCAATGGGAGAACAAGACATGGGATATTCATTGATTTTTGCGTTTCATTACAGTTTTACAGGGAGGTGGCCTGTTTTAGTTAGTTGGATGGGATGCAGCCATCGGGATCCCAACCCCATCTGGATGCAGCAGCTTAGAGGAGGAGAGGTGCACCACACACGGCCACTCGCCCCAGCCCGAAAAGAGATGAGGAACTGCTGGAGGCGATCCAGATGTGCAAGTCCAGGTGAGACAATGTCAAAGATCCTTGGAGCAAGGAGGAGCATCGGAACACATCACACCCATCAGAGAAGGAGCAAAATAAACTGCATTTCTCCCTCCCTCCATCTCAAGTTGTTCTGGCAATCTATTCAGCACTGGAAGCCTGGTTCCCTTTTAACATTGACCTGGCTGGCCACTGGAGAATTGCAATACACTCGCAGCCAGCTTTGCAGTATGTGTGCATGCGTGTGTGTGTCACTTAAAAGGATGCTGTTTCTCTTCCCCTCCTCCTGCATAAAAACTCTATATGGGTCAGGAACTGCCAACTCTCTCCAATAATGGCTAAGCCATTTCAAGGACTGTTGGGAGAAAAAGAGAGCGGGCAATCCAAGGCTGACTCTTGCGTTAATATTAGCACTTTTATAGAAGTAGGCAAAAAAGATTGTTCCCCAGAAGTGCTTTTTTTTTTGTTTTTATTTTAAATAAAGTTTCCCACCTCATCTAGGGAAAGAAGCAAGGGCAAAGCAAGCCACTTCCAACTGCAATTTCGGCTGGGTCATTTAAATTGCGCCCGCAGGGTAATCCCAGCAGGTTGGGGATCGGCATGTTGTTCAACAGCCTCCGCAGTACGGAAGGAAGGACCTAATCACTCTGCGCAGGATAACAAGAGCGGATTTAGGCAGGAGAGGTTCGAGGGGGAGAATAAACGGAGCACATTAATAAAACATGGGCAAACCAACCTAAAACTGGGATGGCTGGGCAGGAGGGGGGTAGCGGGGTTCACTGCGAGTTCAGAGCGGGAAGACGGGCAAGTTCTACACCAAGGAGCCCCAAGGAAAAGGAGGTGGGTGAAGCCCCACAGAATTTCCCACGGAAGCCCAGGTACACCCACCTTTAGTCTGCACCTTTAAAGGGGGGACGAGCTTCAGTGCAAAACTGGAAGGCACTGCACCTATGTGAAAGGGAATTGGGTTCAGCCCTTCCTAGAGCTGGAAGAGACCACAGGACAATCCAGTCCAACCCCTTTGCCACGTAGGAAAACACACGGCCACCCAGCCTCTCCTTAAAAACCTCCAGAGGAGGAGACTCCATCACACTCCCAGGCAGCATCGTATTCCACTGCAGAACTGCTCTTACCATCTGGAAGTTCTTCCTAATGTTGAGGTGGAATCTCTCCTCCTGTAGTTTGAAGGCACTGCTCCGTGTCCTAGTCCCTGGAGCAGCGGAAAACAAGCTCACCCCATCTTCCATATGATTTCCCTTCAAATATTTAAGCATAGCTATCACATCACCTCTTAACCTTCTCTTCCCCAGGCTAAACATCCCCGGCTCCCTAAGTGGCTCTTCACAAGGCTTCATGGTTTCCAAGCCTTCTACCATTTTGGTGGCCCTTCTCTGGACACCTTCCAGATGGTCAACATCCATCCTGAACTGGGGAGCCCAGGACTGGCCACAGTATTCCAAGTGGGGTCTGGCCCAAAGCAGAATAGAGTGGCACCATTCCCTCCCTTGACCTAGGCACTAGACTCCTACTGATGCAGCCCAGAACTGCATGGGCTTTTTTAGTTGCAGCCTCACACTGCTGACTCACATTCAGCTTGTGGTCTACTAAGACTCCTGGATCCCTTTGCATGACCTGTGATCAAGCCAGCTGTCACCCTCCTACATCTGTGCATTTCATTTTTATTTTTATTTTTTTGTCCCAGTGTAGTGCCTTCTATTTCTCCCAGCAGAAATTCATTTTGTCAGTTGTGGCCCAGCTCTCTAATCTGTTTAGGTCATTCTGAATTCTGATCCCGTCCTCTGGAGTATTACCCACCCCTCTAAACTAGAGCAGCTCCTGGACTAGAGGGACTCGGCTCAGAACTTGGGAAAAGTCAACCCTCTTTTTTTGGACCCCAAATCTCAGAATCCCCCATATAGGAGGGGAGAGGAACTTATATCCCCTCCAGATGCTGTTGGACGCCAAATCCTAGAACCCTTTATCCCTGTCTATGCTGGCTAGTGCTGATGGGAGCTGCAATCCAACAACATCTGGAAAGAACCATACACTCCCCACCTCTGATGACTGGTTGCAGCAGAAAACAAGCTGTCTCCACCTCCTCCCTGCTATTTAGAGATGGCTCTCTCATGTCACCTCTCCGTTCCCTTTTCTCCAAACTAAGCACACCAAGCCCGCCCTTAAGTGTTCCTCCCTGGGGTTGGTCTCCAGACTTTTGTGCATCTTGCTCACCCTTCTCTGGGCACAAGAGAAGGACTGGCTGAAGTCTGAAAACTATTGATCGGGGGGATCAAGTGAATTAAAAAGGCCAAGGTCTCCATTTTTGCCTCTCCAGTGGTTTTGCCCCATCTTGCAATTACGCTGCTAAATTGCCAAAAATACAGAGCTAGAAAGGCTTAGCCACTTAGCCACTTGTTCAAATTATAGGAAGTGTGTAAATGCAAGCTGTCATTTCTATTAAAAACAGTAACCCTGCCTGCAATTTATTATATGGTGTGACACTTGAAAACAGCTAGTCCAGCGATAACACATTTCTATTCAAAGGAAGAAGGAAAATCAGCTTCGTGGTTTTTTCCTTCCTCTAATAATTTTTCTTGTGGATTAAACTCAGGTTCGGCTGCAACCAAAAGCAAGTCAAACGTTCCCTTTCTATTAAAACATCTAAATCGGAAGATTAAAAACCTGCTTTGCATTTTTTTTTCCAGAAAGGAACAGTCAAATCAGCAAGGCGGCCGCTTAGTTTGTATTTAATGCCAGGGAGTTCTGATGTTGAGAGGTAATCAATTTGGGAAGGGAGGGGAATTCTTTAAACTTCTCAGAAGGTGCGGGAGGGGGGACCTCCACATTTAAACAAAGCTTTTAATTATAATATCTCTCAAAGAACTGCTTCCAAAGCTGCCTCTCCTGCCAAGCCTAATAGGCTCTCCTTAAAAGGCTGTTCTTGCCCTAGATTTCCTAGTCAAATTTTTCTTACAGTGTATTCAGGCTCTAATACATTTCCTACTCATTTTAGGTGATGTCTTTTTAATTCACAAGGGATTTCAATAGGTAAAAAGTTTAACAGCAGCTTAATATTCTGCCTTATAAATCATACAGAGGATATAATCAGATCCATGTTGAAACAAGGATGAGCAACGTACCACGGTTAAAGGATCAGGAAAAGGCAGAAGAAGGAGCCTCCTTTACATGACATGCACGCCTCCATCACGGTTAAATGCCGCTGTAAGCAGAGCCGAGGCTGGATCTGAAGTCACACTCTCACGGCTGCGTCCTAACAAACAAACAAAGCTGTTGCAGCCAGAAACTACCCCGGTTAACATTAACCATGGTTAAGGCCAGCAAGGAAATCCTTGCTCCCTTTCCATTGGCAAGTGGAAAACTTTTCTGGCCTGATAAGCTTTGGGAACTGACTGCGCAGCCTGTTAATAAAGTGCCTTCCTTGACTGATTTTTATCTTCCATCTTTTAATGGACATTTTAGGAACAGGTCTTGAATCTATAGACAGTTTAACTGCATTTTCACTTGTCTCTTTGTGAGTGTTTTAAACTGCGTTTGTTTAAATTTCCGTAAGCCACCCTGGGTCCCAGGACTGGGCGAAAACAGGGCATGGATGAACAAACAAGCGAAGAGAAGGAAAAGGAGGTGGAAGCAGGGCGCCAATTTTCCTGTCTGCCCAGGTCCTCGGAACTGTTACTTCTGCGTGCAATCCAGTTTTTCTGCACGGAAGCCCTTTTTCCTTTCCGCTTACAAAGGGAGCCTACCGATCCATTCCACAGCAGAGGCCGAGGCATTTAATGGATGCTTGAAAAGTTTATAATTATCAAATTATTAAATATTAAAACTGTTTGTGAATAATAGCAGCGCAATTATTTATACCCCCATAGTGTTTCACAGCATAAGAAAGCATCACAGAACGAGAGTTCAATAGATGTGATCTATACCTTATCCTCAGCTTTTCAGATCATTTTTAAATTGAAGCTGAATAAATCTCAGGCCTAAATTATTGATCGCGCTTTAGATTGGGCGGCAATTTATCTGTGCCTTGACACAGGAGAGTTCCAGAAATGCAGGCGCGTCAATTGATTTGCACCACGTATTATAATAATAATACTTAGCATTTATATAGCCGGTTTCATCTTCAAAGACAGTCACACACATCAATTAATGACTTTTAAGAGCCAGAGCTTCTGCTAGAATGGAGCAAGTTTGAAGCAATTTATTACTCCCACTGCTCGCTGAAGTTTCTAGTTCTCATCAATACAGGATAATTTACACAAGCAATTTTCCTTCAGCCCCAAACACACAAGTATAAAAAGCTGCCCATATCATAGCCAAAAAGAAAGGGAAGAAAACAGCCAAGGAGAGCAACCAACCCGCCACCTCTCTGCAGAGAGACGCCTGCTAGCAGACCAACCTTGGGGGTTCAACGTGGGACGGCCCCTCCAACACACTGGGCAAAAGAGCTTTGGGCTCATTCTTATGGGAAAGAATAAGAAGTTGCAAGAGGTAGGGAGAGAGAGTGAGTCTAAAAAATCTCAGCAAGACATTCTTCTGTCAATCCTGAGAGAGGATATGTATTTGCAAGAATGAGTTTTGCACAAATTGGACAGCTAAACTACCACAGCTGGTGCCTTGTTGCACGGACTTCTGAACACTGCAAGCACTGGTCGGGTGCTTTGCATCTCTTTGATCTAATGGACCAGACCCCCTATGCGCTCTCTCTCTCTCTCTCTCTCTCTGTGCCTGTGTACATGTGTTCGATGTGGCCCCTGCCACAGACCAATGGGTTCTAGAGTTGTTGTCAGCCTCATGGCCAAATGCAAAGAGCTGGACATGGCATAAGAAGGTTTATTTTGTGCTCACTTGGCCCTAATGGTTGATTCAAGGATACAGAGGTAGACGGGGACAGAGCAGGGGAGCAAACCTCCCTGTCAGCAATTTGCTCCTCTTGTTTTCACATCTCTTAGGATGGGAGATGGGTCACGCCATACAATTCAGTTTCCTTTGATTCTGCCCTATGGAACCCCAGGGATCCCTCTTCCAGTTGCCTTGCCCTGGCTGGGGGGGGGCAGTGCACCCCAGCCCAGGGGACCCATTACCCACTCGCAGATCAGGAACGTTGGCCCCGGTGCGCCCCGGGCTGAATGGGCTGCACAGGGTCCCAGTTCAACCACCTGCTGCGAGGGAGGGCTGGCACCCACTGGCTCAAAGGTGGGGGTCCACTCAGCAGCCATGAAACTTACCCACAGCACCCACAGGTCCCTGCTTTCAACCTTGGGAAGGCCTGGAACTAGAGCCAGGGCCAGCTCAGATCTGTTTTCCTTCCCAAAGGGAAATGGCACAGTTTGCGCAGAGACCTTTTGCACAAAGTGCAGAAACTCCAAATGAGGGAGGGGAGAGGGAGCACTCATGCTCACGGGGTGGGTGGGCGAGAATGCTCACAGGGGTGAACAAACTCTGGGCAGGCTCTCTGGACATGCTACCTCCCCTCTCCTCTGCAGCGGGCAGCTTGCCTCCTTGCTCTCTGTCTTCCCTGGCAATTCAGCTGCTGCTCTTCTTTTGCGGAGGAAGCCCAGCCTCCGTGCCACTCAGAACTGTTGCAGCGCCTTGTGCTGCCTCTGGGGAGCTGTATTCAGTACTGCTCACAGAATTTGGCTGTTCCCACTTCGATCACCCCCCAGCATGACTCTAGCTCAGCTGGGGATCCTGGGGGTAACCTTTGAGACCGACACACACCCTTACAAGCTCTTCCCCTGGAAAGCCTCCTGGAATAGCTTACCGATCGGACAGACCAGGACAGACCCTGCCCCCAGGCACACAACCAGAAAACTCACAACATAAAAGGAAGAGGGATGGGGAGGGAAGAGGAAAACGAGAGCAGGAGGGACGCCTGCTTTCCAGAGTGCAAAAAATAACCAGGCAGCTGCAATGCAGACAGAACTTGTTGGGTTATGTTACCACGGGGGGCTGCGAGGGAAATGGCTTTCAGAGAGGGGACGTGGCCCGAACTGCGGAGGGAGAGGCCGGCTGGAACGAGGCAGCTTATGGGTGGGCCCTTTTAGAGTAGGGCTTCAACACACGCCTTTTCTTTAAACAAACAAGCAACAGAGGGTTGAGTTTTACCTCAGTGGGTTTCACGTCCTACCTGGAAGAGGCCTCCTCTGGTCAGGAAGGGGAAGCAGGCAACCCGGAGCGGAGCCTCCGGCTGAAGCCCGAGGCGGCCGGCGGCCCTGACCCAGAAGCAGGACCTGGGCCACCTCCTACAGGCCCCCAGGGGCCGGAGCCGGACGCTGCACCTTTGGGAACAGCAGAGATGGAGGCAACTGCAGCCAAAGAGCCCAGCTGGCCTTCTGAGGGGAACTGCGGCGCTAACAAGCCCAGCTGGGCAGATTCAAGTGGCCTCCCTCAGCCCAGCTGCAAGCTCCCAAAAGCCATGCCCCCCCCGCACCCAGGTGGGACCTTTCCCGCCTTCCAGCCTGGCCTGGGAGGACTCCCTTCAGGGCCCCCAGCCCCCTCTAGAGCCACCTTGGACTGCCTTCCCCCTCGGAGCCTGGACCGCCCTTCTGCCCTCGGGGACCCTTGTGCCGGACCCTGTTCTGGCTTGGTTCTCAGTTCTCTGGCTTGCTCTCTTGAGTCCCAGGGACATCCCTCTGAGGCACTCGGTGCCCCAAAAGGCGGGGGGCCCTTAAACACCAGTGCTTCTTTTATGTCATGAACACCCCCAGCACTTCAAGATTCATCCAAGGTCTTTGCCAGACAGCAAAGGCAGCCGGCAAAGACCCGACACGCTTAGAACCCCTTTGTTGAGGGGGCCGGTGGGCCTTCCGAGGGCTGGGGACTTTGTCTTCAGGTGCTACGTGCCTCACCTCTGGAGATGGTGGCCCTCTCCTTAGAGAAGGTATCAAGCCCGCTCCTTCTTTCCAGGTAGGAGGAAGCCCTGCCTTAAAACTATGGAGACTGGCTGCTGCCAGTCAGAGTGGACAACGCTGGTCCCAACGGGCCCCCAAGAGGATCCCAAGGGGGCAGAAGCTCCCCACTTTGGTCCCCAGTGACGCCTCCCAGAAGGGAAAGGAAACCCTGGAAAGCTGCGGCTGCCAGTCAGAGTGGGCGATACTGGTCTGGATGCCCCCTTAAGGGTCCACTTTGGCAGGCAAGGTCTTCGGCTCCTCCGGTGCAGTCGCCAGGAGCAACTCCACCTAGGAGGGCTAGGAGAGAACCTGGCATGAAATTGCAAAAGGCACGGCTGCCGCCAGGATTGACAGAACTGGACTAGATACCTTCTAGGGGTAGAAGAGGGGAACAAAGTACACTGTCATGTCTTCCTTGCTAAGGAAGGGCAGGGCATGCAAACATTTCTCCATTGTTCACGCATTTTCAGGTGCTATTTCCTAGCTCAACAGGCCTGGAAACTTCCACTTTTAAAAAGGAATCTTCCCCCGAGGCCACAGCCAGAGCCACGTAGCCTGTGGGGTCCTCCCCCCGGCCAACATCTAGGCCTTAACAAAACAGTCGTGTTGCATTTTGCATCCGCTGTTCAACCAGGCTCATCATGCAAGTTCCCAGCCACGGAAAAGTGAGAGGAGGGGTGCAAACTTCTCATTTTCCCCCAGGTAATTCTCAGGGGGAGCACATCCCTGTGAAGAGAGAAGCCGCACGGCTTTGCCAGCACAGAAAACACAGCCAGCCTCGGTAAAAATGAGGCATCACACTGTCAGCCTCCGGTTACACATGACGAGTATGACTCAAGATTGTGAAACTAGATTTTAAAATTGCCTTTCCAGAGTGGGCACGAGTTCTCTTCTTCCCCAGCCCCCTCCGCCACTGCCACCCCATAATACTTTTAAGTCTTCATTAGGATTTTTTTTTTAAAAAAGGAAAGAGATCCCAGCAATAAAGCCGTTGCCATTTTAATTCTTCATTTGATTCTGTTTTTAAAAAAGAGTATTATGTTACTTCCTCCCCATCAGATAATTAGAATTGTGAAAGAACGAGGAAATCGCCCCTAATGAGCCAGCCTTTTTGGAACTGTTTATTGGATTTTTGCTTATATGTATATATTAAAAGGCCTCCAGACACAAAAACAGTGAATTCCGAAGCAAGTCACGGTGAAATAGGACGTAACCGCTTTTTGCTTTGTGTAATGCTGTGGTTTTATCTTCTTCTCTGACTGGCGGCTCATCACAGTCTCCCCACAACTGGAAAAGAACAGTAGCTCCCCTCCCTCGCAAAGCAGCCTTACTGGGGGGCCAGAGTCTCACGTGCAGGCCTTCCTGGTGATCTCTGGGGTCCCTTCCTGCCCCCCGCCCCCCAATCCTGTCGAACCAACCAACGGCATTTAATTGAAACACTGGAATTAAACATGCTGGACAGGAGAGACCATCCTTAACCCAGGTTTTCAGGGAGCTCTCCGCGGTGCTGAATCTATTTGGGGATAAGGTTTGGAGCTCTAAAGAGCTCCTTTAACACCTGGGCTAAACCCTGGCCTGAATTCACCCCCCCCCACCGGCCATGGCATCACAGTTCACCCCCAAATTTCAGTGGGCCATTCCCACATCCACCAGTCAATGGGACAGTCAATTTCATAATCAATTTAGCTCTTTTTCACTTACACATCAATAGTCAATTCCATAACCAATAGCATATGAAAGTCAATCTAAGTATATTTTATGTTCGTTTATATACATATATATTATATATATATATATATATATATAAATTGATTGATAATCAATCAGGTATGAGTGGGGAGATTTTATGATGAATGGGAGAATGGTAATGATTTAATAATACTTAATGAAAAATTACCGTTTTAATTAATTTCAGCTTTTAAAAATCAGTTTTACCTACGCGTGGTGAATTCTAATGCATTTTTATCTCATTTTCTTTCAAAGGATGTGTGGACCTGTGGCAGTTGCCCACCCCTGGCCTGGAGCGAGGAGGTCTGCCTCCTCCCATCCACCTACCCTGGCACCCGAAGGAAATCCAAGATGTCCAGAGGTGCAGCATCCTAATATGCAACTGGCTGGTAAAATGCTCCATCGCTGCTTTTTTGCAAGGGGTGGGAAGTAAACTTTCGCTTTGAAAGGCACAGGGATGAGCACAATGTCCCATTCGGTCCCCAAGACCCACGGTGACCTTTCCTCAAGGGAAGAACCGGGATTCAAAGGTGGCCGCCACCATCTTGATTTTTCCATTTACTTTTTCCTGTACCTGAGAACACGCACCATACTGTACAAAACAGTTTTCCCTCTCACCAGTCAACCAATACATCAAAGTTCATAAAATACTCGAGGACATTGCTCAGAAACTCAGTAGCGTTGACTGATTGCATCACCATGGGTTCACTTTGCTCCCTCTCTCCTCCACAGATTTATTCCACGGGTTTATGTGCCGGCCTGTTTCCCACAGCAACTCATTCTCTGCACTAAAACTCCCTCTCGCTGCTGATGTGCATTCTGATAGAGGTGCCTACCGGCGCTTCCACTCACCCCATTCTGATGCAGCTTGCATGCGCCATAAAACCCGAGCCTTTATGCTCTTCTGCCAGGATGACCTCCAGCTTGGATAGCTTTTTTAAAAGGCACGGAGGATACAGCTATCGGAGGCTACGTGCCAGTCACGCTGGCTATGTTTTACTGCCGGGACTGGAAGCAGCATGCCTCTGCCTACCAGCTGCTGGGAATACGAGTGGGAGAACGGCCCGGCACACAGCCTCCATTACGGTTTCCTGCGGAAAGAGAACGCCGGAGCAGGTGGACCCACTTTGGTCTGATCTGGCAGGCCTCAGCTCACATTTTTCTGTCTCGATTCCACCCGGACACGCAGCATCGTCTTCCAACTGGCAAGGACCGTTATCTCCCAGCAGAGCCGCCATCTTGCGCAAGGTCTGGCCAATGGCACCCGGGATGCAGGCTTTATTCATTTTTCTTTGTTAAGAACATTTACATCCCACCCCCTTACTGTGGGATGTCAGGGCAGTGTACAGATAAGATACAAAAACTATTCCAGATTGAAACGATAAAAAGCCATTTAAAACAGCTGAAAAAGTTACAATGATATAAAAAACATGCACTAAATCAAGCCTCAAAGGCTTTAATGAAGTGCCACACCTTGGCTATGAGCCAGAAAGAAACCACCACTGGTGCTAACTGGGCATCCAAGGGGAGGGCGCTCCATAACTGGGGTGCCACAGCCACGGAGGTCCCGTCTCACCTCCTCCACAGCATACTGACCTCAGTAGTGGGGTGCAGAGGAGGACCCTTCCTGCAGGTCTCAATCCTCCAAGTACAGAGGCCCCAAGCCATTTAGGCCTTTAATGTCATCACCAGCACCTTGCGTTCACACTGGTAGCAAACTGGCAGAGCTGGTTACACATTCGGAGTAAGGCTTCCACATGCAGGAAGCCAGTGCTCACTGCGCCATTGCTCTAGATGTCCTCCTTGCCTAAGGAAGGCCGCTTCATAAAAGGCAGCAGGTGCTATAACACCTGGGCCCACACCCAGGGACCCTGTGAGACCATCCTGAGTGGCTGCATCAAAGGGACACAGGGAGGACCCCTCCATTGATCCAACCCAGCTGACAGCCACTGGGTCCCTCCTCCAGAGGCCCAAGCCCTCTCCTGCAGCAACCATCCTAACCTGGTCATTCCGAGGAATCTCAGAATGGTAACTGTTCGCTGGAACAGGGAAGAGCAACCGTGAGTCTTGGAGCACCGTTAAGATCATCAGGGTATTTCAGCATCATCAGGGGCTGAGGTCCACAAAATGTATTCCAAAATGCACTGATTAGTCTCAAAAGTGCCCCAAGACATCTTTTTCCTTCCTCAACATGACTTAGCTCTTTTGGCAATTCCTGTGATGGAACTGGCACCGAGCACACACCTTTCCCCTCCCCAGCTCACCTTCCTTTCCTATGGAAACTCCTAAGGGGCAAGCCATCATTGTAAAATGTAAACTGCTTTGAGTGCTTTAGCAGAAAAAAACAGTATATACATCAGGTACAATGGAGTGGATTTACATCAAGTTGGGGAATCTGCAGAAGATCTAGGGGCCCATTTTCTGCCGCTGACACCCTGTGGCGACTGCATGGATTGCCCCAAACACCCCACTTCTTGTTTTGCAAAGTTGGGAGTTTCAATTTTAAACTATGCATGCAGACCCTGCAACTTGTTTACCGCATGAATCCCCACTCCTGAAGGCATCCAGTGGGGCAATTTGCCCTCTTTTCTTTCAGAAAAAGTGTTTTCCAGGCAGTCTGGTGGAGCAAGACAAACCTCCATACCTTCTAAAGTGATCACCACATTAAGTGCTACCCTTCAGAAACTTCGTTTGTGACAGGAGCCCGGGAATGGGGAGCGGAACAGATGAGCTACTCTTGAAACACGGCTGCCCCTAGAGTGCCCGGTGAGGGACTTGCCCTGCCACACCATGGGGCTGGGCTGTGTACGCCGCCACCACCCCCCCATGACTATTCATCATCCCATAACGGTTCTCTCAAAACCTGCTCGAGGGGAAGGGCTGTTCATTTGCACCGGGCCCATTTTAATACCACATTAGTGGAGAAAATTGTTTCTAACCCTCTCCCCCTTCCCTATAATACTGATACCCAAGGTGAAGGGCTCAAAGCTTATTAGCTGAATGAATCTTGCTCGTATGGCATTTTAAACCCTGGAGCTACTGTGGCTAACCAGCTCCTTTTAGTGCAAACAAGAATGGTCGTGCCGTTACCGCCCGCAACACCAGCCAAGGAGTCCCGCACTCTCCTCTCAATTTTGCCATGGTCCCCAGTGCGAGGCTGGATAATTACTATTTCCAAACACTGTCTAAACTGGTCAGCCTCCAAATCCAGAGCACAAGCTCCTCTGTACCACTTGCAGCAGAGACGGCTGGGCTGGGCGAGGAACACTCAGAAGAGAAGCAGAAGTACACAGGCAGAAAAGCAAGGGTGCCATTCCAAGGCTTCCATAACTACACCCAGACAGAAGAGAAGCTCCCTCAGAAAGGACCGAGAGGTTCATTCACAGGCTGGGCCGAAGAGGTCTGGCCACCCTCACCTCATCCTACAGAAAACTACTGATGCTCCTTGAGGTGCTAAGGCTGCAAACAGGCAACCTGAGGACTTTCCAACAGAAGCTTGGTGATCTCTTTTTCTCCCCTCTGTTAGATAGAGATGAAAGCCAGCCAGGGGAGGTGGAGTTGGTACACAGCAAGACAGAGAGAAAAAAGCCAACATTTTAAGAGTTGATGCCTGTAAAAATTTAAAATTGAGCAAAATGCTTCATAAATCTTTCTTGAAGGACAGTTTTGCTGTAAAGCCACTTGGGTGTTGTTATTACAGAGTACCAAGCAAGGTAGCAGAGACATGGGTTCAAATCCCCACTTGGCCATGAAGTTCACTAGATGCCTCTTGGGTGAGTCAGTCTGCCACAGCTTGACCTACTTTGCAAGCAGAAAATAGGGAGAGAGAAACACCCTCCTGAGTTTCTTAAAGTAAGACCTTGAAACCTTAGATACAAGTAACTGTACTAGGAATTACTCCATTTCTAGTAACTGAGGACACACACCAGTGGATCCAAATTACAAGAAAAGAGATTCCACCTAAACATTAGGAAGACCTTCCTGAAGTGGCATCTGCTGTCCTGGAATGTGGTGGAGTCTCCTTCGTTCGAAGTGTTTAACCAGAGGCTGGATGGTTTGATGGTGAATTCTTGCATGGCAGAATGGGGTTGGACTGGATGTCCCTCGGAGGTCTCTGTCAGCCCTGTGATTCTATGATCAGCATCCAGAGGGCCATACAATGCCACTAAACAAAACAACCCTAAGACCCTAAGTGTTGGGCAGGGTTGAGGAGAGGAGAAGATATCCATGTCAGACAGGCCAACGTATGGGACAGAGGCACCATTCTGGTTTCACCCATCATCACACACACTGTCTGGGGCCTGAACCCAAGCATGGAATTGTCAGCTTTTCACTCATGAAAAGATGTGTGTTGGGACATCTTCCAATGTTTTCTCATGGAAAATTCTCCATATGTGTTTTGATAGTTGTCTGCCCTATTGTACTACCATCAATCATGTTAGATGGGCTAAATATAGGACATGAGCTCCTAGTTATTATTCTAAAGAGACAGAAATTGACAACCCATAGTGATGAAGCTTGTTTCTATTTCACAAAATGTCTTGCTTCTCTGTTAGTTGCAAGTGTCAGCAGCCAAGTCAAAACGTGGCAAGTTGCCTCTGCCTATAGACTGTTTCGGCATTCTTTGCTGAAACAGAATGTCCAACTAGTTCCACTTAATCAGTTTTTTCTTAACTTGATATGGAACTGGTAAGTAGTACAGAAAACAAGTGAATGAAGGTGAAGGGACTACAATTACACCTCAGCAAAAGTTAAAACTGTTGAGATAACGTCACTTATATCACTCACAGTTCTCTTTAGGGAACAAACCTTACAAACGGTGTTCTCTCAGGTGCAAACACTTTCTGCTAAATATAAGGAAAATATGTGCTATTCTCTTCACATTATTACAAATTGTCCAAAAAACAATTTCCACATAAAGCTTTGTTTTGTTTGAGTTCAGAATTTAAACCAAAGATGCTAAATCCAGTAGCATTATTTAGATCACTGGAAAATTTTGCAGTTCTACTCCCCCTCCCCCCAGAAAACCCACATCACTGCACTCACACAGTGATAAAAACAGTCATGTGCAATTCAAGGCCTCCACCTCCATAGGCTGAGGTCTGTGTTTCTCAAGTGCTTCTCAAACTGTCTGGTGATGCAGCAAACCAGCATTTCTTGTCCTATTCCACCAGGGACCAGGACCATATTTATGCCATGCTATTAACATACTGGCACAGTTTCCTGGAAATCCACAGGTCTAGCTCACTGGGCCAGCACCAGTCTAGAAACCACAAGCCTTGAGTCGTATAGTCAAAAGGGCCCTACAGGGTTTCCACTGAAAACAAGCTCTCTAAAAGCTTTTTATTACCTTTTAAAATGTTTCTCTCTCCTCTTCAAACTTCCAAAGAGCACTAAGTTGGTGGTGGTGGGGAATCTGACGTACTTCTGTGCTTCCTGTTATTTATTTCACATGCCTTCCCACACAATTATTTCAAGTGGGATGGATGGGATTTAGAGACAATCCGCTTTATTTTTACAAGCAAGCTTTTAATGCTGTCATGTTAGCAGCAATGTACAAGAAAGAAAAATACTTCTAAAAGGTTCCATCTAAAATGCGTAGCTACCATTATGTACAACTCCTGTGAAGGAAAGAGGAGAGGGGCATCCAAGTCACGTTGAACCAGATCCTTTTACTGAGCAAAATAATAACACAGATAGCACTTTATTAGCTTGGATTGAACAGCTAATTCTCTCTTTTCTTTTTGTTGATGTCTTAGGAACTAAAAGTCCTCTGTGGTCAGATATTTGCCAAGAGGTAGGAGGGAACCAAGGAAAGTTCTTACACAGTATGAGAGAATGAAAAACAGTGACCAGCTTTAGGTGAAGCATCACCTGCAAAGAGATCAGGGAGAACATGAACCATCAAGGAGCTTTTGAAACCTTGAGTTTTGTGGGGAGGTTAATGGACAATGCTCTCAGTCTTTGGGGAATGGATGATCATACTTAAAAAAAAAAAACAATTGTTGACTTAAAAAGGCAAGAGTCTACGCAAGAGACATCTCTCACTGTTGCTTTTAAGACACTGCATTCCCCTGCCAACCGGCTATAAATAGCAAAGGGATTCCTTTGGAACACCCGTTTCGGCAGCAAACGCTCCTTACTGCATTTACAAATAAAATAGCCTTTTCAAACCTCTAACATTTGTTAAGCTCATTCTGGACTTAGAGAAGCATGAATAGTCCTTTCGCTGTCACACCATATGGCTTGTTTTACAAAAAGAAATACTTCCAGCAAATCTGATTCTCAGGCTTTGTTTAAAAAAAGGTATGTGCTTCCATTTTTAGTAAACCAATCGCCTGCCGCACAAACGATAACATCTCTCTCCCTCTCCCTCTCTTTCATTCACCATGCAGCAGGTCTGCAGTTTTTCCAGCTACACGGCCCCAGGACTTAACCTTCTGCTGCCTGCTCAGAGTCTCCTTGACTGCAACAAGGGCTCTGGGATGACAAACTGTAGCAGCAGGTGTGTTCTGTCCTACAGTACAGCACAGTTGCCTCAGGCAGGTAAGGGGAGCTCTGTGGCCCTCCCAGATGCTATTGTGTGGCAACTCCTGCCCCCCACCATTCGCTATGCTAGCTGGGGCTGCTGGGAGTCGCAGTCTGACATCATCCTGAGGATCATGTGTGCCCTTACAGACTTCAATGGGGTCCACATGCAAGATGCTTAAGGCCTCGTCCCAAGGTCCCTTTGCCCGGTGATGCTTTACCACAGCTGCTCACTGTTTTGTTTTTTTTTAAGAAAATGCCAGGTTGGACTTGAATGTGGAAAGTAACTAGGAGTCACCCGTGGTTCTTAAACCCAGGTTTTGGTATTCGGTTTAGGATCATTCCCGGGGGAATCTGGGTCAATCAGCAGGGAGGATCAACCCAAACATCTATGCAATTCCCGACCTCTGGGGACCACTATCTGCAGGAGGCCTTCGCCCCATGTTGGGGATCTGGACTAGTCCATCTCTCTCAGCTTTTCTTACCTTGCTCTGCTGCCGCTGTGTGTGAGGACTGTCTCATGGATGGTGCACAAGAAAAACAGTGAAGGAGAGGCGAGAAATGAAGGAGGACATATTGGGGGAGTTTTCCCACCATTTTCAGAAAAAAAGCCAAGATCCGATCACACACCGCCCGTGGACCTTGCTGTTTTCCACACAACTCGCAGTTCTGCCCCCTCTTCCTCCCCCATCTGCTGTGCACTTTAAACATTCTCTGAGGCCAAGAAACTCCTGGGGTGGGTTTTGGTACCAGAGAGCTGCCCCGGGCAGGAATGGGAAAGAAAATCCCAGTTCCTTGGCCCATGTGCTCCCCCGCTTCTCAAGGCCAGTCTGTATTTGCCAGGAGCAGCCCTTTCAAAACTCAGCAAGAATTCTACACACGGGCAGAGTAAAGCAATCCGCCGTGCCTGCCAAGTACAGGAGGAAGGAGTGACTCTCTTACACACCTCCCAGGCCTCCCGCCCCAAACCCAAACTGCCCGTTGTGGAGGTAATGAGTAAGAAAAGTTTCACGGACAAAAGCCAGCTTCCAAGAGGACCTAAACCTATTTCAGTGTTCATTTAGCAGCTTCAGTGTGTGCAATTAAAACTTCAGCATTAGATGTTAGAGAATAAAATAATGAGGCACTTAAAAATAATCTGTGCTCCACTGGGCTATGCTCAGCACAGATTTCATCAGATAACTCACAGGACAAAAATAGATTCCCAGCAAAGTCACAGCCACTGTCCTAAGTGAACTGACTGCTTGGAGAGCCAACACCTTTGCTGTCACTCTACCATCAGATGACGCCGGCTCTCGGCATCAATTATTCTGCCACGTTAGAGCGCAACGGTGTCAGGGTGCCACGATATTTATACAACCCTATACCCTCTTACTTAATAGTAGACTTCACAAAAATGAATGGGATTTGGAAGCATGTTCTAACCTTTTAAAGCTCTTCATTTCACCTCCATTAGCTACCTCTGTTTCAGGGAGTCTGCAAGCTCAGTTCCTTTCCAATTTAATACCTTATCTTCTCCCCTCCAGTCCGCCCACGGGGTGTGTCAAGAGGAAGGTGGCCGGCTTGCCGCTATCCCATCTTCCCTTCCTATTAGCAGATGAATGTGATGGATAAACTGTTTGAAGAGGGCACTCAATTATCCTTATTCTGGCACAGAAGTACCGTGACTCCAAATCTCAGACCAATCTGTCCTGGTCATTTAGCACATGGTTGCCTGAGGAGATGCAAACCCACAGCTCTGTCTCTGACTAGCGACTAACACAACACTCGGCCAAAAAAGGGGTGAAGGGGAGCCCGGTCTCAGTACCTGAATGATCCCTTCTCTCTCTGCAGACACCTGACTGAGGAGTGCAGGGCCCTCCTCCATCTTGGGCAAGGGACAGGACCTTCTCTGCTGTGGCACCCTGGCTACGGAATACCCTCCCCTCTCATACCCAAGTGGCACCTCTGCTGGCACCAAGTAAAAACCATGGCTGTTCACTGTAGCCTCTGGGGCCTAATTTGGGGCACATGTCTTAGGGTTTTATATGACTTTAAAAATGTTTTAACTACTCCTATTTCTACTGTTTTAACTGGTCAAACTGCTTAATGTACTTTTGGTCTCTTTAAATGGTTTCCTCCCCGTTCTACAAGATTAGGCAAATTCACGGCATTGTATGCTCTCCTGAGATCACAGGATCTTGGGTGGGATAGAAGTATTTTAACACAGAAGCAAGCAAATACACTCCCTGCAAGCCAAGTCTGCTCCCAATGGGTCCTACACAAACTCTTCTCCGGGGCCACACTTCTTTTCTCTTCTGCCCCAACCCACCTAGTGAGTTGGAGTCAAGGACATACGGCTTAGTTCGCCCGCCCCAGCCCCGCCCAAATCCCCTCCGCGTGCCGACATGGTGGAAACTCAGCTGCTGGTTACCTGCAAAGAGAATGATAAGTTTGAAAAAGCAGATGCGGAAAAGACAAGTTTTCAGAGCCCTGGATGTTTTCTAAGAAGGCAGCTGTGGACGGGAGCCTGGGGGGAACTGGCTCGGTGGCATGCTAAAGCGAGGAGGTTTGCAGCGGCCGGCCCAAGGGACTCCAAAGACAGCCAGGACAACAAGTAAAGTCTTGGTATCCTAATCAGTCAAAGGCTTCTCTGTTGGGACAAGAGGTGCACAGTATTCAGGCAAAGAGCTAACATCCCTCAAGGAAACACAAAGGAGGAGGAAATAAAGGGGAACCAAAAAGACCCCATCCTTACACATAATGCTCTTATTTAAAATAACCTCACAAAGGAAGGTTACCAAAGTGCGCTACATTTTATATTTTCATATATATTGTTTTAAAACATTGTTTTTGTAACAAAGAATGGTTCCAATTTTTATTTTTTTGCTTCCATGATTTTGTTTAAAAACATGACTTGGGCAAGCAAGAAGTTTTAAGAATATAAACACTTAAAACTTGCACTCTTAAAAAAATGTTAGTTTACAAGCGATCTGAAGAAATTAAATGGCTGGAAAAAATATAACATAATATAGAAAAACATGCACACTGTTAAACATCAAAAGAAAAACAATGAGAACTTCATATTTTTTAAAAAAATTGAAATGAATTTTAATACAGAAAATGAGGCTAACAATTTACAACATTTACAGGTAAACAAAGTACTTATATTTAGGGAGGTCAAAGAATGTTACAGTTAAGGTGAAATGTTACAACAAAGCTTGCACACCAAAACTCAAAAAATGAAAATTAAATTAAAAATGAAATGGTTACCAAGATAATGCAGGTCAGGGGATCAAAGGTGAAGGGTCACACATTATTAAAAAGAAATCCAAAATGGCGGCTGCATCAAGATCTCTGCAAAACAAAGGAGCTACAGTAAGTAAAAAAACGAATGACCTCACAGTACAAATACAGTATTGACATTTACTGCAAACGAATCTTAACACAGTGCAATCGCTTAGGAGGCATCAGCATCAAAATATACCTCTGCTGTTCAAGGGGTGGGACACGAACGGCAAATAGTAGCAATAGTAACCCCTACCGACAGCTGGTTTTGCAGTGGCTCTCTCCCCAAAATCCAGGAAAGAGAATGCCAGACAGAACCACCAGCCCAAGGTCCAAGTGCTGGGTTGCTAAAACGTGAAATGAAGCCCTGTTTTAATGGCAAGGGGCAGGTAAAGTGGGATGAGACCTTTTACTCTGATGCTCCACTACAGCTTTGTCTTTTAAAATAACGGAGTAAAAGGGTCCACTTTTGAGCCACTGTATCTAAATCAACCACGGGCTTCTTGAACAGCTGCTCTTGATTTAGCAACTGCTATAAATACAGACAAACACATTAAAAATTAGTGCTTACATATAAGTTTAAGTTAACAACAGAAGGGTCTTTTAAAATGTGGCAAGTCCTGAAAAATAATCAAGGGTGCCTCTTCTTACATATCTCACAGGAGCATCCAAGTCAACCCGAAATGAGCAGCATTACAGGCTGTGATATATTTTATCTCCCACAAAACCCGAGTTGTAAAGAGCTTCGTTTACGAGGCTGGGGAAGGGGGAGAGAATTTAGAGTTCAGCTAACCTAATATGGCCAATAAACGTTATTACGAGTGCTGGTCTTCAGACACCACAGAAAATGCATCTTACGAAGTCCGGTATTATATTCTCAATGCATAGGTGTGTAATAGCTGAGAAAAGGCATGGCGTGCGCTTCAGGTCTCCACACGCCTTCCCAAGCAGACGCCAGACCCTCCAACTCCCTTCAAAACATTTCTCACCGATTCTGCTCTTTAATCACCTCCCAGCATCGAGAGAAAGTGAACTGCCAAAGGCCGCTCGCAAACCTGCCCTGTGGATAACGCCAGACAACCGGGAGAGGAGAGCCAGAACCGCACCGACACCAGCCGAGGGCAGCCGACTCTCGGCGGCTTTGAGAAAAGGAGGGAGAAGCCACTCCAGGCGCCAAACCAGTGGAGCGGCTTGTCCTGGAAGGGTCCGGGGGTGGTCGACGGATGGATGGATGGACGGACGGACGGATGGACACAGCCCCAGCCCCAGCCCCCCTGCTCCTGGTTCCAGTTTGGATCTGAGGCTTCCTTGAGCCCCCAAGTGCAGCCGCACACTATGGGGGGCCTGCTCCTGACCTTGGAAATGGGGGGCAGGAGACGCAGCCAAGGACCCCAGGTTGTCCTAAAGGACATGCAAGACCCAGTGCAACACAGATTGGATCTTCCTGCTGCTGGGCCTGACAAGCATCTTGGCAACCATAAACCCACAACCAAATTGTGTAGGCAGCCATGCGCCATCTCCACAGACCCTGCACACACAGAAAACTGGTCCCGGGCTTCCCCTCCGCCCACCCGGCTACTCGTCCTCATCCCCAAGACTGCAGACTCCACTTCCTACAGACAACGGGGGGCATTGTGGGGCCGGAGGGCAACGAGCTCTCAGATTCCCCCCTCCCCGCCACAAATTGATGCCCGGGCAGCACATGCAAATGCCTCCAATATCCTCCACTAAAAACGGGGTGGGAAGTGATGTCACACTATTTCCTGTCTCCATTTTGAGAGGGACTGAAGAGCAAAACAGCAGTACGTGGAGTAGTCTATGATTCTGGGACACCCGCAGCAGCCATTTAGGACTGCTTCCACATCTGTGATTTGGGAGTAAGAAAATGGTTTTTTTAATGAGCAGTGGGGCTCCAGAGGCCACAGAAGTGGGGGTCAGGGACCACCCTGCACCCTTCCCCGCTCTCTCTCTTCCCTGTGGTGATAGGACAAGGCAGCAGAGCTCAGGCTTTGGACTTGCCGTTGGGGATTCCTGCAAACACTCCTCGTGCCACCTGGATCGCTCTGCTAGTCTCCGCCACCCACATCAGAGAGTCAGCTGATGAAATTCCTTGGCCAAGAAAACGGGCCGACGTCGGTGCGGCACTGAGCACGGGACTACGGCCTTTGAGACAGGGCTCAATTCTCCACTCAGCCATGGAAACCCACTGGATGTCCTTGGGAGCCTCACACACACTCTCAGCCCCAGAAAACCCGCTGACAGGTTCACCTCCGGGTCTCCGCAAGTCAGAAACGACTTGAAGGCACATAGCAACAACTGTGTCAGAAAACAACCCGCAGCACGCCGCACACGCAAATGAAAGTGGAGTCTGCCCAATCCCCTCTTTAAATTGGGTTTTATTAAAATCACTTGCTGTTTCCAGCACCGGAAATCAAACGTGTCATGTTTTCTTAGCAACTGCTCGTCTAGAGAAAGAAATGGAGATGAGAGAGGGGGGGTCCCACACACCCCTTCCCTGTACACAAAGCCCCCCAGAAGAGGAACCTAAACCTTCCCTCATTTCATTTCTCCCCGCATTCTCATCTCATATTGCATCTGTCATAGGTGCTCACTGCTGAGAGGCATGCAAGCCATTTTAAATGTTACAGAAAGAATCAATATCCCATCACCATGTCAGTACGAGGCACGCACAATCCCTCACAGGCAGCGTTGTTTGTACTCTTCTAGTCTTGGGGTGGGCAGGTGGGGGGGTGCTAAGGAACAGAGAAACCAGACCGGCCTTACAAGCAAGGCTTTCTGATATTTGTCATTAAACATCTCTCTCTCTCTCTGTGTATATATATTAACACACACACAGGCTGAGGTAGGGGGAGGAATGTGGCATGAACAGCTCTGTATGAGGCACCTCACTTGGCAGTGCAGAAAACCCGTTTCAAACCCAAAATATATAAACACTGTGACATAACATTAAGCGAGGGACTCAATTAACCACGGTCTGAAGACAACTTGTAGCTCTGACACAAGAAGCATTCCAGAACTGAGCTACCAAGAAGCACTTCATTTACGTTGCTCCCCAGCAGCAGATTGCTTCTATCTAATCCTATCAGAATCCTTGGAAAAGAGACAGTCACTTTGTGTAACTGAAAACTCTCTAGATTTAAGGCCTTTAAAAGATATTTTTACCTGGAAGTCTAACCTTTTTCTAAAAGGAAGGTATAGCAGCTGCAACACCATATACCCTACCTACTCACTCAGTTTGAGCCCTTTAATATAGCTTTGAAAAGTGGTGCTGTAGAACAGTTCTACGAATACCGTGGGCTGCCAAAAAGTCAAATCAATGGGTTCAAGAGCAAATCAAGCCTGAACTCTCCCAAGAAGCCAAGATAGCTAAGATGAGACCGTTGTACTTTGGATGCATCATGAGAAGACGTGACTCGCTAAGAACAGACAATGATGCTTGGCAAGGTAGAAGGCAGCAGGAAAAGGGGAAGACCCCATAACTGGTGGGCGGACTCCGTCAAGGAAGCCGCGGCTGTGGCCCTGAGTTTGCAGGTCTTCAGGCACGGTTGTGAGACAAGGTCTACACTGGGAACTCTGGTGTGTGTCTCCCTGGACCCACAGCCTTTGATGACGTCACCCATACCGTCCTTCCTGATCACCTAGCCAGGGCAAGAGCTGAGGGTAATGTTCTGCGTGGGCTCTGCTGATTTCCGGAAGTTGTGCTGGGAAACTGTTCTTTGACCCTTTGGCTGTTGGCTTTCAATGGCACAGAGGCTGGACCGCCTGGGAATTTCAGACATGCTGGTAGCTCCTGTGCAGGGGACATGAAACCTTTCTCTCACTCTTTTCCATGAGATTACAGAATGGATGCCAAGGTGACAAAGCTAGTGGCTGAGTCCAGTAATACATGAGGCAGGGAAGACCAAGGATGCCTGATCCACCTGCCCCATGACGAGCCACAAGAGGAGAAAAACTTTCCCCCCACCCATGATTTCAAAGTTAACACCTGTATCCAGCTCCACAATCCTCTATTTGCCACAAGCCATCAGGGATTGGCACAAATGGCACAGCCTAGGGAGCACAAGCACGTAAAACCAATGGATGGTCCCACTGGAGTGGACACTTCGGATCAACAGAACTGACGTAAGTGTGACTCAGAACCACTGAGCCGGAAGAGGTCTCTGGGGCCACTGAGTCCAACCCCAGGCCATTCATCCAGAGAGTCTAACTCCTGCTGGGAATAACCACTAGATTTAGCCATGAGTGTTTAGTTCACAATGGGTTTATATCTGAATGGTCCACAGCACCACACATGATCCTGCCGTTTCTGCAACATGCAAACACGCTCAGGGCATGCTAGCAAAGAAGGAACGAGAGAGGGAACAGGCTTGGCCAAGATGCAGCAATTTGTTCAGTTTTCTCTAAGTATTTATCCTGCCTACCTGCAGGGCAGAAGCAGCAATTAACCACGTCTGCCTCACCAACACTCAGCCCCTGGAAATCAGCATTCAAGGAAATGTTCTGCAGTATGTATTGCAGGCTCTTGGTACTTTACACAGGGTTTTACTTTTTTTCCAAAGTCAATTTAAACGTCATTCTGCAAGAGGCTAGAAGAAAAGCAGCGGATGAACTGACTCACTTATCAAATGAATTGGGAATGAAGAATATTACATTTCCTAAGTTGCTGAAATGCTGCCTCTTCAATCTTGCTTTTTGTGCTTCCAAGGGGGACAATCTCACATAGAAAACAAAAGCAACAAGAGAAGTGGTGAGGGGGAAACAGACTGGCGCAGGAAGAAGGGGACCATCAAAGAAAAAGACTCTGGAATTGATTTCTGCAAAGAAAAGCCAAGCATTCTCAACATACCCCAAATATAGAACACTGTACATAAAGCAAATCACTCCTGCCAGAAAAAGCGGGGAGGGGATGCTTGTTTACAGCCACCTCCTGTAAGCAGCATCCAGAGAAGTTCTAACTCTTACAAAATGGCCACAGACTGGACAGTGATCCCCCCCGCACACAAAACACAAGACAGAGGATTCTGGGCCAGCCAAAGGTGTGTTGTATATTACTGTAACAGCAGGCTATTTCATTGACTCGAAACCCTAACATAGTACATGAATACTTATCAGTAGGCTGACGCAGCTAGAATTAATCCTTAAGGAACAGGCTATTTGGAAGGTGCAAGACTCACAAATCAGACAACACAGCTCTTGATACTTCCTAACAGCCGCCTTTAACACAGAGTCGGGATACCATGAAAAGGTTGTTTTGCCCAATCTTACCATGGCAGGGGAGGGGGTAATAATATGGAATTTCAGGTGCAAGCCATGTCAGATCTTACGCTGGGAAGTGAGCACCCCAAAGCTTGCAGCTGTATGCGTGCAAATGCCATGCACAGTTATGAGTTAAGTCCCACTGAAACCAGGTAGACGTCCTTCTCACTATTTAGTATAACTGAATGAGCACAAGGTTGTCGGTATTTGTGTTCTCCCCACCATGCATTATATGATATGCTCATGCGACACCCCCCCCCCCGCACTTACTTTTCTCTGCTACACAGGCCTGAATGTTTTAATGTTTCTTCCCAGGGGAGCTTGCCCAGCCCCTTGACCCTTTTTGGCAGCCTTTCTGCGTGTCTGCCCAGCTGTACAGCTTCCCTCCTCAGACATGGTCGCTAGAGTTGGGCACAGGCAATCCAAGAGTGAGCCAGCCATGAAGGCCACAGGCATGTGTGTTAGGCACTTTAGACCTCCTTTCAGCCACTTCAAAATGGAAGTGGCTAAAAATCCACTTCTGGGCTTGAAAAACGATTTTTTTTTTTTACTGTGATGTACTACAGAGACCTCTGTGATCTGTTTAGAAGATGAATCATTCTGGCTGGAAGCTCCCAGGAGAGGCAAGGGGTGGGAGTGGGAACTGGTGGGACTGGGTGGGCTGCAGAAGCTGTCCTGGGAGGCTGCATGAGGACAAAGCAGCTGACTACTCCAGTTGGGAAGCAGCATGGAAACTGGAAAAGCAGTGAGGAGGAAGGACACCCTGAAAAGGTAGAAAAGAAAACTGCTAGCAAAGGAAACTGAGTGAAGGATTTAAAAGGTGTTGGGAATCCCTCTAAAGAAAACACCTTCATCCTCATCCAAGAAGCAAACTCAAGAGCTGCCTGTATTCAGGCTTCTGAAAAGCCTCATTTGGTGTGCTGCACTGAACAACTGAGCAAGCCCCTTCAAATGTCACTCCCTACTTTCAGGCAACTGCAGTGATCCCATGGCTTGACCCATAAGCAACCTTCCCACTGTATTTCCAGAAGTGGATGTGCAATGCATATGTTAGCATGACAGCACCCTGAACTCTGGCTGTAAGCAGAAATAGGTCACTTTCTTAGTCAGCAGTTGGACAGTTGGGGAGGAGAAGTTAAAGCACAGCTGCTGGACTACACTGTGCAATATGCACACATACAAGATCATTTATATGCTACACAAATTACAAGGAGGGAAGAGAAATCACAAGAATCAACTATTAAAATTAACACCTATCAATTACAGGGGAAAAAGAGTGGGGCAGCAGGCTTTTTTTAAATAAAAGAGTGGAGTCAAGAAACCCTGTTCCGAAAGATGTGCCAACCAGGACACGGGGCACTCCAAAGTGACCAAGGTGGGAAAGAAAGAGGGCAGGCAGGGGGCTGCTTTGTTTCTTAATTGGATCAGACCAGAACCAAACAGAACTGGAAGCAAAGGGAACCACTTGAGAAACAGTGAAGAAAACAGAAAGGCAAAAGCCCATTTGCAAGGACGAAGGCCAGACTGTCTACCAGTCTGAAGCCAAAAAGCACAAAGGACTCCCTCTACCCATGTTTACACAGATTCATGGCAGGCACACCTCAGCTATACCCTGTTGGCTTCGCAGGGCAAAGGGTGGTGTGCATCGAGTTGAACTGGGAGATACTCTCATTAATACCGCAACTAGCCCATTCCCACCTCTCTTTTTCTGTTGATGACAGAAGCTTGCTTTCTGAGCACTGCTGATGTCTGGGGATTCATGGGTCTCTGCCAGCCATACCATGGACAGTATCTTTCTCATGAACTGGCACTGAGGACTTATTTGCATCTCTGCTACCTACTGCAATGCCATCCCAATCTGGACAATGCGGTTGTCCATGTATCTGGCAGGGCGAGAGGACAATCAATGCTGCAAGGAGTGTCGCTACCCCACAGTGGTTGCATCTACCATGTTGTTTTTCTGAAAGCATGACTCGGCTCCTCTTGCAGCAAAGCAAAGTCACTGCAGTTCCATAGCCAAGAGGCCTCAGAACCACTAAACTGAAAAGAAGTTTTCTGCCTCTTAAAAAAGGGGATAAGGTGTGCAGCTCAAGAGATAATGTACACTCAAAACAATGGTAAGAAATACCCTGGAGAGCATCCTATTCTTTGTCAGAGATCCTTTGGTGCCAGCTTATTCCAAGTGCGCATATATAAATCTGCAATTCATGTATATTGTTAGAGAATGCTTTGCTAACATGGATAAACGCCAAAGCATTCCAGACCCTCGCCACATGTGGACCCAATGACAAACCAGAGCTCTTTTTCACTGTCCCTGCATGTGAATGCACCCCAATGACAACGGATGTGCTGGTCAACCAGCGCAGCCAAACAGCCGTTTGTCTGTTGGCCAACACCATCAGCAGGAAGAGAAACGCTTCCGCGGCCTTCTGTGCACAGAGGATCATTCCATTCACCAAATGGAATAATGATAACTAAGAGAAAAAGGTAGGTAGGAAGATTTCCAAAAACTGGCTTGAGTCCTTGTGTCTCAAAAGAACAGGCAACGAACGTTCTTACATCCTCAGTGATGGTAGGATCAGTGTTACAGGAAAAGCAAAGAACAGAGGGGCCCATCTCAGCGGGCATTTTACCAAGGCTTTTGGGACTATCCTGCCTGGCCCGCAGTCTTGTTGCATCCACGTTTTATTCCCAGAGATCTAGAGAAGATAAGTGTCCCACCAGGGAGGTTGCCCTGTCAGTACTGCAGAAGAGCACACACGTCTAGTTGTGCTTGGCCACGGAATAGGCCGTCTGGCTACAACAGGCGCTGCAGCGGCCAACCATGAGTCAATAAGACAACTAGGACTGATGGGACACGGCCCACGGCCACAGTCCCGAAGAAGAGGGAGCATGTCTATCTAACTGAGTTTACAGTACTTGGACGGAAGGATCCAGGCAGACGCTCCGGACGGGATCCTTAGCCAGGATCATTTTTCTTGGATGAGGCAGACTAGAGCTTTCACAGCCAAATGACTATATTAAATTTAAATACCCTCTCATTCCTGAATCCAGGCCACTAGCAAGGCTAAAATTGGTCTTCCTTTTCCCCCAGAACGAGCAAATGATGAAAAGCCCATCACAGTAGACTAACGGAGAAGATTTATAGGCCCCCATCGGCTAACAAACCTACACTTCGAATGGTAACCTCATCTACTTCTAGTCAACTATTAACTGGGTTCTTTAAGCACTGTGGCTATTAAATCACCCCCTGCCCCGCAAAGAAGAGTCCATTAGCATCTGCCAGTCACTCTGCTGCACCTTTTCCACAAATGGGGCCCCATCCGGTCATCTTCCCAATGAAGCAAGCACACCAGACTTCCTCCGCACTCACTCCAAGCCGCGCTCACTCCAAGCCACATCCCTCGACAGGTGGAGGGAGCTATTTCTCCCTCCCTCCCTCCCTCCCTCCCCCCAGCAATGCTGTTTGGTAGCTCACTGAACACACCGTTTAGTACTCACTCAGCACACTGATGAACTAAACAACTTGTATGTGGGCATTTTTCACAGTTTCCAACAAGACTACAGCTTCCTATCAGAAACTCCTCTGAAATGTCCATTCATAACAATTAGGCAACGCACACTTCAAGAATATTAATCCATTCAGCAGCTCGCTTAAGTATTTTTTTCCAAAATACATTAAAGATCCATTGAAATGTGATTGGTTTTACTGCGTCAGATAAACACGACTAGCTACTGGAGCCTATGGCTAAAAGTGAGAGCAAAGACTGATAAGCAGAGTCTCCAAAGAAAGTTTTCTTCCCTCCCGCACCCCAAACTACAACTCCCCCTGCGCTTCCCCTCCTTGGAAGCACAACAGTTAGCAGCATGCGTTTGTTTAAAAATCAGCCAGAATGATAACCTTTCAATTGTGTGAAATTACCGAGCCTACTCAGAATGCGTGCTGATTCAGTAAACATGAGCGGAAACCTACAGCAGGGCAACATGAGCAGCAGGAATCCCAATTCCGCCTCAAGGTCCTTCTAAAGACAAAGTGCGCCGCCAGTGAAATGCACACACGCCAAGGCCGAGCGGCACCAATTCTGGCACAACCTGCCCGGTGGATCTGGGCCAGGGGGGCTTGGGGTCAAGAGCCCCTTCCTTTGAGGCTGGGCGCCGAAAACATCCCCAGCGCTCAGGAACATTCTAAGAACGAGGGAAAGCACTAGAGTCTTCATAGCCGAGTGGACCGCAATGTCAGCTTTCTAGACAGAGATGCTCCCAAAGCACAGAAGTTGCCATTTCATGCTAAAGAGGCACTGTGGGAAATTTTTTTTGGGGAGGGGTAAAGGCCATCCAGGGCCGTGGCATCTCTCAGCTTCAATTACTTCTCCCAAGGCTGTTGTGAAAACACGGTGAACCACGCTGGTCATCGAGAGCAGCTCCAAGGTCAAGATGACGAAAATATTTTATTTCAGCCAGATTTTTAAAAAAATAAAACCCCAAGTTTTAAATGAACTTCCCTTTAAGAACAGTCTAGAACTGATTCCTACTGTCAGTCCCAACTAGCGCAGACCCCCAACACGGTCTGGTGGCGGAGGTGGTGACAATACTGACGCTTTACTCCTAACTGCTCTTTTTCAGAGCTCTGGCTCTTTCTGACGGTGCCCCTTCCAGGCTCTGCCTTCAGCGCTTTGCCCCTCTTTGAACCACACAGGGGGAGGGGATCACAAGAGCCACCCGGTCCAATCCCCCTGCCCCCAGTGTGGGAAATCCACACCTCAAGCCCTCCTGAGGAAGGGCCGTCTAATCTCTGTGGAGGGAGACTCCACCAGTGCAATTCCGATCTCAAATATCCCGCACCACCAGGAAGCTCTTCCTACTGCTTAGTGGGCATCCCTTCCCTTCCAACCTGAACCACTGGTTCAGGTCCTACCTCCCACAGCACAGAAAACAAGAGGGATCCATCTTCCACCTGACAGCCCTCCAGACATTTGAAAACAGCTGTTATATCACCTCTCCTCTTATCCAGGCTGAACACAGGCAGCCCCCTCACAGGACTTGGGCTTCAAGGCTTTTTACTCTCTTCTCCCTACAAGCACTGTGACCCATCACATCTCATGGCTTTCAGAACCACCAATATGCTGGTGACCCACTCCTCTGCACTCAAAATGTCTAACTCACCCCTCCACAGCTCCACTTGGCTGCTGCCTCATTTTCTCAAGCTCAGTCTGCCCCAAAGTGACCTTCTAACTTTCCTCCCAAATGGTCCACCTTGTGGCCATCCTGTTGACCAGGCACAAGGCCTTCCGTCGCTCCCTGAGCCTCCCTTCCTCTTTCCTGCCCTCATTTAATGTGTTTTGCCACGTTATTTTACTTCTCTGCCTATGGGCAGTACAAAAACACAAGCCTTCCTCTGCTCCCTCAGCAAAACCATCGCTTTGTGCCCTGTCCACTCTCGACTTGTCTACTGCAATCTTCTTTCTGGTCTTCCGCTCGTAGATTTGCCCAGCATTTTGCTCCCAGACTTGGTGATCTCTTCTCATTCTGACCCTGTGAAGACCATCCTTAGATCTCTGCCCAAGCCTGGTCTCTGCACAGGATGCCTTGTCCAACCGGCCCTCTCTCCTGTGCTCACGTGAAACACCCATCATGAGTTTCCTGTTTCCTCCATAACTGGTCCTCCTCCCACTTGCTCCTCCATATCCTTTCGTCCTTGATCCAAGCCCAACCTATGCAGATGGTGCTAAATAACTTTAACTAATACACCCTGGTACTCTAACAATCCATTTAAATTCAAACCAACCATTACAGCAACCGACTAACGAGTGAGCCTCTTGCTCAGAAAAATATATAAATTAGAAGTTGAAAACCATATTTCAATCCACCCACCCTATCTACTGGTGCTGATTTTGAGCATATGAAGCTGTCCTAACAAACTGTCAGCCCATTAGTCCCTCTACCCAAGGCTAGTACCGTCTCCTGCACTGACAATGACACTCCAAAGGCTCCAGCCCTGATTGCAGAATGTCTCTAATCAGTCTCTCCTTTTAATTAGCTGCTCTGCCAAGGATTGAATATGTAACGCATGATCTCTGCCACTCGGGCGTTGGCTGCCTGTCCCAGGCAAAAGGGAAATGGGATGGAGCGCCAGCCCTCCTCCTCTCTGTGGGATGCCACGAGGATTCATGTGAAACACCAGGCGCACCCCCACTGATAAGCCACCAGCCTTCTTCTGACTTTGAAGGCCAGGGGAGACCACACGCGATTCTATCACCTGCAAAGCTCAATAGCACAGAAGAAACAAAACCCTAATTTTGCAGGCTGTGGTGTGGGGCAGAATACCGGCTCAGAACCAAACCCTGCTGACCCAACACAAGTGGGAGCACCATCCCTAGGCAACTATATCACATTTGCAAGAACAGTCTGACAGATGGACCCTTCACTTACTCTGGTCATGCGCCTTCAAGTCCTTTGTGACCTATGGTGCCCCTAAGGTGAACCTATCATGGGGTTTTCTGGGGCTGAGAGTGTGTGACACACCCAAGGTCATGCAGTGGGTTTCCACAGCAAGCAATGGGGATTCCAACCCTGGTCTCCAGGGTCCGTAGTCCAGTGCTCAAACCACTATGGTATCCCTATACACTTCTTTTCTTTTCTTTAATCTAAAAACTCAGATCCAGGAGAGAACTGCCTCTATTTATTGGCTGATTAACTTGCTTATGCTGCCCCAAAATACACAACTGTTCTGACAGACTATTCACCCTGTGGAAATCACATCCCTTACAAAGGCAGCAAAGGAACAGCCATAGCAAATCTTGCATCGTGGCTCAACCTTGCTTGCCGATTTTCAAAAATGTATTTCATGCACATCTGGCCAAACTGCAAACAGCCAGTCTAGACAGTGTGGAACACAGCACAATTTGCTCAACAAAGATTAAATCCTGACCGCAGTAGCACAATGCTTCTTCTCCCTTTCCCTTAAATTTATCTCACTCGTTAAGGGGCGGCGGGAAGTTATCAGCATAGGAGGCACCATGTTAGAAGAAACCTAGCTGACGTTTCGTAGCCAACCCACCTTGGGGGAGGCAAAGCCACTCCCCACTTCTGATTCCTCCCTTTTAAAGCCAATGGGACAGCAGCAGAACAGGTGAGACACTAGCCTTCCCCTGGGATTCCCTGCACTGCTGCAAAATTCTTCTCCAGAACTCCCCTGGGGTTCCCGATCCATCAGTATCTTGCCTCTATGTGTGCGGCTTTTGCATGGCTACTTAGACGGCAGCCACATGACATTCACAGCCATTGGCTGGGGGGAATTTGCAGGTACACCTGGACCAAAGGTTGTGTCCATGTCCCACCCCTCTTCCCTCCCCTCTCATTATAACAGCAATGGCTAGCAATAGGAGGATCTCCTGTCCTAATCGGAGGATAACTCTCTCACAACCAGCAAATTAGTCAGATATCAGAACATGGATGTTAAATGGAAGATGCAAAGACCTGATCACTACCAAAATAATTGAAAGTGAGGACAGGCTCACAGCCTCGCTCTCCAGGAAAAATGATAATGCCCACTAAAACATGAAATGGACAGCTGAATTTATCAAGATACTGAGGCAGTGGGATTTTTTTTTAAAAAAAGACCAAGACATTTCTATTGTGTGCAGTACAAATTGGCCTGGTGTTCGGCACACTAACGATGGGGGTCCGCGGGAGGGTGCCTTTTGTACCGCCGAACTAAAGACGTGCAAATGTAGTTGCTTACACCACTGATTCTTAAATGCATAGCAAGCCTCTGGCTTTGATGTTTCTTGGAGGAGAGAAATCGCTCCAGTACCTTCCCCGACTCCAGCTCTGAACTTCACAACAGACAGCTGCGCCTGTGATTAACAGCAGGTAACCTCCGTTTCTGTCAATTTAATGAACTCTGTCAAGACAGAAAGACACTGTGCAAGCCAAGAGGCAAAGCTGTCCCCGCACAGAGGGATTTCAGAAACCTCACCAGGAAGGAGCCTGCTCTCACTGAACTTCATTGCAAAAACAATTCCTGCCAGCATACAGTAGCTATTTGGAATTCCTTGCAAATAAAAACAATTAACGCCTGAATCAAATTAAACTGACAGCTTCTGGCAGTCATGTTCTTATTGTTCTGTGTTTTTATCACAGAGGCCCAGCATTATACAACGTTCAGAAGCAGCAAGCCAGGAGCAGGGCATCCACACCACCCAAGGAATTGCTTATTTCCTTGAGACCCTAAAGTAAAGCCTGGCTGAAAGCAAACAGGTTGTGCCGCCGCCCTCTCTGGGCAAGAGGACCCTTCTCTGCCGCTCGCTTGCTCCTTGGCAGCTGGTGAAAGCCAGAATCTGCAGAGTCAAGACTTTCACATTTATAAATATTAGGCAAGACAAGGACGCAAGGCCTGTCTCACCGCTTCCACAAAGCGGGCACTTCAAAGAGAGTTGAAGGTTGATTTCTCAAAAGCTTGCTCCAACGTGGCACCTGGCTGAATTGGGCCAGAAGGAAGACGCCCTCAACAGACCCAACCTGAAAACTCAATAGCCAACCTGACCAGCACTGTTAGTCTAGGGCCCTGATCATCCAAATCGCTGTGGATGTGACTTATCCGGTGGTGTCAGAGAGACGTGACTGCGGAAATAACCAGCAAAAATTGAGTAGGGGAGGAGGAGAGGAACAGTTTCCCCGTCTCCTCCCCACCAGACTTTTTGGATTTTTCACAAAACGTATTTAGACTGTGAAGTACTTTATTTTAGAAAATAAATAAAAACTGTTTGCAGCAATATGTTCATGTAAGTCTTCCTGGACTTCTCCTCCTCCACAGTGATTTAAAAGCATACTGAAGACCTGGTTGTGGAGAGGAGCTCACTACAGATACACAGAGAGAGACTGGGAAAGATTTGAACAGGAACACAATCCCTCTCTCAGTTAACAGAGAAGACTGCAGGCCTCCTCGGTCAGCTGTCCAGCTCTGCTTACTGTTAATGGGCAACTTAAAAGGCCCCTGGGCTCTTCCCTCTGATGGTGTTCTAACCTCATACTGGACTTAGATCAACCTTCAGTCCTTCAAACAGAGGACTATCCTTTGACAGCCCTTTAAAGAAAGAACCATCCGCTGCCAAGCAGGACACAGGGCCACCCTAACCTTCTACAGCTTGGGGAAGAAACTGGTCTGCATCTGGAAATACACAGAATCAGTAAATAAATTCTGGTAATGAAACAGACTGATACAACATACAGTGAATACAAACGTGCATTCGATGTATACTGAAATAAACAGACACGTTCCAAGGTGAAGTTTTTTAAAACTATTATTATTTTAACAAAGGTGCTTTTTAAGATGTGTTAATTTCAACTGTGCTTTAATCTTATAGCTTTGTAAGTTATATCCAAATGTCAACTGCATCCAGAGTTGACTCACTGAACCCACAGAGATCACATGAGTGTTGACTCAGCAAATCCCATTTGTTCCATGAGTCCACGCTGGCTGGGATTAACCAATGGATTTAGCCCACTCCGTCTTTAGTCCACTCTTTCTAAATCTTACTTTGAGTGGTCTTCAGCTCTTTTTTCCTGAGATAAAGCTGGAATATAGATCAAACAAATAAATGTAAAGAACCCTGTCTCAATGAAGGTGAAGTGATGAAACTTAATTGGAAAAAGCTGATGATGCGAAGTCAAAAATGAGGCTGATTAAATAAGTTCCACGAAGCAAGACAGTCTTGCTTCTAAAGTCTTGTGTTTATGTGTCTCTCTGCCTCTCCCCTGCTGCTGTCAATTCATACTTCGCTTGGCCTACCCTTCTGTTTCTGGACACAGCTTGATCCAAGTGTCTGGCTGGCTAAACAAAGGCCTTCCTGCCCCACCTTCACTCTGCAAGACAGAGTAAGTGGAGATGAACTGCAGCCAAGATCAGGGGTGGGGATTATGTGCTCCTAGCTGGACGAGAGCACCCGCTGCCCCTCACTGTTACTGGCCACACTGGGTGAACTACTATGCGAGCTACAGCTCAACTCTCGGATGGCCACACGTTATCCTCTCTCCAGTCAAGATGGATGGGCAGAGGGCTCCCTCCTCCCCACCTACAGCAACGTGTGAGAGGGGCAGCTCTGCACTACAAGGCCATCTAAAAATGGGGACCAACCCGCTGAACATGTATGCATTTTATTTTGCTCCAAGTACTTTTTGAGTGAAAAAGCAGCATCCAAACTAAAATCAAATCCACACTCAAGCCCAGTTTTGAAGGGCACTGTGTTACAGATGACTGCTATTTGCTGCATCAGAACCACACAGTACTAGTGGCAAGTGTGAAGGAGCCCCACGGATATGACAAGGAAATCTGCATTCACAGCTTCACCCTGAAGAGCTGTGTAGCATCCGCTTTCCCAAAAGCAGAAAGGTACAGAAGGGTTAGCTTGCTTGAGAGCCAGCAGGACTGCTGCATCTTAGCCGGGATGTAAGAGGAATTATTTAAGAGGCCTATAAATTGATATGCATCATATACTGCTGTGTACACTGCCAGAGAGTTAACTGGCAGCTGATCTGAGCACTGGACGGTCATGCAAAGCAACTTTTACCATCCGTAATATCAAATGTTTGCAGATTAGTGTATCTCAGCTGTATAAAGTGACAAGGAGACAGCTAAAATAAACCCACAATAACTTCCCACTTCCAGTACGAAAGAGGAAAAAACACTGATACAGAACACTCACTTGAGGACAAAAGAGAGAGAAAGATGGAGAGAGAGAGAAAGGGACTGAAAAACTAGCTTTTAATGAGAATGACACCCCAATGCGCATACGTGTGTGTGTGAGTGCAAGTAGTCCATCCAACAGAGAGGCAGCGCGGTATCGCAGTCTGAGCTTCAGACCATGGAAACCCACATGGTGAGCTTGGTTGCATCACACACTCTCATCCCCCAGAAAAACCCACGATACATTCACCTTAGGGGTGCCCTAAGTTGGAGATGACTTGAAGGCACACAACATCAAGAACAAGTTCATCTAATGTTCAGAGTGAAGCTGCAATAAATCACAGCTCTCTCACTCTCTCTGCAAATCTCCATACATCTCAAGATGTTCTCTCTCTCAATGTGACAACAGTTATTTTATAGAATGGAAAGTCTTTCGTTGCTGATGTTTTCCTTCCAAGTCCCTCTGTCAAGCACCCTGGGCTACAGCTGTTCTGCCCATTTCAGAGATGATGAAATGTGCTCTCTGGTCAACCAACTGCTCTTTTTCTGAGAGACAGCAATAAAGATGAAATTACAGCTCAGAACTTCCAAGCCATTTGCTTTAATCTCTCAATAAATACCCATCTTCAACTTCAAGAACACCATCTGCAATGCCAACCATTTGCTTCTTGCCTGATCATACAACTGTTTATGCTACATAACTCAAAGCTGAACACACACACACACACACTTGCGACTAATGCCATTCTGATAACAAAGCAAGTTACAGTACAAGTTGTGGTTGCAATTTGTTCTACTGCTTGCACACAGAAGGTAAAATCTCTCCAGCACAGCTGCTGATACACCTTCTGCTCCTTTCTAAGGGCTCAGAGAGGCGGACTTCTGCACACTCTTTCCCCATCCTGACCTCCTGAGCATACATGGGCGGCAGGGAGGTTGCGTTTGAAAGGCTTCCTCCAAAGTGAATGTTAACCATCCTTTCCAGAGATGGACACTGGCAGAGCTGAACCTTAGCAGCAAAAGCTGCCAACCTCACTGCCAATCCATTTGGGCACCTACCTTATATTCATAAACCTGCCCCCAACATGTAATGTTGAATTATCTTACCATGGTCAGAAAAATGGCAAACCACTGTTAAGGATTCCTTATTTGTTACAACTCTGAGGGACTAGAAAAAAGAACTCTACACATTGGCAAAAAGAATTTCTACACCCCATTTCTGAGAGCACTTCCCAGGTATGACTCACTGCCTGTGCCGATCATATTAAGATCAGGCCTGCCATCCCACTATACTATATTGCAGCAGTACTGAACTGGCTTTTCATTCAGCTGCCCCTCACTCAAGTTCATCTAGGAATCCTCTGCTCCAGCATGTGTAGAAGCTCCTGCCCCAAGGAGTGCCTGCTTCTGCAGTAAGTAATTAGTCTACAAAGGCTAGTTAAGCAAGCCCTTATGAAAGGCACATTTCTATTTTCACAGGCTCCAAATGAAATGAAAAGACCAGCGAGGGTCAAAACTGAATCAAAAGCACACTCACAGACTTGAGGCTTCCTTTATGAAGTGCTGACTTTTCTTCCCTACCCATCCCCCCCCAAAAAAATTGCAACAGAACTTTCAAATTGTATTTACAAACAGTTAGCAAATGCTAGCCTAGTAATAGAAATTTACTGCATTACACAGATACAAATCAACTGCGTAGGACAAATAGCCAAAGATAATACAGAGCAATGTTCCAGGGGAATTTGTTTCAAAGAAGAAGGGAAAAGATGATGCAGCCAACAAGCAGAGTTACTGACTTTAAAAAGCCGAAGCACAGGAACCAAATAAGGCTCAAACTAAAATGAACGTTAGGTAGACCCAAGTTTAATCTAGCCTGAAACCTTCCATCTCTGTAAGTACCTGTTATTTTGCTACTGAATATCGTGTGCTTAAACTTCTCACTGAAACCAAATTACGGGCAAATCTTTTAACTATGGCTACATCAGCAATTGGTAACACAACTCTTACAAGGGATTTTTAAAAACCACTAGAAACACAGACAGACAGACAGACACACACACACACAAACATACACACAGAGATTGTTGGTTTTACACATTCACCCTTTCTAAAAGACACTGGTTACGTCAACTTCCGGATCACGCTGTCAAACAGTGCCACATGCTCTAGGACTGCTTAAACTGAGTAGTTTCCAAAGTGATTTCACTCAAAGATTTTGGACATTAAGGGTCAAAAGAAATTAGAAGACTCTGGATTTTTACCCACATTAAACAGGTTCTGTCATATGCAAATCAAGTTTGACCGCAACAACAACTAAAAAGGTTTTACTTAATAAGTGGTGTGAAAACATGACTTTGCTCACAGAGGAGTCCTTCCACTTTTTAAAAAACCAGGCCTCTGTTCCAAAAGGCTGACCCACATTGTCACAGCCCTCTCCCATCCTTTGCACTCTCTGCGATGCCACGTCAAAATGATTTCCAAAGCGAGAAGGCTTCTGAGCTGCTCAGGGCCAGAAAGCCATTCTGGACAAGTTTTATCTTTTTCCTCCTGCCTTTACCAAATCGACATTTGAGTCACTGGTGCACTAAAGCAACAACACCTCCATTTGTTCCTGACAAGTGTAAGAGCGTCAAGAGGCAAACAGATTTAAACTATACTGTGGAGAGAAGAAAAATGCAAGATATGCAAACAAATGACAACATCTCCTGCCACATGGTATAGAGGGAATGTAAAAAACCACGAACAAGTCAAAACCCATACTAAAAAAATTCCTGATTTGACTTACACATTTTGCAGAATATGAGGTTTTGCTAAATGTTAATGGTGGCATAATAGTTCTGAACATACTTCTGACCCCAGCTTTCTCAGATTTAAACAAACCAGTCTGTGAAATCACATAAATTAGATCTATCTACCTCATTTGTGTTCCAACGGTGCCTCTCTTTTGGTAAACTGGAACATTTTGGTAGACATTCAAGCAGCTTCTTCGGTAAAAAGATTTTTACATGACTTCCATTGCTGTTCCCATGATCATCTAAAAGGAAAAAAGTAAATATGACTCATTTGCATCAGAAGCAAGACTTGCAACTATTTAAGATACTCCTCTGATGCAGCACAATCCAGGGTTGGGGACTTGGAGAGAAAATTCAGCTTTAAAATTTCCTTTGCAACTTAAAAAGGCAATGGCCACTGGCCACCAGAGAAACTGAGTTCTTGCCTCAATTGCATGACAGTTCTTTAAACTCAGAGGCTTACCTACAGTTGAGACTAAGGTCACAAGTGGAAGGGGCTGACCTCTCGCCAGTTTGCAAAACAACCACCCCAGGTAGAGGACACCTAGCAGAGCCATTAAATCTTGCAACAGAAAACCCAGTCTTGGCTAACACAGCTATAGGAGACTCCCTACTAAGGAGATCTTTCCCATGCATTCCTATTCATTTTAACTTCTTTTCCACAGAAGCAGAAATTTAGCACTGCAGGCTGCCTTTCTACAAAAGACAGCTAAAATGTGGGCCCTTTGGAGCTTAAAAAACCTGTGCCCCAGTGGCGTAACCTCATGTACCTGGAGCCCTGGCCCAGAAGAAACATGCCAGACAGCAAACAGGGAAGGCACCATGGTGCAGGTTTGTTCTCTGCTGCCCCAGAGGGTAGAACCAGGTCTAGTGGTTTAAAATGACAGGAGAGTAGATTTTCATTAAACATAATTCTTGATGGTAAGAACAGTTCAGCCATGGAACCAATTGCCCAGAGAGGTGGTAGGGCTGGGCTGGAGCCAACGGGGCCCCTTCCAACTGTACGGTCCTATGACTTACTCTTGCTATGCTTTGCTTGTTAATCTGACCAACTCAGCACCAAGAGGAGCCATGGCACCCTGGGATTCAGGAGGCAGGGGTCTGCATAGGGTCAGGAATTCCAGAGGCAGGGGCAAGTAACTGGGGAAGTCAACAGAGCTCCCAGGCTGGAGCTCCGCCATGTAGGCTTCCTTGAACATCTTTCAATCTGAAATTTTCTCTGCATCCTAAATCAACAGGGATCCGATTAAGCACGTTTTGCTTGTTATTTACAAGACCACCTGAAAAAAAACAGCATGTCATGTTAGTTTTACATGATGCTTAAGTCTCAAAAGACTTTCCAACAGACAAAAGTAGTTGAACTAAAAATATCTGATTACAAAAAAGCAATAAAGCATACAATACAATTTCATTTAATTACAGCCTTAATTTTGGTTTCACTTCCAGTCTCAGATGGAATAAGAATTTTATTTTTGGTTTGACTCACAGCTAATTAGGGAGTTTCATAACTTGATTTCTGATTTCGATTGTGTGTACTTTGGATTTTAATTACTCCTATTTATCCTAGTTACATTTAAATCTTGTGTGCTTGATTGTGTGGAAGTGCAGAGATGGGCTTGAGTACTGGACTACGACTCTGTCAGATAAGGCTTGGAAGCCCTGTAGACCTACTGGATGTCCTTGGGCAAGCCACACTCTCTCAGCCACAGAAGAAGGCAAGGTCAAACCTCCTCTGAGGGCACCTGGCAATGAAAACCCTGTTATGGGTTCACCTTATGTTCTCTCTAAGTCTAAATTTAGACATATATTGCCATTATATGCCTTCAAGTCATTTCTTACTTGCCTCCCTCTGAGGCAGAGAGAGAGCACTTGCCCAAGAGCACCCAGTGGGTTACCATGGCCGAGCAGGGATCTGAACCTTGGATCCCCAAACTCTCGGTCCAATGCTTAAACCACTACAGCATGCAGCTTCTTACAGAAAACATTTCTATCCCATGCTATGTCAAAAGATATCAGGGCAACACACAGTTAAACCAGTACCAATAAGTTGAAACAAGTTAAGATAATACAAATAACTTAAAGAGACTAAAAGTAAACTAAACATATTAACAAATAAAAACGTGTTGACAACATTTTTAGAAGTTTCCCAACTGTAAGCATAACGCACATAGCAAACCAGTGAGCTCCAAAGGTAAACAGCCAAGATTTTGCTCAGCGTCTAAAGGGCACCAGCGTTGGTTCCACTCAAGTCTCCAGGGAGAGGGCCTTCCCCAGCTGGGCAGCCACAGCTGAGAGGGCCCTTCCCACAGCCTCACACAGTGCACAGACCGCAGCGGTGGGGGACAGAGGAGGCCTCCCCCAAAAGCCCTTACCCCTGGGCAGGAACCTACAGGGAAAGTCCTTCCGGCAAGAATCAAGAGTAAGCATCCATTAGTTCAAACTGGAGGCCCAGAACTGTCCGTATGCTGGCCAAGACCCAATGGCGTACTCCAGTGGGGCTGGTGGAACCTTCCCTTCCAGTCCCACTGCAGCACTCTAGCCTGCCCAGAACCTGCCACGGAGGCTTTCTAGCCCACCAGAGCAAGTTTAGGGTGCACGGGGGGGGGTGGACTACAGGAAAAGAAAGGCAGGATCCCCAATTCCAGTGGAACCAACAGCACACAGAAGACACTGACCATCAGATCCTGGCCACGGTTCCAAAAGAAAGACCTGCAGGAAGCGAGGGGATTACAACTTCAAAACTGCCCCATTTGACAGGTATCACATCCACTCCTTAAGCTATCTGCATTGAACTGCTGTTCTGTGGGGGGGGGATCTCAGGAAACTTCCCCTTCCAGATTAGTACAGCAGACAGGCAACTCCTTCCCATAACGTGGCCCAGGCTTGGGCGCTGCTAAACACTCCTACCCAGAGCAGTGTGATAAAGGCACAAGCATGGGTGCCAAAGCTTCCTGGAGTGTGGCCACCTACACCGACAGGCAGGGACTTAAACCCAAGGGGACTCTGGGATGCAGGAAGGCTGTGCGGCTGCCGGGCTTATCTTTTAAAATTAATTGCGTTATGCAGCACCTAGTGTTCAGGGTACTTTCTGAATAAATTATGAGAGCATTAAGGACAAGCCTGCCCTTCAGTCAGGGAAAGGAAGAGTGGAACCATAACTGCAGCACAAGCAACCTGACAATGAATTCCTCTATCGATACCATCAAAGCACAGCTGATGTGGGCTGAGCACAACTGATAAGGCAAGTTGGAGTTTATCACCCCGGAGCCCGAGATAGGGTAGGATAACGCACTCTGTAATAAGTGGTAATTCAAACGGCCTACATTTATTTTGCAGATAAGGAAGGAAAAAAAAATAAAAATTAGCATCTTATCCTGCTACGCAGCAGATTGTCATCAGTTGAAATTTCCAAATGTTACTCTTAATAGGGAATAAAACTATTCCATATGGCCTAAAGTAAGACATTTGGAAAATGTCTTCTCTCACAAGGAACTGAGATCAGCCATTTCCAGTTCCAAGAGCATCAAGTTCAGAGCAGGAGGGAGGGGGGCCAGGATGGCAGTTGCTGTTCAGGGGTGGGAGACCCAATGTTCACACACTCGCTTTAGCCCAGTTGTTTATTCACTTACACCCCTCTTTCCCCAAGACCGAGATTCAAGGGTTTCCAAAGATGACTTTTAACCATGAAACTAAGTCACCTGCAAATTTACACAATAAATAAGAAGGTCACTACTGTGATATTATCAACACTACGAGCAAAGAGTTGGATTTTTACTGGCATTCAAAAATGCCATTTCCCTACCTTAAAATCTGTCGAATGCACGACCAAATGCTTTTGGGTACAGATGTCTTCCTCTGAAGCACTAGCACAATATCTGCACAGGGGTCAGGGATAGTATGTATGCGTGTGGACTACTGAACCACTCTGGTCCACTGTTGTTATCCCTTTTCCCCAGTTTGGGATTCAAAGTGCTATACAACAAATTAAAAACACACAAAACATCCCAGAGTAAAGCTGTCCTTAAGATATACATTGGAGAGGAGCACATGTCAAATTGGGGGACAATGCCTCAGGTTATTGATGCAAATGGGGATGAACTTTCAGAACTGACTACAGATAAGCCACAACGCACGCAGGACACAGGTCAAGATGTGCAGAATGAGCCACAAGACAAGACTCCTGAACCAGGAGCGAGTTAATGACCGAACAAAAGCACAGCCTTGGTGCAACACAAAAGGAAGCCGTAATAGCAATTATTATCACAGAAGAAGAACAAACAGAAAAAAGGCCAAAGGAGGTGCCCGCTTGAGGATCTGAGGGTACAGGGATGATTCTAAAGGGCGCAGCTCAGATTAAGCTTGGGAGAGTCACATTACAAACACAGCAAGAGTGTGATCCTACAGTGGTTGACCTGGAAATAAGCCCCACTGAACTCAATGGGACTTACTTCTGAAAAATCATGCACAGATAGACCCCTAACCTCAAATGCTCTTCCCCACCCACCATGCACTTTCTATCAGCAGAAGAAGGGTGGCACACCAGCTGGGAGGGCACTCAGCAAGAGGGAGCGCATAGCCAGCCATAGGTAACTCATGGAAAAGAGAGGCCTCTGGAATGTCCTGGGGGGGCACGCATGGAGGAAATGAGAGTTCCAACATATCAAAGTCAAAAAAGCTGGGACCTCCAACTGCCAATAAATCCAACTGAGTGTTTAAAGCCTTTTAGAGCCTGTATAAACTTTGAGTCAGGACTCAAAAGGGTTTAAGAATCAGAGTGTGGCGGAGGGAATTATGGAAAGTAGAAGTGAGAAAAGGAAAGAGCATAGAGGGATTCAATTTTTAAGAAAAGATCCAGATGCAGAGATTTCTGACAGGTTCGGTCCCATTCACCAGACGGAGCAAACTCGGCCAGCACAGCTTTCAAATGTATGAAGTTCTCACCGCAGCCCTTACAAGGGAAGGCACAAGGAAAAGACTTTGTGTGGCAATCTCTGTCTTTCTAACCTCCTAGGTTCCTTTCTTACCACGTCATTTCCATCTTCGTTGGAAGCCTTAATGCTTACCCATAATGGCAGAAGTGTTTAATAACCACACTTTACTCTCTGAATGTTGGCACATTTGCATGGATGCTCCCCTGTCCCCTTTTTTGCCCAGAGCAGGCAAAACAAACTCAAAACAGGAGAATTAACCTGACTTCTAAATCAGCTCTCCTGGTCTGTTGCCCTGGAAGAAACCATATTTCAAAACTGAGGAAAGCAACCCTGACCTATTCCTAGCATATAAATCTAATTTGACTTAGCTCCTGCTTTCTTCTGCCCACTTAGGAAACAGGGGAGGGATGGGCTATCTTAGGCCTCTGCTCACTCACAGTAAACTAAGACACTTCAGTTATTTTGGTTTATCATTATAAACACACAGAGCCAGACTGAAATGAAGAACTAAAGTGACTCATTTTCCAATTTTTACATCAAACTGTCTACTTCAGATGGAGGAGGGGAGAGAAGGGGAGAAGAGTGAAAAGCAAAGGATTGCCAATTCCTGGCTGATCCCCACCAAACTCTAATTTGGAACAGAGCAGATTCCCAACCAAATCACCACATGATTCCATTTCATTTTCTGAGAATCAGCATGGCCACTCTTCAAATAAGGTGCCGTCCAAATAAACTCCCTTGCACTGAGTCTGCATTTAACTGTTCCTGCATGAAATGGTCAGGACTTGACTTGGACTAGGGACCACCCCAGTTTCTGTGAAGAATCCGCCTGAACCCTTGCTCTTTGGGGGTTAAAATCCAAATGGGGAAGAAGACACAAAAAAGGGCAGCCCATAAAAGTCCATGGAGAGTTCTGAATTAATTACACACTATAAAATCTTGGTAATTTTATAGCTTCATTCACATTCCTTGCACTACATCCTCCCAAAAGGAGGCAACATGGACCATAAAATTTTAGAGCACACAACAGCAAATCATACCCCTCTCCCCAGGCCCACACACCTTCTTCTCTCTTTTTTTAAAACTGATTCTTAAATCTTTTGACAACCCCAAAATGGGAGACTTGGAACTGGACGCCTTTTAACTATCTCTGTTTTGATGCAGGGCATGCTTCTTTGTTTCTGAAATGTGTTATTTTGACACTCAGCCCCCAATAACAAACCCTCGGGAGGGCCTACAGCCTCGCTATCCAGGTGACCAAAAAGAAGCCTATAGATAAAGCGCACACAAGCGAGGACACAGCAAGGGAGGCTTCCATCACTCTGCAGGCCTCTGAAACTCCAGACGCCAACACGTCCAGCCTTGCTCAACCAGAAACTAGTCCTAACATCACAAAAGCAACCCATTTGCTTTGGCTCGCTGAAGGATGCTGGGTTTTGATACACAGTCCCGGTCAATCTGAGGCAGGGCTCACACTGCAGGAGCCACAAAGAGTTCTGGTCATTGTGTTTGTGCAGCAGAAGCAGCACAGCATGTTAACAGGGTCAGAATCCACTTTGACCTTTTCGTCAGAGGGAAGCATTTGAAAACCCTCAGTCCGAGGCAAGAAATCCAAACCTATGCATATTTCTATCCATGGACAAAGCCCAAAGACAGATAAGTCTTAGACTTGCGCATTTCTTCCCAATGGATAAACATCCAGCAATTCCTATCTGAAAATTTAGCATCATCCAGTTGACTGCTGGGAATGGGTTGGAGCCTGCCTGCGACCTACCACCGGAATGTCAAGCTATTAAGTGGGCCTTTGCGCACTGCTCTGTAATTCTTTTCAAGGATATTTTGCCAATGCTGAAAGCAAGCACTATGCCATGGCTCAAACCTTCCGGCTGCCCCATTGCCCTACATACTTGGACTGGGTCACCAACGGCAGACCGTTACGTTTTTAGAGCTGAAAACACGAGTCCTATGGGATCAGGAGACAGGCAGGAAGGCACCGACTACAGCAACAGGAAATGTCCCTCCGAAACAGTCGGTGTCGCTCACAGGCAGGCTATGAATGAGGACAATGAAATGTACTTAATGAAGTTACTGCTCTTAGGCAGAATTGCCAGATTATTCCTCTAGGCAATGCTGGAGCTGAGAGAAGTATTTTTGAGAGAGGAAATAAAGATGTCATCGGAGACAGACTGCAGCATGATTATCCGATTCAAGACATTTCTCCCGAAGATTTGAAAAAATAACATATTGGACTGAACATCTTGTCACTCATTTACCTAGCGTGCAGTTCTTCTGGATCATCAACAAGCTGATTAATTCCATCACGTTCTCGCCATATAATAATGTGATGGCAGAACTCCCCGATGAAATTACTCCCGCACAACTCTCTGCGGCAGCGGCTGGCTCAGCGTCCGCCTATTCTCTCTTCGCAACACCTTTTTTCTGGGGATGAGAGCGGTTACGTGAGACGGGGGTGGGAATTTCCGAGAGTAAAGTGCGCCTCAAGCAGTCCCCTCTCCAGTCCCCATTCACTTTATGTCTGGGGAGGGAGAACACCAAACACACGAGCCCAGCTGCTTAAGTCAGGAGCCCAGCTCAAATCACTGAGCAAGATCAAATGCATCTCAGAATATTCTAACAAGGAGGTTTGGTGCCTAAAAGGGAAGGGGGGATCTGAAGGCAGTAGTAGAGCTAAAAATAGCCAGCTGAGTGACAGACTGCAAAGCTCAACGTGTGCTTGAAAGTGAACAAAGCAACGCTAGACACCAGAGCCGTTTTCAGCTACGCGCAGGCAGATAGCTGGTCTTTTTAAAATATCGAGCCCTGGAGTGACTGCATTTATACCATTTAGGTTTGCTCCTGGGCACTTGTTTTTCAAAGCCCTGAGATATTATTTCTCTCCCTCCCCCCACATTTTTTTGCAGATGGAGCACTTAGCTTTAACAATAATTACGGAAGAAGTACGGAAATAAAATATAGGGCTTTACAAAGCTCTTTTTAGAAGCAGAGAAACAAAAAGAACATAAAACAAAGAACACATATTCACAGACTAGTATCTAGATGTATGGTAGCAACTGGGGAAAAAAATTACCACATGTAGAAATAAATACCAAATTTTTTAAATAGGAAAGGAACACAATTGTAGGGCAGCAGCCATGGCACCGAGGAGGCCTGGCGGGAACTGGGCTATTCAAGAGATAAGAGAAAAACTCCCCCATTAACGGTGCACGGTCATCCAATTAAGTGTGCCAACCTGCCCTGAGGGCATTAGGTCTATGTCCAGGCAGAATTCGAAACACTGGTTATGACCTTCAACGCCTCGTATGGCTTGGATCCATATGTCCATTGGTACATATATTGATGCAACCATAAGAACACCATCAGACCAAAAAGCCACAGAAGTCAACCATCCCCATTCTGATGGTGGCAACCAGACACTTCTTTCAGAAAAACTATGAATGGCAGAATATCATCATCATTGCCACCACCTGCCAACTTCCAGCAAGATGGCACTTAAATGGCCCTTTCCCTGGAGCTTCCATTTCAGCAATGGAGTGGACATTTTTCACTTTCCTCTGTAAAAAAGTGTCCTCTTCTCAAACCACAGTGCTTCATAAAATTAGCTAGTAATATAATGAATGAGTCCAATCGTAGTCAAACTAAGCAACGTCGAACTCATAATTAATTGTTCAGATGACTGAAGCTAGAAAATATCTGTATTTTTAATACCCAGCTCTTTGGGTGTTCTGCAGTTAATAGTTATAAATTTTTAAGATGGTAAGAGAAATAAAATACTTTCTCTTAACCAACTTACTGAGACTCCAATTAAAAAAAAAACCTGCCAGCTAAAGTTCTAAATTTATTTAAACATTTTAACCACATGAGACAGAGTTTGATTTTTTTCAGATATTTCAGTTTAAATGTATTTGTTGGCTGAAAAAAAGCCTTCTGGGATGTTCATACAACATACGAAAGTAAGATGGCACGCACAAAAGCCTCAGTCTAATAAATTACAGCCAAGGGATGGCCTCCCTCCCTGTAAATCTTCCCATACCAACCCGCCATCACCAGAGCCCTGCTGTATGTCTGGAAGGGACACGCTGGTGGATTCCAGAGATGACTTCCTAGACACATTATCTGGAAAGCGCAAGTTGGTGGGTACCACAGGCAGGTCCTTTTCACCAACAGCACCTTGACTGTGGAAATCCCTTCCAAAAGAAAGGAGATTCGCCTCTTCCTTGTCCCACTTTATACTGGCAGCAAAGACTTAAAAGATCCAGCGGACAATTAATGCTATGGTATACTGGCCCAGTGATGTGCGCTGGCACCTTCCCCTTTCTACAGAATAACCCTTGACTTTTCCATACACCAGATCAGACTCCATAATTTTGGCCCCAAAACACGCCCTTGACTTAGACCTGAGGTCAACAAGTCTATACGGTCCTTGCCTTGCTACCTCTCTGTGAGGTTATATGTGACAAGTTCAACGCTCACTCAAACTTCCAGGCTGGCCAAAGGTATTCTCTCTTGAAAGAGAACACAGTTCCAATACCAACCTTGCAAACAAGCAAGCAAGGGGTTACTGCCCTCCCCCTCCAATGCACGGAAGCCTCAAGGGCCATGAAAACGCCCAGCAAATCCTGCAGGCAGCCAGGAAAGCCGTGATAGAGTAACATCAAATTCTACGGCAGAGATCCTTCTGTTGATGATTTGCTGCCCCTCGCCTACAGTCGGTCAATAAAGCCAGAATTCAACTGTTCTCCAACAGCAGCAGCTGCGTACTACATTTTACAAGTAAAAGAATCAAATCTGACAACCACAAAAAAATTCCCCCCAAGGCCCAAATTCCAACATGAACCAGGCCTTCAGACACCTGTTCATCAAACTGCAGAGGTGAATACAGCAAACAGAGCAGAGATGGTGCTTTTCCCAAGAAAAAACGTAGCCTCTTTAAATCTAGATTCTGCAACAGACACAGTCAGCTCATCCTCAGTCCTCTGAATCAAAGTTTAATAACTACCACCACTAGAAAGGAGGCACAGTCTACATTCTCCCTTGGCTTTAACGCTCCAAAACATCTTCACTTTTTCATGCAAATGCTCAGTTTTATCAAAAAGCAGCTCAGCAATACTCAAAGACCCACTCGGCAGACTTCTGCATTCCCTTGCTAACGGCGTGTCCCCCCACACGCAACGTACATCTCTGTGCCAACTTACCTGAACCTGATGCCTTCCAACAGCTGGAAAACAGGAAGGTGCCTTACAACAAGACAGCCCTTGGGGGTCTGTGGGGGGCCCATCACCATCAACTCTGACTGGCAGCCATCACTTGCCAGGATTACAGGCAAGAATTTGATCTGGAGACACAGGGACCTTCCGGGCAAAAAAGAGAAGCTGTCTGATCTGGGGTCCCTGGTAGTCCAGGCAGCATTCTTTCCGTGTTGCTCCTGGAGAGCCAGGGCCTGCCCCAGCCTGGCTTCCCCAGTCAGAAAAGATCCACTGTGTTCAGAGTGGTCTCAAGGCTGACAATTCCCATCTGCCCCAGACAGCACGTCCAACAGTTGGGACAGTGGGGACTGTGGTCTGAAACATCCGGAGAACACCAGGTTGGGCAAGGCTCCTCCATGCCCTGAACCCTGAAGAATCTATGCAAACAACCCAATTTCATTAGTAGTGGTAGTAGTAGTAAGCAGTAGTAGTACAGTGGGCTCTCCACATTTGCTAGGGCTCGGGCACAGGACCCCACAAGGTGGAAAAAGCATGAATATCAAAATGAACGTGTGCCTGTGGGAAGGGGGGCCAGGGAATGGGGAGGAAACGGGCACCCAAGGTTCAAACCAGTTCAGGGAAAAGAGAAGGAAGGGGGATGGAGGGGCATGGGGGCCCTATGCGCCCTCTCTCTTGCCCATCTCCTTCCTTGGGTGCAGGGGGGCATCGGGAGAAGGAGCCACCGAGAGGAAACACTCCCCAGGTAAAAAAGGGCTTGAGGTGTTGGGGGGCGGGCGGGTGTTGGACAAACGTACAAATAATCAAATCCGTGAAAGCCAAATTCGCAAACGTGGAGGGCCAACTGCATTGACCACTGGTGGCATTTGGGAAACCCTAAGCTCTCAACCCCAGTGACACCAATGGACCCCTCCATGCCTCTGCTGGTAGAGCTCAAAATCTGAAAGCTTCATTTGTGGATCATCCACATAACAATGTTATGGAGGGTAATTAAAAGGATGGCACAGTCCTTGAATCAGATTCACCCGTATGCCAGCACTACAAGAACATTCCTGAAAACCCTCTCAAGAGAGATGCCGCCCGCTTTACATTTATTACTCCTGCTGTCCGTGGCAGAAAGAGACACTAGAGTATGATGATGCAACATCAAACTCCATATTTATAAGACACGCTGTCCCAGCATGTTGTACTCCAACTTCCACCATCCCCTGTCACCACATCTGATGGCGGGGGGAGGTGGGTGACAAACTGCAATCTGAAATGCCTGTTGAGCTCCGTGCTGGGGAAGACGGCTTACACATTATTGCCATCTAGGACATATCTCAGCATCCGACATTTCCACCTGAATGCCAGAAAGAGCGGCAAAACCCATAGCCTCAAAGCAATGATGGCACAGTATGTGTGAACCCACACCAAACCCACCTTCTCTGGGACACGCAGCCACTTTTCTCATGCTGCCACAGCCAGCCTTGACATCTGTGGCAGACACAGTCAGTGAATCCATGGGAAGAGGGAGCCATGTCAAGAGCACCGAGGAAGATGCGCTGGGCTCTGATAAACACTGATCCCCTGGCTGCCCTGTCAAGATGAGGCTCACGGGTACCTAACCGTTTCAGCAGGCTCCAAAATACATGCTTTAAGGAATAAGCAGACAGAGAGGGAAGGACACTATTGTTGTCTTTACCACCCTGAGATTCAAGGATTGGTGCAAGCCTAAGAAATATACCCATCGATGGCACTCCTGACCTGCCAACCCCTTGGAGATGCAACACAGACACCCCAAGATGGAGCCACCTTGTGACACATCGGGAGAACCCTTTCCTAAGTCACTGCACTGCTCTCCCCGGCAGCCCAGGGGCTTACAGTGCGCAGGCAGACTTTCACTCCCCAAGATGGTCAGCCCACTTGATTTCACACGCAGTTAAGTCTAGAGATTATTAAACATTAAGTTTTATAAGTTAACCGGAACAGCATCTCCAATTATAAACCACTAGTGAAATACTTGTCTTTGTACAATCATTAGAGAAATGGCTCCCTTTATACTTTTGACAGAGGGTAAGTATCATGTGATTAAGCGATGGAAATTTTTCCATTTTTCTCCAGCAAAAGGAAAAAAGAAGACAGAGAATATGCATGCAAGGTCAAGCCAGTAAAATTACAGTAAATATTTACTAACCAAGAGGAGAGAGAAAATGATTGTCAAGTTGCCCAGAACCATTTGAGCTTCCAAAAGGACAGGATAACCCATTTTGAAATTATGTAATAAGCTTGGTTTCATTCAGACAAAGGGAAATAAAGCATACTATCCAGGATGATAAATCTATCTCTCGCTCTCAAAGAAAAGATCAGATCAAGCAGCTTGGAATATGGAAGTTCAGAGGATTCTCAGGAAGGTACATTCATAATGAGCTCATTTCTACCCCTTTGATTTAAGAATTTCTAATGCTAGCCTTCAATACATGGGTTGCAGGTGGTGCCAACACAGTTCTCAGGATGCTGACGGGAAGAATGCAACACGTAAGGGTATTTCACACAACTACCAACACGTGGCAACAACCATCCCATGACAAAACAAATTCTCAGGAAACCACCCCGCTTGGGAAGAAGGATGAGAACCAAGGTGGGACTTCTGGCTTATTAAATCACAGAAACAAATGGTCTTGTAGGTTAATCATCTGAACATATGAGCAGCTGCTGTAAGTCCCAGAAGAACCAGCGTTCCTGAACACTTTACAAGAACAAAGTCTAAAACATCATTTGGGGAACTTCAGGGTTTATAAGTATTCATCTATGTGAAAACCATTCACCTTAAGTCACATTCATCTAAAAGCTTGGAAGATAAAGCCAGCACGGGGTTCTCCATTAACTCCATTAACTTGTATCTATGAAATCCTTAAATGTTTTTATAGACCAAAGAACAAGGGCGGGCAGAAATGATGAATTTAGGAACTCACACCAGTGATTCTGTCAGTACAGAGAAGTGGTTTTCTTAAAAGGTATGCTAGCATTGGCTATTGGCTATGACCGACCCTTCCATTCCTAAGACCTACTCCGTGGTTCAGGTACACGCACACAAGAGCACGCGCATCCACACCTAAAGCATTCTTTACTGCTTTAGCACCTCCTCCAGACAAAAGATACCTTATGCCTTCTCACCCCCCCCCATATTCTCAATCCAGTGGGTTGGGGGAAGGCAAGCTTAAGGTCTTGCCCACTGGGCCCATTCCACCCCATAATCCTCGAAAATATCCCCAGTGCCCAGTCACCTACCCTGCCGAGCAATCCACTGTCACCTGGAGCTTGCATCTGGTTTGGTAACAGCTGCTAAAAATTAGTGATGACTTGCTTATAGAAACTTCAAGTAGCTTCCCAGTTCTGGAAGTTCAGTACCCAGCACCGCCGGAATTGAGCCTCACCCCCTTTGTGGTACTAAAAACCTGTTCCAGAGGGTCACCTCAGGCGCCCAGGGTTGGTGAAGGCAATACAAGAGGAAGGAGGGCCTGGCAATTTTGGCAGAAGTGGTGAGATCCAGCAGAAATCCCACACTCTATCCTGGCCAACGTTTCTGACAAAGTTATACAAATAAATGTAACAGAAGATCAGAAAGGAAAACAAAACACTAGTATCTTTTCCCACTGTTTGGGATATAGTGCTGACTTGCAACCCCAACAGTAAAGATCGGCTTAAGTCCACCAGTTAGTGCACCCACTGGATTGGAGTTTGGGCCCTCTTTTTCACCACCAAATCTCATTCCAAGCCCCAAAATGTAATAAGCAAAAGGACAGTGCTGTAACTGACTCCCTGGGAAGTATGTGTGCACCCATACACCCTGCTAAGGGAAAAGCATTTCACCGCTGGCCTCCGTCCACCCCTAAGCAAGGACCAACTGTGTAACCTTTTCAAACGTCCACTTACGAAATTCTTTTGAAGATCTCATTAACTTAAGATTCAACGATACAGGCTTCTGAAGTCTTTTAAACAGGATCGGCCAACATTTCCACTACAAATATCTTTGACAGTACATCACTACCCCCTTGTGGATATGCAATAAAAGAATCATCTTCAGATTTTTTTGAGCTGTGTTCTCCCCAGGCAACTTCCACCAATACGTTACAGAATTTTTGCCTCTCCTGCTCATAAGTCTTGTCTATTATCACACTCATCCATTCATTCCAGGCCATGTCAGAACTCTTTTCTGTGAAATTCTACACCGTACAAGACTTCCAAATGCTTATGGCACGTCAAATGACAAAATTACGTTTAAGTAAAACATACTGCTCTGCAAGGCATGGCTTTCCTAATCTGGCCCATTATATTAACCCCAAACGAGCACTGTATCCATTTTTTTTTTAAAAAAAAACCTCCTTCACTCCTCATTATGCACAAATATTTGAAGTGCAAAAAATACTAGACGTGCCCACTTCATTTCATAATCCATAGTATGTTCTTTAGTTAAAATAGCATCTGTACACAGTCAAAACAGAAGCTGAACTCCATTTTTACTACACAAAATGTGCCGTCTTAAGATGGTCCACCAATGCCCAGATTTTTCAGATTCCCTATTCAGACCCTACATTTGGCCTGCTTTGGGGACAGAGTCCCACTTGAATGTCAGGCCTTAACCAACAGCATCCCATCTGCGATGCAAAGACCGTGAATCAAAATAGTCTGTCCCGTCCCACCCCCAGATTCAAAACAACTGAGGAAGTTCTTTTACCGACTGCACATTTGAAATATGCCGTGGGAATTAATTAACATCTCTGCCAACACCAGAACACTCCAGATAAACGCCATCCTCTACCGATAAGGTCAAGTAAGACACTGGACACACCAGAACATATACAGGATTGACGACAAGCATCGAGCAACTCCACCTGCGGGTGGCACGCAGGTGAAAATGCAGGGATGCCTACACCAAGCAGCGAAACAGACCCGCAGATCAGCGCAACGGACAATCAGCACACACATTCTATTCTAAAAGCAGAGGGAAGTGGAAAAGACCATCAGACCAGGGTTAAAAAAATCTGCACTATTAAAAAAAGCATCGGAATGTAATAAGAGGATGACGCCTCACCTCCCGCTTGCACAGAGAGTGACGCCTTCTGAAAGAACCCGCCTCGCAGGGAACATGGGGGCAAGGATGCCAGGCACAGAGAGACTCCCAGGCACGCACGCTCGCCCAGACTGGCGGCAGCACAGACCGTACGTGGAAAGGGAGCGGGAGGGCTGACTAGCAAGCCCCAGCGCTAGGTTTCTTGATGGGGTGGGAGGCAGCCCCCTCACCTGAAGCTGCCTTCTACAAGGTCACAGACCACTGACTGGCCCCTCGGCCTCAGGAGGGTCTCCTCTCACTGGGCCGCAGACTCACCAAGGTCTCCGGCGGAGAGAAGGGTCTCTTCCATCCGTGTTGCCCAACACTCTCCAACCCAAGGGGGGACACCAAGGGCCCTGCAACTAGGCTGGCGCCACCCCCTCACAGCAGATGGGGGAGCACCACCGTCACTGGAGAGCCCTCCTACCAACCGCTTCCTTCTTCTCCCCCTTGGGCACAAGGACCACCAGCTGCAGAAAACACACGGCCAAGCTGCCCCCTCCATAGCCCACGGAATGCAAGAAGCAGGGGGAGAATCAGCACTCCGCCAGCTTGCACCAGAGGCAGGTGAAGTTGTCTCCAGCTCAGCACCCGTGAGGCCGGGAGAGCCAATGTGGCAGAGGCAAGGCCAGGCGGCAGCTCTGAATACTCGTGCTCTTCCAGGTGTTTTGCACTACTGTGACTATACAAGCTGTGTGTGCTCATTCCCAAAGGGAAGCGTTAGGGAAGCGGGGGTTTAGCAAGTCCCTGCCCCACCGGGCTTGCAGTTCGCACACACACACGGCAGTGGGGGAGCAGTCAGAGGACGGCCCTCCTGCAGAAATGGGCCGGTCTAGGCCAGCGGTGGGTCAAAACACACAGGCTGAATCAGGGCCGTCAAAGGCCCCTGCCTCCCCACACGAGGAGGGAGAAGCATCCGCTCTACCCCAACTCACGCCACGGAAAAGAGGAAGAAGGGGCCCAAGACCGTGCCAGGCATACATTTTAAAGGTGCGCACCCTTCCTCCCGCACATCCCTACGGTGCCCTCTGTGCAGAGCTGGGGGTGCTGCACCCTCCCCCGCCCCCGCCCCCGCCCTCCAGGCAGCCAGGCCAGAGGGAGCCACCCACCCGCGCCTTCCGCCGCCGCCGCCCTGGGAGGTTCTCTGGGGCCCCCTTCCGCGCCCAGGCTCAGGTCAGGGCCCCCCTCGGGCCGAGGGAGGGGCGCCCACAGAAAAGAGGAAGCATTCTGGTCCGCCCACCTCGCCCCCCCCGCCCGGTCCGAGAAGGCGGCCGAGCGGCCCCTCCGAGCGGCTGCCTCAATCGAGCACACCGCTCCCCTCCGCACCCCGTCCCTCTCTTCACTCGCGGAAGGGGGGAAAGGGCAACACGGGCAGGGCGACCCCGGGGCCGTCGGAGCCCGTCTCCCTGCCCGGGGCCCGCGCGGGTCTCTCTCCTCCGGGGCCGCCCCGCCCCGCCCCGCCCCGCCTGGACCTTCGCCCGCGCCCGAGGTACCAACCCCAACCGGCTGGGGGGGCTGAGCCTCCCGGCCCGGGGAGCGAGGGGGGAGGGAGGGGGGAGGGGCCCGGCGCCGGGCCCCGAGCGTGCCAAGGAGAACAGGTGGCCGCGCCGCTTCCCCGCTTGGCAGACCCGGGCAGAGGGGGGGAGGAAGAGGAGGGCGAGAGCGTGATCCTCGGAAGCCCTCGGGACCCCTCCCGGCCGGCCGGCCGGCCACCCCCGCCGCCCCAGGGGCCACCCCAGCCTGACAGGCTCACCGCCCCTCCACGCGCGCGCGCGCGCGCGGGCGGGCCGCTTCCTCCGCCGCCAGGCGCTACACCTTGGCCCCGGAGGGGGGGCGGCCGGCCCTTTGGAATCCCAGCCCAGGCGTGAGCGGAGGAGCGCACCTGCGCGCGGGCGGGCTGTGCCTGGGCGAGCGCCGCGCATCTTCCCGCCTGGAGGGTCCCCCGACCGGGGGGGGGAGGCCGGAGCGCGCGCGTGCCGGCCATGTGCCTGACGGCCAGCAGCGGGCCCGGGCTGCCCTCCCACGGCCGCCGCCGCCGCCGCCGCCGCCGCATGCCACGCGCGCGCGGGCACGCGCCCCCGCCCCCCGTGCCTGCGCGTGCATCGGGGAGGGGGCGGGGGGCGGGAGCCTCCTCCGAGCAAAGAGGGGTTAAAGGGGGAGGAGAACGAGGCGGCGGCGGCGGCGGAAAAGAGGGAGGGGCTTAGCGCTCGCGCGCCCTCTCTCACACACACGCACGCACGCAGGCGCGCGCCCGTGGGGAGGGGGCTCCCCCTCCCCCTCCCGGTCTCCCCATGTGTTCCGGGCGCCACCCGGGCCGACCCCTCCCAACCCCGGGGGCCCGAGGCGCCCGATGGACTGGACCGCCCGTGCGCCGGGCCGGGCCGAGCGAAGCCCCCTCCCCGACTCGGCTCCCCTCGAAGCCCGAACTGGGGAGGGGGAGGCGACGCCGAGGGACGGGGAGGGGGCGCCGCGCATGCGCGCCCCCGCCCGCCCGCCCGCCCGCCCGCCTGCCCTCCTCCTCCTCAGCCCGCCCCCCGCTCGGTCGCCCTCCCTCCCTCCCTCCCTCCGTCTCCCCCGGCCGGTCCGTCCGTCCCTTCGCCTCACCTTCCGGCTTGTTTTCGGCGGCCATTTCCCCTCTGCGCGCCTCATCCTCCTCCGCCGCCTCCTCCTCGCGACCGGGATCCAGGCAGGCGCGCGCGCCGCTGCCGTTGCCGCCGCCTCTCGCTCGCCCCCTCCCCTTCCGGCCCCCTCCCCCTCGACTTCCGGTTCCGCTCCCACCGCCCTCTCCTCCTCCTCCTCCTCCTCCTCCTCCCGCTCGCGGCGACCTTCGCGCCTCCTGTCACCACACGACTATACTCGCGCCTCCGCCAGAGCCCCCGGTCCGGCCGTCCCGCGCGCCGCCTCCTCGGCCTCTTCTTTCTCCTCCCACAGACGCCCCGCCGCTCCCATAGGTCTAGCTGCTCGGATCGACGTGTTCCGCAACCAACCGTCGCCTCCGGAGGCGGGCCGGAAGGGAGGTTGGGCCTGACTGGCAGAGATGACGCCCTATGGGCGACTACGCCTGCGAGAAGTGGGCGGGGGGTGAGAGGGAAAGGAGCTCATCCGAGCCGCTCCGGCGGCCATGATGGTGGGAGCGCGAGTCGAGGGCGGGGGGGCAGAGAATGGGAAAGGGGCTGGCGAATCCGGAGAAGGGGGGACGGCTCGGCCAATCGGATTCTAGCGATGAGGGAAGGGACGTGGAGTGGCGTTTTCCCTGGCCAATAGGACGTCAGAAAAGATGTAGGCGAGGAAGGAGGCGGGCCCACAGCAATGACGCAAATGGAGAGAGCGACGCCCAGCGAATGGGTCGAAATAAGCGGCGGCGGCAGCGGCGTCCCAGAAGGGAGGGGCGGTGAGGCGAGAGTGTGCGAGAGCGAGCGACTGAGTTACGGGAGGGCGGGCGCAAGGGCCGGAGCGCGTCCCTATTGGTCGCCGTGCCCTGACAGGAGGCCGCGCCCTTCTCCGGCCCGTTAACCCCAAACAAAGGCGCTGATTGGCGGAGGCGCGGGAGGGGCGCGGCGGGGCGGCCCGTCGGAGGGGCCGCTCCGGCGCGCTGATTGGCCCGGCGGCGGCGGCGGCGGCGGTCCCCTCCGCGGTCGGCCCGTGGGCCCCCGCCTCCTGCCCTCGGCCGCGGAGGGTCCGGGGCGGGGGGGCGGGGGGCGGGAGGCGGGATCGGGTGGGCTGGTCCGCGGGGACGCTCCCCCTCCCCCCGAGCTGCCGGGGGCGGCCCACCGCGCGCCCTTCGGCGGAGGGGGCCTGGGAGGGGCCTCCGGGGCGGGTCCTCGGGCCCTCTCCCCGGGGAGGAGGCTGCCGGATCCCGCGCGGTTCCTTCGGTGCCGCTGCCGGCCCGGCTCGGGCGGGGGCCGGGGCCGGGGCCGGGGCCGCTCCGCTCGGCCGGGGAAACCGCCACGGCTGCGCTCCGGGCCTGCTCTGGCGCCGGGGGCCCGGGGGGAACGCGGGTCTCTGGCCGGCACAGACCCCCGGAGAGCGAGCGCGGGGCCCCCTCCGCGGCCCAGAGCCCCGGTCCAGGCGGGCCTTCCAGGCCGCCCACCGCGCCCCGGGGGGTCTTCTGGGGCAGGGAGGGAGGGGTCCTCCCGGGGGGCCCGGCCAGCCCCCTCCTCAGCCTGGGACCCCCCCGGGAGCCCCTGCCCGGCGGAGCTTCCGGGGTCCGGCGGGGCCCGGCGCCGTTGGGGGCCTGGGAGGGAGGGAGGGAGGGAGGGAGGGGGGCCGTGGGTGTCCAAGCCCTGGGCAGGGCCGGCCCTGCTTGACCACGGGCGCCCGGGTGCCTTGGGGGCGTCGGGGCCGCTCCTGCACAGAGGCAGAATGCTAGACATGGAGAGTCGGGGGAGCCCCCGGGGCCATCCAGTCCACCCCCTTCCGCCCTGCAGGAACGCCCTCAAAGCCCTCCCTGGACAGATGGCCCTCCAGCCTCCGCTTAAGAACCTCCAAAGGAGGAGACGCCAGACGGCATCTCCTCCTCCTGGGTCTCTGCATGGCGGGGGGGGCTGGGGCGCCGAAGGGGTTGTCAGGAGTCCTGAGACACCCGGGTCCCCCGTTGGCCTGAAGGGGGGGTGTAAGTGGATTGAATAAACAGGGCGACTAAAGCACGTTTGCAGAGGGAAGTAGCCTGGATGGCTTTCACAAACCTGGCCCCGTTTCCGTATTGGAACGGTAGGCTGCGTCTCCTCTCCCTTCAGGCTGGGGTGCAGTAAAATACCCAATGAAACACAGTGGATCGGGAATCTCGCATCATACAGGAATCAGGAACCGGTGGCTGAAGCACTCGGCTGGGTATTTCCCAGGCTTTGAGCCCCCACTCAGCCACGGAAACCCTCGGGTGACCCTGGTCAAAAGTGACGCTCTCTCAGCCCAAGAGGAGGGAAACAGGAAATCGGCCTCACCAAGAGAATCCAGAGACAGGGTCTCGAAGGCGGGTGGCAGCCTCTGCAAGAGCGCCGGCACTCGCCCTGAAGCTGTGGCTCCCCTTGGTTCTCCCTCGTCCCCGTTTGCTCCTTCCGGTGCCCGCTCGTTGTCTGCCAAACATTGTACCCCTCAAAACGAGGCGCGCCCGGCATCCTGAACCTGGGAGGTGCTCCACAGCACCTGGCCAAGAAGGGGCTGTGTTGGGGATGTTCCACTGAGAAGGGGACGGCTCAGGCCGAGTCCAAAACTTGTATAGCTTTGTACCTTCGGTTAGCGGGGGGGGGGTGAAGTTAGCATCCCAGGGCCTCTGGCAGAAGGTTCTTTCTCCGGGCCTTTCCTCACTCCTCCGATGGTGGAGCCTCTGCCTCCCTCGACCTGTGACGCCCTCTCCGCTGACGGCTCTGGCGAGGAAGATTGCGCCCTAAGGCGACCACGGGAGGGATGTTTGCCGAGACCCCACTGAACGCCATAGAAGCCTTTTGCCCGCTCAGGAACGCTGTGCAACCCAGCAGCCCGAACCCTTATTGTCCGTCCGTCCGGCTGATTTGGGAGATCCAAGGCCTCTCGCAACAAAGATTAAAACAATATTCAGCTAGGAACTAATAATACTATTTACAAAAAAATAACCAGGCCCTTCCATGAGCTGTCCTGTTAAAAACAGCACTGATTTATAAACAGTTTAAACGCACTGAAAACATAATACTGAGGATAAGAATATAGCACCCCCACCATCACAAGCCCCTTCCACAACAAGCAGTGAATGGCCAACGGCCAATCTTAAAAGAAAAAGGAAGGAGAGCAAAGGCGATTGGGGGCCGTATGGGCCACCCATGAGGAGGCCCGTTCCAGAGTCTGGGACCCCCCCCCCCAGCAAGGCCTTGTCTCTCAGGTGGTCTCCACAAATGCCTTCAAGGACGGTGGGGCCAGAAAGGAAGCAGGCTTTTGATGCTCCCGGTGACACCTCCAGTCCGATCGGACTTCCACCCCACTCGCTTTGCCCGTTCGGAAGAGGCTGGGAACAGACGGGCCTCCCCTGAGCCGTGCCTCGCTCCTTGCAAAGAAATTTAACAAGGTGCTTTCCTGGGAAGTAATGAATGCATTTGGAACGTGGAAACACAACGTGCCTCAGAGTCCCAGGCTCTTAACCGCCTCCCTTTGCTCCCGGCTGCTGATTTATTCCCAGTTTGTTTCTGGCGATCGCTGAGGCCGTTCCTAATCCGTAACAGATCTTTACCTCTCACCCCACGACTACCAAGTTTCCTTAATAGCCTCTTGTGAGGAACTTTATCAAAGACTTCTGAGAAGTCTAATAAATTTTATCTGCCAGCAATCCTTTATCCGCAGCGTCTTTGGCTCCCTCAAATAATCTTATTTAGGTTGGAAAGGGAAAGTGTTTGCCCCTCTCCGAGTCCCACTGCTTTGGCCCTGTGATATCGGGCCATCTTTAATTATTTTTTGCAGCTAATTTACCTGGTTCTAAAGTAAAGCTTACTGGGCTATAATTCCCAAGATCACCCCCGGGCTTTTCCTCCCCAAATAGATAGGCAAAGCCTTGGCTACACTCCAGTTGCAGGAACTGATTTTAATGATAGATTAAGTTGCTGCTTCTTTTTTCTTAAGCAGCATGGCTGTTAAATTCCTAGACTCTTGCTGAATTCTTGAATAAATACAACCTAGCTCCAGTGATTAATTACAGTTTACTATATTAATTTGTTCCACCGTCTTCTCTTTGACATCTCAGTCTCTAACGGGCCTGGAGCCTGCTTCCTGGGGGCGGAGAGCAGGATTCAGCCCCTTTGCCAGCTCTCCCCTGTTCAGCAACGGAACAGGCTCCCTCCTTTGGGAGTTTTCAAACAGGGATTGGATGGCCAACATGCAGGACTGGTTGACTAGAGGATTCCCGCATGGCTGGACGTGAGGATTCTGCTCCAACTCTATGATGTTGTAATTTTATGAAACCTTCCTGTCCAGGGACAGCCTGCCTTTGGACACCAGCCGTTGCTCTGCAGGTAGTACCAGCAAAGGGGCTGCAGTCTCAACACTCAGGTGATTAGCGGGGGCTTCCCAGGGGTCTGTCGAGTGTTCTGCTTTCCACAACGTCAGTGGGGAGAACCTTGTGGTCTCTCTGACGCCCCAGAGCTTTCCTAGGCTCTTGCACTGCAAACGGTTCTTGGTGATTCCACCCAGCCCTTTGGGTACGGTGGCCTTTGGAGCTCTTGGGTCCTGACATTAAAAGGAAGCCGCATCCCCTCCGCTCTGTGTCTGTCTGTGGAGAATACTGACCATAGGAGGAACAGGAGAGTTAGGTGGTGGGGCAGAGAGAGAGTGGGGGGCTGCAATCATTTCCCGACTAGCCTGCTTTTTTTAAAAAAATGAAGCTGCATATTGAAAGGAGCGGCTGCCCTTGAGCACAACGGACCCCCTTCAGTGGAAGTCCCACAGGGAACGCATTTTGCAAACTGTTTGTGTGAGGGAAAAAGAGGCAGAGAGAGGAGGAGGAGGAAGACAGTAAAGAGAGGATGAACAAGGAATAGGTGAAAATGGGAGCCACACCAGAATTTCCTTGACTCAGGCCTTTGGCTGTTACGCAGCTGTGGCACAGGGGTCTGTTCCTGGATCCTGCATAATTCCCACCCATTTCCTGTATGGACACAGCTGCAGGTGCCTAATTCAGAGTATTCCTGTTGCTCTGCCCAGGGGGCTGGCCAGGGACCCAGGCCTGGAACTCTGAGGGTTCCTGCCCCCAGGCACATGGGACTCATCCACAGGTTCAGTGGGAGCCAAAGGCTGAGACATCCCTCCTCCAGAAACACACCATCTGTCCGCTGAACTCATCCAGTCTTTGCCCAGTCTCCACACCTCTAATCCAGCTGGAGGGAATGCCTCCCCCTATATGCGGCTGCCTGAGGACTGCAGACTCTCAGAGGGGCCCTTCATTGAGCCCCCCCCTCAGTAGGAGCAACCCACTCTGGGAGGATGTGAGGGAATGACCTTCTCTCTGGTTGGGGAATTCCTTTCCCTTAGGTATACCGAAATAAGCAGTTGATGCAGAATACCAGGCACTCATTTTAAATGTTTGAGGAAGACAGAAACCTGCCTTGATAAGACCATCTGTGGAACATGTGCCAAGGCCTGGTGCACCATGGACCCCAATGTGCATGGGGCACCCCTGATGTGCATCTGGACACCAACTAGGAAGTGCGGGAGCACAACTGCAGCGCCTGATGGGCATCAAAAGTGCCCAGTGGGTACCGGAAAGGCCCAATGCACATTACAGCCCTCTTTCCAGTGCCCAGATGTGCATCTTTTAAATTCACCAGCACGGTTTCCTTGCATTTCTGCAGCATATCTATGGATTCGTGAAGCCAGGGAGCCCAGACTGTCACGCAGGATCTTGGCCCTTTGGCCACACTCTGCCCACCCCAGGGTGCCACACAGTGCTTTTCAGGTGGCCGGTTCCTGTGAGGAGCAACGTGATCCAAGGATCGGCCCTGGATCCGTCCCTTCTGCACGCACGTGCCCTGCCAGCCCCCACAACCAAGGAAACGGAGGCCATAAAGTGTCCTCCTAGAAGCCGGGCCAATGGCCGTGTCCTTTAGAAGATGGAGAGCGCGGCTGGGCCGGCTGATGTGCTCTCTGCCTGGCTGAGCTTCTCCCGCTGCCGTCAAAGCCTGGGATGTGCTTGGCACCTCCGCCTCCTCAAGCGCAGCCTTTGTAGCTGGACCACATCTAATGCCTGCACAATGCAAATGAAGGCTGGGGCGCTTGTTGCCTTTGACGTGTGTGACTAAACGCTCAAAAGGGAGATTTTCTCTCCCTCCGTCCGCCTCCGCCGCCTCCGCGGGAGAAGGCCCCTCTTCCTTCGTCAACGACCTGTTGGCTCCCAGGGTTTGTTTGGCTCCGCTTCCTTTTGTTTTTCTGCTGACGACTGAAGCTGCTTTGTGGGACAGACCCATCGGAAGCTGGAAGCCAGCCCGGCTTCTTTGCTTTTTGCCTGTCCCTTTTCTCCCCTCCCTCCGCCCGCCATAAGGCGATCAAAAGAGAATTTCCTTTCTCTGTGTTTAAACAGCAGACGCAAGCAGGCTCTGCCAACATCCAGGCAGGGTGCAACGGAGCCTGGGCTTAGCTGGGCAGCAGAACCGGGCTTGCCTGGGTAGTACCATTGGGGGCAAAAACTGACCAAAGGATGACCCACCAAGTGTGGCCCCTGGTGTACCATTGAGTGCCCTACATGAAGCATCAACCAATTGCTGAGACTACCTCAGCCAGCCTGGCAGGGGTTTGAACACTGGACCATGGAGGCCTTGGAGACCAGGAGTTAATTCCCTGCTCAGCCATGGAAACCCACTGGGTGACCTTGGGTGCATCACACACTCTCAGCCCAAGAAAATCCCATGATAGGTTCCCCTTAGGGTCACCCTGTGTTGGACATTATCCACAGGCTAAATTCAGAGTGGATTCACCACCCTATGAGCCACCATGGGGAGACGGACCCCGGCACATCAGGAAGGAAGGGTTTCTCCCTGGAGACACTGGCGGGGGTCCCACCTGAGGTTTTTTGCAGCATAGAAAGTAGGTGTTCAGGCCCAGGGCTGCTGATGCTCCTCGTGGACGCAGGAAGAAGAGGGAGTCAACTGAGTCAGATCTTTGAACCGTGGACTTCTGTACCTCCTGCAGCTTTTAATTTAAACCTTTAGTGAACTCTCCAAGGTGCTGAAATGGTTTTCTGCTCTTGTAGAATCATAGACGCTTAGAGCTGGAAGGCTCACAGCAGCCATCCGGTCCAGTCCTCTGTTAGGCAGGAATAGGATGCTAAAACGCCCCAAGAAATGGCCACCCAACCTCTATCTGAAGAGCTCCAAAGAAAAAGGATCCCCCACTTGTCAAGGCAGTCTCTTCCCCTGTCAAGCAGCTCTTAGCAGTCAAGAACTTCTTCCTAATGTTTAAGTGGAATCTCTTTTTTTTCTCATTTGAACCTGGTGGTTCATGTCCTTATTTCTGGAGCAGCGGAAAAACAAGCTCACTCCATCCTCTACAAGACTTCTCTAAAGACATCCCTCGCATCACCTCTCAATCTGTCCTTCCCCAAGTTAAACCTACACGGGCCCTTCAGCAAGAGCGCCGAACCCTATAGTTTTTATTGCTGCTGTTTTGTGCCTCCAAATCCATTCCAACTTCTGGTGCCCCCCTCCTAAGGTTTCCTTGAGAAGATTCATTACTCAGAGGCAATTTGCCCTGGCCTTCCTCTGAAGCTGAAATAATGCGAATTGACCAAGGTCACTCGGTGTTTTCCATGGCTGAAAGGGGATTCAAGCCCTGGACTCCCCAAGTGCAACACGGAGACCATTACGAAAGGCTGAACCCTGGCATTGAGTTGCCTTTTTTGTTACAGTGACTGCATGAATGTCCTAGGATTTTCTTGGACCAGGAATCCTCAGAGGCAGTTTTGCCAGTTTCTTCCTCTGAAATAGAGCCTACAGCACCTGGTATTCACTGGTGGTCTCTCATCCAAGTGCTAACCAGAGGTGACCCTGCTTAGCTTCCAAGATCAGATGGGATCTGGGGCCTTTAGGAGACCTGCCCAGCAAAATAGGCTCAGTGCCATGCAGAGTTTATTTAGGGTTCAGGTAGGAATCAAGCAGCTTGTGAGCTAAATTTGGCCCTACCTGGCTCTGGACAGTTTCCACAAAAACTCCCCAACTGATGTTTTTGCCCATGTGTTTTTCACCCTAGGATCAATTGGTTGAGTTTAGCCTCCCCAGACTCCTTTCACCAATCCAAGCCAGCCAAGGAATCCTGACATTCCAGCCAGCAGTGGCTGTGATTTGGGGCCAAAAATCGCAGGCTATCCTTCTTCTTCATCACCATCGGCACCTCCCCTTCTCTTTCACCACAGTTGCTCACCCTCAGCCTCAATGGACTGTTTGAGGAAAGGGTCTTTTCCTGGAGACTTCAAGGCCTCCCTTTCTGGAAGCATGTTCCCATCCCCCAAAATGGTGCTGCTAGGGGCCTCTAGAAGCAATGGATGGAGTCCAGATCACTCCCAAACTGCCTTTCCCCAGTCCCAGCCAGTTGGCTACAGTGGGAAGCAGGTTCCTCTCAATCCAGCAAGTCAATTACTTTTGCCTTTTAAAAGGGGGTGGGACTGTCAGTGGCTGCTATTACCCAAGAGAGCTAAATGCGACCTCCCTGGCCAGGATCAGCATACCTGGGGACTACAGCGGTGGGGAGAGCAGGAGGGGCTGTTCCTATTCGCCCACCCTTTGCCTGCGAGCTTTCCAGGGGGATGCTGGGGCAAGGAATCAGCAACAAAGCTATTACAGTCCCGGGTGCCCAGCTTAGTCACTCTGAGTAAAACCAAGGACTCAGAGTTGCCTCTGAAGTCTCTGCTCTCTTCAGCTCCTCTTTCTGCTTCTAAAGGAACTTGTGTGTGTGTGTGTGTGAGAGCCGACATTCTCCGTGCAATCTGCCCTGCCTGTTCCAGCCAAAATGGATGTGTGCCCTCCCATTTTCCTTCCAAACCTTCTGCCCTATCCCACCTTGGCAAAGTCAGATGCACAGAGAAGATCGCTTGCATAAAATTCAATTAAAACAGAGATTTATGGTCTGCTCATTATGGCGCTGCAATCTGTCCAGAGTGACACCGCCTGGGCCCTGAAGTCAGATTCCCACCATGGCAGGCTATCCAGGACATTTCCTTGTCATTCTCTCCATGGCAGGATGCTCCACATGGCCTCCCGCTCTTGGAGGTGGGCTCTGAAGGACAGCAGGGACATCGGTGGGAGCCACTGGCAACCAAGGCCCAACTGGGGGAGCATGCCCCCAGGGCGGTGAAGTGGCACGGGTCTCCTGTGAAGTTTACTTCCAAGGGGACTGTGCAGCGTTGGATGGAACCACTGACAGTCCCATCCTCTTGGTTCATCTGGCCAAGATGAAGCTCCCACAATCTGCAATGGGCACGCTTTTGTCCTGCACTGTGGCAGCATACAGATGACCAACGTGAAACATGTATTTATGCGCAAAGCCTTGTGCATTGCAGTTGCATGATAGGACATGGGATGTGGCCCCCAGTGGCTGGGCTGCAAGGAGGGTTCCCTGTTTCGTTTTTGTCTTCTACCATCCCTGGAGCCTGTTCGACCCCTTTGCAGCTTCTATAGCAATGTTTTCCCCGGAAAGATTGGCAGGAAAGCGTGTGTGTCTGTGTGTGTGTGTGTGTGAGAGAGAGAGAGAGAGAGAGAAACAATTGCGATACAAAGTGTTCAGGACACCCAAATAAAACCAGAAGAAAGGGGAACAGAATGGGGGGCAGAGAGAGAACCCCTACTTTGTCACAACAGCCTTGAAATGGAGTCTGCTTTTATCCTCCCTGTGTTTCTGACACATTCGCCATGGATGTGAAATGTGCTGAATTTCCATGGAGGGGGGAATTCTCTTTTTTTGGAAAAATGCTCTTTTTCTCGCTCCCTCCCTGTCTCCCTTCTGCCCTATCATCACATTAACCCAATTAACCAACTTTACCCTACAGCTGCTGTGCAGTGACAATAAAGATTGGGGGAGAAGGAGGGAGGGAGGGAGGGAGGGAGGAGGGAAACCAGTGCCAAACACCCTCTGCCTCCTTTCAACCTTTCCAAGAAAAGAAATTTAACAGGGAGCAAAACTGGCAGCTGGTACGTGCCCCCACTCCCCACCTCCCCGCATCCATTGCTCATCTGATGACTCCGTGAGCTTTTGACACATCTGAGCACTTAATTTCTGGCAGGGAAGCATCGGTAAGGCTGCCTTCGTAAGGTCAGAACAAACCCAAGCCATCCTTTATGTCAAGGGAAATTCTCAATGCCCTGTCAGGAGTTTATGCTGAGGCCTATTGCATTTTAAAGGCATTTTAACCGGTCCTCCTCAGCTTGGCAAAGTCAACCCAAACACCTAGGATCGTAGCCTGTGTGCATGGAACTAACTGAGAACTAATATCTCACCTTTCTCCCCAGTATGGCATCAGGGGGTAAAATTAGGGCTTTGATCCCCCGCAAGAAGAATTCTGCACCCCCAAATAATTTTTTCCTCCAGTCCTAAAATTTCAAGCATTTTAAAGAGCAAGGCTCTGAGGACTGTTCCCACTGAGAACTCTTCTTTTTGCTGTGCATGCATTCCCTTGGCCGCTCTGCCTGACCTTTTTCTTGGGATGCCTGAACTCTCATTTCCAAATACTCAGCTGAAGTTTTAGACATGTGTTCCCATGGACTCTGGTCCGTTTCATCAGATGCATTTCTCTTTCTGTTGCAGCTACTCAATGAACAGGGGAATCAGGGGACTTCAATGGCCAAAAGGGTCCCACTTTACTCTTACTCTTGTCTTTTCAGCCTGACCTTTCCCTGGGCCAGGCTGAGCTCTTCAGCTTCCACCTGCTCAACTGTCCACCTGCTTTTCAGTTTGTCTCCACATCACTAGTGCCCCTGGTCCCTACAGTTCCCCGACATACGCGGACCCCCACCCACCCACCCACCCACCCGTCCAGAGCTGGGACAGTCAGAAGCAGAAGGAAATTGATGGAATTTTGCATGTAACAAACAGTTAAGGTTGGTAGGAGAGTGTTTCCCTCATGTCAACAATAAAACCTGCAGCTGATTGAGGTTGCTGAGGCAAGCGCCATCAATTATTTACAGAATAAAGATGGTTAAATATTAAATATTTCAGCCTGGGACAGAGCAAGGGTAAGGGGAAAAAAACAGCCCTGTCAGAGCAGTCGATGTAATGTTGGTGCAAAGCCATGAACGCACCCAGCTCTCGAGGGGTGGAAGATTCCTCAATTCGTCTCCGATTTGCCAAGGAAAGCACTATACTTGCCAAAGTCTCAGTTGGGTCCTTTGAGCCATGACTATGAATGATGCATAATTTTTTTAAAAAAAACTCAAAACCAGCAGCCAATTGGGAGGCAACTGCTGTGTGGAAGTGGGGCAGGTAAAGGCAGAGCAATCGAGTCCCTTCCAACATTTCTGAACCAGAAGTGAAATAAAAAATCTAGGAAAAGGGATTCATGCTTTGCAGCTTCTCTTGCAGCCACAACTGAATGAGCAGACGGCATGGGTCCACTTTGAGTCCCAGGGAATTAAGTTACGACAACAGAATGCAGGTCCTTCGTGGGCCGGTGTGCGTCCTCTCTGGAGCTGCTCGTCTCAGAAGCCTTTACGCAGAAGTCACCCACTGCCGGTCTGTCGAAAGCCCTTCCTCTCATGCAAGGGTGGGCAACTGTGAGAGGCTGGGGGCCCCATTAGCCCCATGGGAGGCCTTGGGAGACCCCATCCTCCTCAACACACACAAAATAAATAAACCAATCAATCAATCTGTTTCCCCCAAATGCCATTAAACATCCTCTCTGGAAGCATTGCGGGGAGCATTTTTGTCATGGTTTTGGTGTTCCTGGGTCGCTTTAAGCACTCCAGCATGACCAGGGTGGTACAGTGCTCTGAGTGTTGGACGAGGGCTCCGGGAGGCCGGGATTTGAATCCTTGTTCAGCTATGGAAGCAATCTGAGTGACCCTAGGCAGGCCACACACTCTCAGCCTCAGAGAAAGGACATGGGAAATGGACACTGAAGAAATCTTGCAAAGAAACCCCTAAAAAAGGAGTCATCATTCAGACACATAACAACAACAACTCTGCACACATGGTTATATCAGTTTGAGGCTACTCAAAGTGCCAAAGATCCAGTTTTGGGAATCCTGGGACTGGAAGTCCAGGGAGAAAGAATTTAGAAATATCTGCTAGAGACCGGTGGTCCTTTCCCCTAAACTCCAGCACTAGAGTTTCCTAGCAGTCTGAACTTTAAAGCAGGTATCCAGGGTGATGAGCCTGTTGGAAGGATAGGGCCCAGCCCTTTGACTCACTCCCTTAAAGGTCACACTAAAACACAGAGCAGGCTGAGCACTGCCTCTTTGAAAAGAAAGACATCCGCAGCCACGGCTACATTCATTCACCTGCATTGGACTATTCCATCTGATGGGTCCTAACCCACTGTTAATGCAATGATTGATGGATGGATGGATGGATGGATAGATAGATAGAGGGCAGATTTTAGTTCCCAAAGAGGGATTATAAGTGTGTCTGCTTACAATTCTTTGTACGTGCATGACTTCAACTACAAGCCAGGATTTTCAGAAAGCGAGGGCATTACATTGATTAAAAGGCCCATGACAAATGTATATGTTCCTTTTTCTTCTTTTGTTTTCTTTTTAAAAAGCCATCAATGGAAAGAGAATCCCAGGATGGGAAGTTCCTGAAAACACCACTGGTTTCTGGAGAGGGGCAGAGAGGGGTTTCAAAGTCACTCTGCATCTCAGCAAAAAGGTGTGCAGCTTTTACTTTCTGACATCTGTGTTATTTGTAAAGCGTTCGGGAGCTTATTGCCCAGGTCTATGGTGGAATTTATCCACCTAGAAAAGAAAAGGAGGAGGGAGGGAAAGGAAGAGAGAGAAGGTGATTTCTCCCTGAGATTGCTAGAAAGACCTTGACAATAAAGGCTGCTCGGTGAAGTGCCTTGTTTGTGCTTCGGCAACACTAAAATGCCCTTTCCTCTCCTTCTCCCCCTTTTCTTGTTTTCTCCTTTCTCTCCCTCCCCCAAAACCATCTTTCGCTTCCTGAGTGCTCTCGGATCGTGAGCCCTGCGGGTCTCAGCACTCTCTTATGTCTTTTGTTTAAGATATATGTCAGCCCATTAAGAGAAGGCTGCAAGACGCAATGGGTTTTGATGACAGGTAATACTCTAACACCCATCTTTACAGCTTCCGCTTTGCCCACATTACGCTCGGGGCCATTACTCAGCTGTCCTCCTCCAGCCTGGCAGCAGAAAGAAATACCAGTGTGGAAAAAGCTGAGAGCCGGTCCCAGCCTGAACAGCCAAGCCGGAGCAGGGAGATGGGGCTGGGTGGAGGCCGTCCCCCAGGCCAGCAGCCGCCCTCTCTGGGCTTCTGAAGTGGCTGGGAATGGCTAGTGGCTCCCATGTTAGTGGCACGGCGGGTCCACGCTGAGCTTTAGTACGGCTGTTGGAAGAGCTGTCCAAGGTGCTGGGCTGCATCTCCTTGACCAAAAAGAGCCACCCATTGCCCACCAAGATAAAGAGGGAACTCTCCAAGGGCCTGATTCCCAACCCCAGAATAAAGAAGGTGCTGTGCAAGATCCCTGTCACCAAAAGAAGAGGCTGGGGACAGCACTGGTTCTGCGTATTAAAGTAGCACTTCTAGATTACAGGGATTTGGGGACAGAGGACTGAGAACTTTACCATTCGGGCTAAAACCCAAAGTGGATGCTCCACCTCTGCTGACGTCAGAACTGCATTTCACCACCCCGGCCCCTGCGTTCCTTCACCAACCTCCTGCTTCAAGTTGGTGTCCCCCAGATATGTTTGCACGGCATGTTGGCGTCCCCCACCACAACCTCTGGCAGTGAGGCTTATCCCTGTGGAAATGGAGTGAGAGCAAACCTCTTTCCAGGAGAGAGATTGGGGGAAGCTACTCTGGCTGCGTAGGCAGAGCTTCCCGAGGCCCAAGTGGGGCTGCAGCTCATGGTTGTGGCACCTGATCTCCACACAGAGAGCTCAGGCTGAGTTCCTGGCATCTCCACATCAGCTGGGAAAGATACCTGTCTGAAATCTGTTGCTGGCAGCATTGAGAGTTGTGAGTCTGCTGAGGCTCTGACTTGGAATAAGGCAGCAGCTCCAAGTCTTCCTAGGGCAGGCCAAGTATCATCCTCCTCTTGCCCATGTGTCTGGTTGCCTCTTGGCCCCCAAAATCATCACAAAGGAGGAAAACCTGCTTCAAAGCCTAGTGGGTTTGTTCCTCTCAACTGTTCCGGCCCCTCAGACAGAGAGAGGAAACCCTAAGTAATCCACAGATAAGGCAGAGTGTGGGATCCAATCCAACTGCAAATGCTCTAACCTCGTTGAAGAACCACCTGGTGAACACAACCCTAAAAGCTCTCTTGCGGCCAGTAAATAGTCCAGCGCGAGGCTGGGGAAAAGGGAAATGATCACCGGCCAACACATCTCCCGCGCATGAAACATCCCCACCAGGCAAAGCGGGTGGACGTGGGATTCATTTCTAGCACACCGGCTTACTGAGGCATCAGAAAATAGTTTAACGCTGCCCTGGGGGAAGGAAGGAAGGAAGGCAAGGAGCCTTCACGCTTTTCCCCCTTGATCTTTCCGTGCCTTCAGCTGCTGAAAAGGTGCCACAGAAAGACGAGGCCTTTTAGAAATCGTTTCTGAGGCTGGCCTTTCCTTCTGAGGCTGGTTCTTTCCTTCTTTTCTGGGCCTTGCCAGTTCCACCGCCGTCATCGGCTTGGCAACCCTCTTTCGGTTCCCCTTCCCTCCGGGGGAGAGCGTTCCGTTACACGTGGTGACAGTCGTAGCTCAGAAAATTCCAGCCAAGGAAGAAATATATTCCCATCAAATATTGATGGCATGGTAGGAGGGAAGGACGTGAAATCCTTTTCAAAGAGACGGTTTTTGGGTTCACTCCTCCAGTTGGAAAAGTAGCCAAAAAGGAGGGGGAAAGTCTAAGATTGGGGAGTTGTTGTGATGTGCCTCCAAGTTATGATGCCCATCTCTTGAGGTTTTCATGGCACAATTTATTCACAGGAGGTTTGCCATTGCCTTTTTCTGAGGCTGAGAGTATATGACCTATCCAAGGGCACCCAGGGGGCTTCAAGGGCTGATGGGGATTTGAACCCTGGCCTCCCAAAGTCCAAAACTCAAACTACCACATTCTGTTAGCTCAGTTTTCTCAGCAACATTTATTGAAAAGAGGTCCGTGGCCTCTCCACTTCTCTGAGGCTGGGACTTGTAAGTGCCTGGGCCCTAAATTCCTAGTACCAACCACTGTGCCACACTGATGAACCCGTCATGGGGTTTTCTTACCAAGATTTATTATTCAGGGAAGCTTTGACATTGCCTTCCTCTGAGGCCGAGAGAGTGTGACTTGCCCAAAACTGCCCAGTGGCCTTCTGTGGCTGAGTGGGGGATTCACACGCAAGCCACTAGACCTCTTCCTCCAGTTCCCAAGAGGGCACAAGGGGAACATGTTTCAGATTTCCTCTCCAGATTTTGACAAAGAAGCTGTTTACCAGAGCTAAGATCACTTCTATTATGTGGTTTCCTTTGATAAGATCATTCTAGATAATTAAAGGGCTGAAATCCATTAACCATCTTCTTTTTTAACCCAATGATTGGCCAATTTATTAAATTTACGGAGAGCAAACATCATTGCACATTTATACATAACAGTGTTGGTTTATGGCAGTCAAACAGCCCAGACAAAAGCATGTGTGGGCTGTAAAACCACCTCAAATGGATTATCACCCCAATATGAAGTATACAGATGGAGTGGCTGTGGACCCCTGCCACCGGAAGATGGACCCTAGGACTTCCAGCCCCAGACTCCCAAGAAGAGCTGCTGGGTCTGGGGTCTCCGAGCCCAGCCAGCGCCCTTGCAAAGCCGCACTGGCTCCCTTTTCTCTCTTCTGCCTATTTCTCCCTCTCTTTTAACTCCTCCTCTTGGCTAGATTTCCAAGGGAGCCTGCTACAGCCTCAGCTCTTCCCCGCTGTTGCGGACGGCCCTCTTGAAGCCAAAAGCCAGGTGGGTCGCCTTCTTTCTTCCTTGGCGTTACTGATCTTACGGGTCACTCCTGACTGACCGAGATGGTATTCCCATCTCCCCCGCTCCCCTTGGGTGCCTCAGCGAGTTCTTCTCTGGTGTGTCCTTCCAGCTTCTTACAGCAGGACATAAATATCTGAGAGGAAAGGAAAGGTTGATTCCAGAGGCAGTGGTTGTACACAGCAAAAGCAAACAAAGGAAGCGGAACGGTGCAGGTGTGACCCATTTCCCAGGCATGAGAAGAGGGCAATTGCTAACAGGAAGGCTTGTTCCCCTGGCCCGTTCCCAGCTGCCTCTGTATCCTTGAACTGGAAAACTGGCCAGCAGAGACTCCTGAACACAAAATGGCCTCTCTCGTGCCACCAGGCAGGATGAGAAGGACTCCAATGCCCATCTGCCTCATGGCAGGAGCCACATTACTGCACTTCTTTTCTTGCTTATAAAGGGAACGTAAAGTGGGCAGGGGGGTGGAGGCTCCAAGTCTTATGGGGAGAGTTTGAGAAAGAAAGAAAACTCAGAATGGGTCGGATGTGCCTGACCAGAGCTGGGAGTCCCCTGACGGGGGTCAGCTCATCCACCCTTGGAATGAGTTACAACCCAGGTGTGACCCGGGGCATGTTTGAGATCTGCTTCTGGAAAGAAGGGGCGCATACCTGCCACCCTATTAAATGCCTTGCTTCTTGAGTTCCAGGGCATGCATGGTTCCGTCCCCTCACCACAGAGCCAGGTAGCTAATAGACCTGACTTTTTCCTCCGTGCGCTCACCAAAGTGCATAAAAGAAAGGTTACACCAGTGAGCAGAAAGCGGAGAGTTTAATTAATCCCAGAGATCTTCCTTGGGAAAGCGGGAGGCAACCAGAGGCCTCTGTTTACTGAACTAGATTCGGGGCCATTACTCCTCCTCCGGAGGCGGGGGCTGGCCCCCTCCCTCCCGCTTCTCCTTCTCGGGGACTCTTCCACCCCCGACACTCATGTTCTGGCTCCCCCATTAAGAGGAAGATCTACACAAGGAGGCATGATTAACGAAGACTGAATAGGCTGCGGGTCCCTCGGCAGGCGTAATTGGTGCCTGGCATTTGCGGGGGAGAAGAAGTTGGCCTTCTTTCCTTCTGCGGGATCCTGCCGCTCTTCCTTTCTGCGTCAGGAAAGTTACTCTGGAGAGGTAACTCAGAGGCCTACACCCCACTGCTTATCCCAGGCACGGAAGACCCATTGGATTGAGAACGGGCTGGAAAGTGGAAGGTTAATCCCGACTACAGTAGAATTTAGATTACGTAAATAAACACCCAGGTAAGTCCTATGTCATTCAATGGGTCTACTTTGGTAGGGACTAACAGAAGGATCCAGGCCATGACTCCCCCCGCCCAACATCATCCATTCTTCTGGAAGACAAGAGAAATACTGCACGAATCCAAAGGGAAATCAGTGTGAATTTTCTTTTTAAAATCTCCCTCTACCTTTTGCTATTCATCATCCAGTCACAGTATTTCTGATATCTATATATGGTTGTAGACAATGAAGAAAGCTGGCAAGGAGACAATATACTCACAGAATCATAGATTTGGAAGAGAGCCCGAGGGGCATCAAGTCCAACCCCTTTCCGCCCTGCAGGAAATCACAATCTGAGCATTCCTGAAAGATAGCATCCAACCTCTGTTTAAAAACCTCCAGAGGAGACCCTCCACACTCCACTGAAGCAGCAGCCGATTCCAATGTCCAACTGCTCTTGCTCTCAGGATGTTCTTCCTAATGTTTAGGTGGAATCTCATTTCCTGGAGTTTGAAGCCATTGCTCTGTGTCCTAGTTTCTGGAGAAGCAGGAAACAGATTTGCTCCATTTTCCACAGGACATACCTTTGAAGTCCTCCATCTGACTTGGGGGTCTATAGTAGACCCCCACAATGATGTCACTGTTGTTTCTCTCCCCTTTTAATATTTACCCAGATGCTCTCAGCCTGGCTTCCAGGATTGAAACCATGGATCTCTTCACTGGTGTAAAACTCCTTGAAATGTGGTGCTAGAGGTGAACTCTTAGAGATACCACAGGCTGCCAAAAAGACAAAGGAAGAGGTCCAACAGAGAAATCAGGCCTGAGCAGTCCTTGGAAGCCAAGGTGACTAAACTGAGGCTGTTGTATCTTAGAGGTATCGTGAAAAGGAAGGTCTCACCTAGAAAAGACGGTGACGCTGGACAAGGTGAAAGGCACTTGGAAAAGAGAAAGACCACCCTGCAGATGGATGGACACCCAGAACGGCTGCTTCCCTGAGTCCGCAGGACCTGAGCAGGGCTGTGGATGACAGGGTGACTTGTGGGTCTGCCATGCGTAGGATCACTATGAGCCAAGGTCATCTTGGCAGCAATTAACAAAAACAGCAGGTCCAAAAGGCTTTGTCATTTTCCATCAGAGCTCAGAAAGTTCTTTTTGGGGAGTCTAACTCCCAGTGGTCATGCTGGTTGGAAGAATTACAGTCCAAAAGAAAGTGAGATAACTTTTCCAAAGTCTTTCCCGGGCTTCCCTGGGCAACCATCGTCTGTTGCGTTCAGCAGCACTTTCTGATAACTCCCCACTGGGGAGCCTTTAAGCATTTGCTCAGCCTTTGCCAGCAGCTAAAGGAGTCTGATGAAATTCCTCTAAGAGCTTCCAGAGAGGAGGGATCCGCCAGGACCTGTGACTCATATTGAAGAACCACAACAGGAGTCAAAGAGACTTCTCTCTCTCTCTCTTTTTTAATGTCCTAAAATGTGCAAATCACCTCTTTATTTTTAACTGACGCAGGAGCTCTAATAATAACCCAGAAAGCCAGGCTGAACTGCAAGGAAAAAGTGCAATAGCTCAGTAGGGATGAAACACAATTAAAGAGGTAAAACACATGCACACACACACACACACACACACACACCAATGCCAGAGGCGAGGAGGGAAATTTATTAGTGAAAGTAGCCCAAAAAACCCACTAGTTTTCTCAAACGGATCTAATGCAGGAAAGGGGATTGATGGATTTTGGGGAAGTGAAAGAGAGATTGTATTTTATGGGAAAGGACTCAATAGCCAGTCTTTCTCCATAAAGCCGGCAAGGGGAAATTGTCATTGCTCTCCAGAAATACGGCACTCTCTTCCTGATAACCAGAACAGGAAATCAATAGCATCTTTTTACGTGGGAAGAGAGATGGTTGGTGCATTTGCAGCTTGCAGCCGTGCTACAAGTTTGAGACCACTTGGACTGTCACGGTGCCATCCTGTGGAATCCTGGGATTTGTAGTTTTGTCTCCGTAGTGTCCGTGGACTTCCAGGCTAGAGCACCAACCAGCCAGCACTGAGGGCAAAAGAGTTCTTCTTAGGTCACTGGGCTGCTGTAAACGTTGGATCTGGGGCTGATGGGGACTCCATAACCCATCTGCCACTTGCACTGAAGCCCAGGGTGAGAAGGAAACCTGCAGACTAGACGGAGGTTCCAGGAAAGCTCATATTTCGTGCCATGTTCTCCCCCATCCCTCTCTCTGTAGGTAAGGCAATCAGTCTCTTCTTCTTTAATGAGAATTGGAATTTACATTATTCATGGCTGGGTGCATTTGCACCAGAAGTGTCTCGGCCTCTCCGACAAAAGCTCTCTCCTGGTTTCTGCAGCATCACTGAAGCCGTCAGCTTTCCCCTTCCTTCCCACCACCTCCCACTTTCCTTTTTTAAAGAACACAGCACCCTAGTCCCTGTGAAGGATAAACATGCAAGCAGTGTTTGCTCAGATTCAAAACCCGAGGAGAGCCCATGCACCACTTTAATCAAAGAAATGGTGTTGTGTGCTTTCCTACCACCACCAGAGCTTGGAAAAGTTACTTTCCAGACTAAAAGTCTCAGAACACCCCTCCACCCCCCAGCAAGCATGCTGGCTGGGATGGATTGTCCAGGAATTGTAGTCCAAACAGAACAAAAACACTGGATTTAATTAGGTTAGAGCTCAGCAGGTGTCCATGACAGCATTAGCACCCTGGCAGACGCTCAGCCCATCCTTTGCCAGCAGTCAGGGATGAAATGGAGATTTTAGAGATGAGGTGAATGAGGCATGCCTTTTAAAAGGGGGTGGGCAGGGAAGCAGCAAGAATTCAAAGGCCTGGCCGAGATAGCCTGGACCAGCATGCAAAGGGATCTTGCAACACCTTTGAGATTAACTGAGAGAAAGAAGTCAGTAGTCTGAGCTCCGATAGACCTAAGTCTGCTTCATCAGATGCACTGAATTCTTTCTGTCATTTAGTCTGAGAGCTGCTATAAGATCCCTTTGCATCGAGGCAAAGCAGGCCACGGGGCTTCCCGGTACCAGCCTCCTAAAAACTTGCTGAAATCTGCTTCCTTGTGTTTTGCACTCTTTGATGCAACAGAGAGCAAGCAATGAGCAACTCAAACTAATACATACCTCTGTGTGTGGGTATGTATGAAGACTAGACCCACCCAAGAGCAAATATAGATGGACGGACGGATGGACAGATGGACGGAGGGGGTGATTTAGCAGGGGTTGGGTGGAACGAGGGAACAGCATCTGGCCCTGGGAGACAGGGAGGCCCTGGGGGGGAATGTTCCCACCATGACTTTTCCCATTCCAACTCAAACAGAATCACAGAGTCATAGAAACAGAGCTGAGGGCCATCTCGTCCAGCCCCATTCTGCCCTGCACGAACTACAGCTTCCCTATTCTGATCAGCTTTTAGGACTCAGCTGCAATGGGCGTGTAATGGTTTGATGTCGTGTTGATTTTTGTCCTCTGTTTTTAATGGATTTTTAAATGGTTTTAACTCCCCGGATGGTTTATTTGCCTTTTAAAATGACTTTTATATATATTTACTGATGTTTTTATATGTATTTTAATCCGTTTCACTTTTAATGTTCTGTAAGCTGCCTTGCATCCCAGTATTGGGGATCGTTGTCACCCCAAGCAATGGCACGGAAAGGCAGAATGGAAGAGAAAGAGAAGGGAAAGATTATGAAAGATCTACAAATTCATGGCCGATGGCAAAAGAAACCATCAGTAGTTTCAGTGGTGAGAGGGAGCGATCCAAAAGAGACTGGCAAAAGCTTCAGAATGAAATCGCCATAGAAAGAACAAGGACAACAAGAATAATGAAAACACTGTTTGGAACAGGCCACAGTTTCTGACAAGATTTTGCTGATTCTTTAGTTCCTGGATAGAATCCTAATAATTGAAGGTCCAAAATTCCAATCAGTGAGAGCTGGGAGACTGTGAAACCAAGCTGACCATCGGGATGATGGTGGTGGTCATGACAGAATTGCAAAAAGCAACTCTCCTTGGACCCTGACACGTTATCCAACAGCACCTCCCTCATTCTGAGATTCTTGGATAGAATTGGCACCACTGATGCTCCAAAATTCCAGTCAGTGATACCTGGGAGATGGAAAATAAGAGAGGAGGAGGAGGAGGAATAGTGGTATCTTCTAGGTGGTATCTTCTAAGGCTTCACTACTAGCAGGAAGAGCTTTGAGCTAAAAAAAACTTTGGTTAGCCTTCTGGGCCACCCCTTTTGCATCTGGTCCTGCCTGCCCCAGATGAGCATCCCCCAAGAACTGAATCCAGCTCCCTTTTGCAGTGGGGCAGAGTCCCCCGTTTGCCTTTAAATATAGTCCCAGAATGTGGCCAGACTGGCATGTAATGTAATGTAACGTAATGTAATGTAATGCAATGCATCCAAGCTCTTGTGTTCCAAGGCGGAAAGACTTCTCCCAGTTCCCCCTCCAGTCTGATCACGTCGCTTTCCTTTTTAACAACATTTTGTGTAAACACTTTACAGTCGCCCAAGGGACTCATTTCTTATTGGCAGTTTCATTCAGAGAAATTATCTTTATAACGGAGGCATGATAGTCCATTTGGGGATGGTGGGGAATAGGAGCAAGGCGTCCTCCCATTCGTACTCGTCAGGGAGGGGAAGAGGAAGAGGCAGAGGTGGCCCAATCCCGGAAATACTTCTGCATAGGAACAAAAATGAAACCCACAAGGAGTGTGGGGTTGCAATGATGGGTCTGCAGAGGTCACTGACTCCACCTTGTTCAAGTCTTAGCCATAAGTTCCTACACGCATTCTGCGAAGTGTTGCACTTGTGAACCAGATCATGAACAGAGGAGGTCAAGGCCATCTTTGCATTAGTAACATGTGGGGGGAAAATGAAGACCCACCCTAGCTGGGGATTTAAATCGGGGCTACTCAGAATGGTGGTCTGTAGACAGGTGCTGGGCCCCAATCCTTCTGCTTATGGTCCCTGGAGAGCTTCCAAGAGAGAGAAACAGCTGCCAATCAGTGAGCACAAAAATGGTGGCCGCCCCTGGCACACTGAAGGGGAAAACTGCTAGCCCCCTCGCCCCCCAGTTAGTATGAGAAGCACTGCTTTGAAGGACAAGAGCGGGACAGTCACTTTGCAAAACACGGCTGGAGCAAGAAGGAGAGGAGGGAAGGCATTGCTACAGCACTGAGTTGTAGTAACTCCAGCTCATAAAGCATGGCTAAGCGAGGTAAGAAAGAAGAGAAGGAGGAAGGTGCACAGTCAGCCCTCTGCATTCGCTAGCATTAGGGGTGCAGGACCCCTGCAAAAGTGGAAAAATTGGAAATAACACAATGTGTGTAGGAGGGAAGGGGACTGAGGCATTGTGGAGAGAATGGGCACGGAGGGGCCAAGTCAGGCCAGGGAAAGGAGTGGGAAAGGGGGGGGGTGTCATCACGGCAGTGCTGTGCTTCCTCTCTCGTGCCCATTTCCTCCCTTGGGTGTGTGAGGCATCGGGAGAGGACTTGTGGTGCTGAGAAACTGGCTGTGAGCCATCCTTAGCTGGCCAGACAGCAGCCGGTGTGGGAAGATGAGGACTAGATGCAGGTTTTTAAAGGGCTGTGTGGCCTGATTGGAGCTGCCGAAAGATTCCTCTAGAAAAGAAGCGCCTGAGGTAGGGAAAAACTCACAAATAATCAAATACATGAAAGTGAAACCCACAGATGTGGAGGGCCAACGGTAGTTGCATCTACAACTGAAACAGACCAAGACAGGGAAGTTCTGGCTCCCCGGAGATTAAGGAACTCTCAGCATTGACCAAGCAAGCCTGGGAGCTTCTGGGAGATGGTCATCGGCTTTTGGAAGAAGAGTCAATTCCTCAGCTCCAAACCTCACAATGTAGAGCTCAATGGTGCCCAAGCAAAGGAACTCTCCAAGGTGCTGAAACCCCCTCCCCACCATAGGACTTGTCCAAGGTGCTGGAATGAAGGAGCTCTCCGTGTGTTAAAAATAACAGCACCCTCAGCATGTTGAGCAGCCCCTTTAAAGTTTGAGTTTGCCTTGTCCAGACAGGTCTGGAGGCCCACTGCCTTGGGAGAAGAGGCTGGGCGAAGAAGCACCGGCACCTGGATAGCCAAGAGCAGCAGCAGCAGCCGGTGGCTTTGATGTCCGGGGCGGGGGGAGGCTGTGGCTTTGCTCCAGGCCTGGGTCTGAGCTTCCATGGGGACGCCCAGAGTGCAGGACCCGTTTTGGAGGGGATAGGGCTTGGCCCTTTGGAGAGCTCCTTTGCAGTTCACACTACAACCCAGAGCAGATTCATTGCCTGTGCTGATAGACTGACCCAATAAAAGGTAAGAGAAGGTTGGAGAAGAGCTTCTTTCTTTCTTTTTTTTTTCTAGGAGAAAGGAAGCCTTTCCAGTTCACAGACATGCGTCACAGCCATGCCCTGGCCAAGCCCCTTGGGGAAAGCAGGAGGAAAAAGAGCGCTCGCCTGCTTATCGCCGTTCCCAGCTGCAAGAGGCACCGGCTCCACCCCCGGGGAAAAACCAGCCAGCGTGCTTCCATCTGTGAGGTTTTCCTCCTTCTCTCCAGCCAGCTTTCCACCACCACCAGCGGTAGCAGCACCGTGGCCGGCTGCCCGTTCTTGGGCAGATCCATTTCAGCAAGGGCCGGGAGCCAAGGCCGCCTGAGCTGGAGGGCCACGATCCGTGAAGTGGCCTTGGAGGCAGAGCAAAGTCCGTGCGTACACATGCGCGCGTGAGTCCCTCTGCGTGCGTGTCAGGAGAATCATCTCCTTCCAGGACTCTAAGCTGAGAATTTGGAGCAGGAAAGCCAAACTGAAATAAACTAGCTCCACCGCCCTGCAGCTGCAACAACAACAGCAGCAGTGTGGTTTCTTTGGGACTCAATTAATCGCTCACCTTTGAACCCACAGATTGATTGACAAGGTGTTTGAGAACAGGTTTGCATGTTACCTCTCCTTACCGGCGTGTATTTAAAGTCAGACAGGATTCTCCCTGTTGCACGTTGCCTTGAGCGCCCCGGCAGGCTGAGAATGCAATGGATGGAGAGGCTTTAAATAAACAAACACCAGCTCCTCCATCTCTTTGCCCCCTCTCCCTTCCTGAGTTGCGTGTGGGTTTGTCCAGGATCCAGCACCCTTTGCACACTGGAGTAAGAGGGGGTACCCACTGACCCCTACCTGTAACTGGAGCAGAGTTGGGGGGGAGGACACAACAGCCTGAGGGTCACTTCTGCTCCCTGACCACTTTTGCATCCCCCCAGTCCCTACACTGTGCAGCGTAAATGCACTTAAGTGTCTCTTTCTTTGGTGGTCAGTGGATTACGGATCCTGAAGATCTGAGGATGACCACAAGGCCAAAATAAGGTAGAGTCGTGGTAAAGGAAAATTATTCTGAAACAAGAAAAAAATTAGAAGCTGCAGAGTTATTAAGCTCCCACAGAAGGGCAGATGAAGGATTCCAACTCTATTGTTCACTAACTGACACTTAATAAAAACCTGGAACTCCCCCTCCCAAATAATAATGGGGAAAAAATTAATAATAAATGCAAAAAGTTATTTGAGTTAGGTGTTTTTTAAGAGCTCAACATGAAATGGTTACTCGTTGAAAGAGACTTCCTTTCAAATACCTTAATGAGTAAGGGGAATTAATTAGTGTCGTAATTCATGCAGTGGAATCGGAGGAATCTGACACAGAACGGCCTCCGTCTCCAATTAGAGGGACCCCAAAGAGGCATCCCCCTCATCACCTGCAGTGTACCAGTGAGAGAAAAAGCCCCTCTGACAGGGGCAACGCCTCTTGCAGAAATTTCAATAGGGGCAATTCCCCACCTGGCATCTCACGGCCAGATGCCCGTAAATCTCGTAGCCGCTGCTGAGAGCTCTTGTTGTCCACAGCGTTTCATCCTGTCTGCCTCTCGGTGTGCTTTGGGCTGGATTTATGACATCCCTTTGTCTTTTCCTCTTGGCTCAGGTTACTGGGACTGCTGGCGTCTTGTGGCAGATCCTGAATTGCTGAGAGAGGGCTTCCGTGCTTCCCTTCGTCTCCAGGGAACTCCTTTGCTTTCCCGTGCGTGGCCCGGACTGACCCAGCTCACTGGAAGCGGCTTCTCCTGCTACAGCTGCCTCTCCTCTTACCTGCTGCCTCTGGACATAAGTCAGGTACATTTAAAAGGAGCATCCCAAACTTGAGTACCTGGCTCAGGCACGGAGACAGAAGGACATTCCATGCCCATCTTGGACCCTCCAAGACCCTACGGGGACCAAACCCTGTAAGAATCCAGGCTCAGTTGCAGGTGATCAGGTGATGGGGACCCTGGAGCCGTGGGGAGCAGCCCCATGGGAAGCTCAGAACGGGGCTGGCCATTCCAGGCAGGATTGGGCCATCTTAGTGGCAGCCTGAGAAAGAAAGAGCCAAGGTCAAGAAGCTGGGAGAGAAGCGAGAAGAGACCCTCCGGTGCCCCGGGGCTTCTGTGTGGCTTTTGCAGGAACCATGCAGAGCCTGTGGGAGAATGGAGGTGGGCTGCAGGACTTCAGCACAGAGGATCCATTTGCAACTGAATCTCTGAACCAAATCCAAGAAGACTGGATTCAAAACCTAACCTTTATTAAACCTTGCTGGGAGATCCTTTGTCAAATCTCTCCACACACAATGCCATTCATCTCCCATAATCTAAGACAGCCCCTTCTAAAGACCCAGCCTGATACAGAGGTCCAGGTATTTGGGGAAGACCAGGATTCAAATCTCTACCCAGCCATGGAAACTCCTTGGGTGACTTGGGGCAAGTCACACTCTCCCAGCCCCGTAGCAAATCTCCTCTGAAGAAATCTGGGCAAGAAAACCTCATCATAGGTTTTCCTTTGGGTTGCCGTTAGTCAGAAATGGCTGGAATTCACACAGTATATGTCAGATGTATTGTGAGGCCTGTTTTAACACACACCCAAAGCACACACACTTGGTTGATCCTCCAAGAGATGCCCAACTGGGTTGAGAGGGAAATGGCCTTCTTCAGCAGTTTTTGGCTTGCATCGCCGCCCCCTCCCCACCGTCGCCTTCTTGCCTTCCTTCCCTCCCTCCAAGCTGAGCCTCGTTCAGGAGCCAAGGCAGCAGTCAGGAAAAGTGACAAAAATAGCCTTAAATCCCCATCCCGACTCAATGACAGGAGAATAATAAAAAGATTATAGGTAATTTCTCCTTATGAATTATAGAGGAGGGCTTAGATTCAACACTGACACAGAGAGAGAGCTGCCTGGCCGCCCCTCGCCTCCCCCTCTGCCTCCCCCTCCTCCTCCTGGCAATCCCACCCTTGGGATCCCCGTGATTTTGGGGGGAGCCCTGGGCCAATGTGGAAAGGGGGGGCAGCTCCTGTGCAAAATCGGCAAGGGTTCCCCCTGCCCCCCCCACACACACACACAACACACACACACACACACCTTTTCTTTCCCCTTCTCTTGCTCTCCTTGAGCACCCGCGGCCTGGATGGGTGCGTGGAGAGGGGAGCAGCAGCCGGGATAAATTGACTTCTGTTTTGAAGATAAGCACCAGCAATAATGGATTTCAGACCTCGCTTGGCTGCCGCAGCGTAAATTGTTTTGCCACTTGGCTTTAGGTGGGGAGAGAAAGAACAAACCCACATGCAGGCAGACACACACAAAGGCAGCAAGCGGAGGGCAGGTCAGGAATGCAAAGCTGGCCACTGGCAAGGGCTGGGCCGTGCAGGTGGACGAGGAACGAGAATACGGATCCCACCTGGGTAAAACAAAATTAGTAAATAAAACCCTTTCCCTCCAACACACACCGTCAGTCCCTTGTCCAACAATCTTCAGCTCAGAGGTTCAAAATGTAGCTCTTTTTCTTTTGGCAACCAAGGGCGTTATTGAACTGATCTTTGGGCTCCAGCTGGATTCAGGACACAGTGTTTTTGGACTGTAGTTAAAAAAAAAACCAGAAACACAGAGCTGCATGGGACCCTTAAGGCCATCTACTCTAACCCCCTTTCTGGACAGGAATCCGCAGATAAACCAATGACTTCTCACCAATCCACCCAAACTCATCTGGTTTTGGAAGCTAAGCAGGGTAAAGCATGGCTAGGACTTGGATAGGACACCACAAGGCCAAAGTAAGCTCTGGAGAGGTGTTTACACGCGCTTAAGACAGCACTAGGATCTGAGGCCATTTCCGCACTAGATTGCTATAGCGCTCTTATTCCACTTTCAACATCCTATGGGATCCTGGGCTTTGCAGTTTAGGGAGGGGCCTTTCAAGGTTAGGCCTTTGAGGCCCCTCCCTAAACTGCAAACTCCAGGATCCCATAGGATGTTGAAAGTGGAATAATAGCACTATAACTGCCCAGTGTAGAAATGGCTTCAGTCACATCCTCACCAAGCCGCCTTCCTTTTCACAGAAATGTGCAATTCTGTCCCAGCTCCCCCTCCCCACCAATATGCAGGGTTTGAATTATAGAACACAGATAGATTTTAAGTAAGCTTTCCGCGTTAGGACACCCAATTTAATTAATTAGATCTCGCAATGCAATATATATCAGAGCGAGAAATTTACATGAAGATTACCTTTCCAAATATAGGGATGGTAGGTGTGTAAACGTCCTCAAAGCAATTAAGCGAGGAGACAAAAACCGCCTCCTGCCTCTGCAGGCAAAGGGCACAAATAACAGGGAAAGGTGGGCATGAGCGCCTGGCGGTGATGAGAAGGCCTTCCGCCATCCGGGAGAAGGAGGACAGAAATGACACGGGCGTGAAAAGGCTTTGGGTCACCCCCACGAGGGGAGGAAAATAAGGGGAGGCGCTGGAAGGGATGAGAGGGAAAAGGAGTGGCTGCATGCATGAGCGCTGGCTTTCCATAGTCCCAATTGCACACTGCTTCGCCCTGGGCTGGGGTTTCTGGGGGAAGCTCCTTTTCCAAAGGCTGAGAGCTGAGGAAAGTCTTAAAGAATGCACTGGATTCTGGTAGTTGCACTGAAAAAGAAGGAAAGGAAAAAGAAAGAAAGAGTAACCTAACGTGCGAGGTCTAAGGGCCTTTCCGCGCTGCACTGTTCTACTGCTATTATTCCACTTTCAACCTCCTGTGGAATTCTGGGGTTTGTAGTTTCCTGAGGCCCAAGAGCTCCCTGGCTGAGGACTCTAAAGGCCCCTCCTTAAACCGCCAGTCCCAGGATTCCATAGGAGTTGAAAGTGGAATGATAGCACTATAACAGTCTAGTGCAGAAATGGCGCTCAGCCACACCTCCACTCTAGGCCGAAATGGCTCAGCAGCCCTTCCGTCCCCTCTGGAATTCTAGGGACCGTTTAATAAGCAAACAACCCGGGGGCACTTCCGTACTACACCATTATAGCACTACTATCGCACTTCAATGACCCTGGTCCCACCGTAGAGCCTCCTAGGATCTGTCGTTTGGTGAGGTGTAGAGCTCTCTGGCCCTCTAAACTATTTTAACCCGTTGCCGTTGTTGGAAGCGGAGGTGGCCTTGCTTTGGTCTGGTCTGGTAATGGATTGCCGAGGACGGGGTCTTCGGCAGAACGGGCCCCGATCCAGAGGCTCGAAAAGATACCCTTTGGATTACGTCTCCCCAAACCCTCCATGGACAGGGTGGCTGTGGGGTTGTGGGATCTGCAGTCCCAGGAAGGTACTCTCCCACTCTGAGCAAGAAACCCGGATCTGCAGGAAGCTGTATGTGTGGGAAGCCACAGCAGGGACAATACGATTTGTAGCGGAGACGTGCCCTAAAACATTTTGATGGCTTGTGCAAAAATAAAAGTTATGTGATATCCAGCATTTGATGGGTGCTTAACAGGCAGATTTATGCCACTCTTTCTCCAGACATGGAGCGATTGTAGGGTGACGCGTACATCGCAAGGACGGACGTTGCCTGGATTTATTCTTCTGGAACAAAAGTGTGTGCTGTGAATGAGGTGTCAGTTGTGCAGCTGGGCCGCATCTCAGGGGGCCGCAGGAGGGAATACGGGGGTCACGGCTGGGGTGGCCGGACCGTCTTCCCGAGTCTAAGGCAGCCAAGATGACAAAAAAAGCCCTGAGCGAGGCACGAGGATTGTGCCAGAGACACCCGGCTACAGGGAAGGAGATTCCAACGGAACATTAGAACTGCCCGACGCGTCCCCTCCCACATTTCACAGGTATGTGGCCAAGCGACCTCAGAGGGTGGCCGGCCGAGAGGGCCAGAGGGCCATAGAGGACCATTGTTTGGATGACACAAGGTTCTGGCTGCCCATAATTTGCGCAGTATTTGCAATGTGTTTGTGGCCTTAAACGGGCATTCCAACTTTAGTTACTGATAGTTTGGTCGGTGTTTTAAATTTTGTATGCTATGATTTTTTAACTGTGGCCATCTCCGCACTGGCCTGTTACAGCGCGATGATTCCACTTTCAACCTCCTCTGGAACCCTGAGCTCTCCTCCCGAAACCGCAAGCCTCAGGATTCCATAGGGTGTTGAAAGTGGAATCATCGCGCTATAACGGGCCAGTGCAGAAGCGACCTGTGCTTTCATTCTTATGAGTTCCGTAAGCCGCCCAGGCTAGAGCGACTCGCCCTCTGTCCTAGAGCCGTAGAGATGGAGAGTTGGGGGGCACCCCGGGGCCGCCCAGTCCAGCCCCCCTCTGCCCTGCGGGAACACCGCCACCGCCACCGCCCTCCCCCGGGCAGACGCTGAAAGACCCCCGAAGAGGGAGGAGGCTCCGCCACACGCCGCGGAGGCCGCGGCCTCTTCCCGAGGCCCAGGTGGCATCCCCCTTCCTGCCGCCGGAGCCCATGGCTCCTCGTCCCGGCCTCCGGGGCAGCAGGAACCGGGCCCCCTCCCTCCTCGACGCGGCACCCCCTCCAACGTGTGAACGTGGCCCGCGCGTCCCCCCGAGCCTTCCAAGCTGTCCCTCCGCGTCGGCTTAAGCCAGGCCCCTCCGTTTGGGAGGCCCAGGAACACGGGTGGGAGGCAGGGCTCGGGGGGACTCCACGCCCCGTGACCCCGGCACTGCCCCCCGGAAGCCCGCCGGGTGCAGCCCAGCTTCCCGCCCCCCCCGCCCCCCCGCTCAGACAACAGGGCCGTCCTCTCCGCTCCCTATGCTTCTGGCGGAGACCGTTAATGAATGCACAGGCCGCTCCAGCGCTATGGCCCCACTTCCGGCCTCCTGCGGAATCCTGGGGCGGAGGGTTCCGACGGCCTCGGCCTCGGGCGGGCCCCTCCCCGCGCGCCACTCCTCGCCAGGTTCCCTTTTCCCGCGGCCCCCCGCCCCCCCGAGGCAACGCATCCTTCCAAGGGGCGCGATGGCGACGCGGGGAGGGCCGCCCACTTTCCCTCCTGCTTCAGCCACCAGCCCCTCTCGTCTAGTTTTAGCTTTATTTGTCAAGGGCAACGGCTTTGCAGAGCAAGAGGCGGGTGACCCCCGAGTGCGCATGCGCGCCGAGAAGCCGGCGGCGTCCGCTTTCGAAGGTCTCTCCGTCCGGCCGGGAGCCACGCCCCCCTTCTCCCGCATGCGCCTCTTTCTCCCTTCGGCCGCTCCCGCGCGTGCGCCTTCCGTCCGCCCGGGTACCTCTCTCCCCTCCCGTCGCGAGTCCCCCGCAGAGCCCGCAGGGGGCGCGAAGAAAGGGGCGGCTCCCTCCACTCATGCCCCCCTCCTGTTTCCTAGAGCGGCGCAGCAGTAGCGGCGGAGGCCTGTCCCCGCCGCAGTCGGCGCCGGCGCCATCGGGGCGCCTGCGCGCGCGCGGGTGAGAGGTCGTCAACATGGCGGCGGCCTCCTCCGGGGATGAGGCGCCGGACAACGAGGACTACTACTCGCTGCTGAACGTGCGGCGGGAGGTGAGAGCGGGGAGGCCGCGGCCCGTCGCGGGAGGGCAGGAGGAGGGGGGAGGGGCGGCTGCGGGGCGGGCGGGCGGGCGGGGCGGCCCTCGGAGGAGGGAAGGAAACGCCTGCGGGAAAATAAGGGCTCGCAGCCACGAATTCCAGTTATGCCTCAGAAGGCGTAGAGCTGTGCCCGGCCGCGAGCCCTGGATGCTGCCGGACCGCCGCAGTTAGCGAAGGCCGAGGCAGCGCGCCGGTAAAGGCCCCCGCGGAGGCGGTCCGCTCGGGGCTCGGCTGGGTCGCGGCCTCGCTGCGCCTCGGGGGCTGCGGGGGTCAGTGCCTTGGCCCGGTCCTCCTGGCTGCTCCTGGCTCGAGTCGCTGCCCGGCTCGTGCGGCGGGCCTGCCGAAGGGTTGGCCGGGCGCCTGCCGAGGAGGACCGGGGGGGCGCCGGGGAGGGCCTTTCCGCACCGCACCGCCGTAGGGCCGTCCTCCCACCGCCAGCCTCCTGGGGGGATTCTGGGGTTCCTGGTTCGCAGGGGCCGAGCGCGCTCCGGCTGGGAGTCCTCAGGGCCCCTCCCTTCCCAAGGGCGGGCCCCGGGACGCCACAGGAGGCTCAAAGTGGGGTGAGAGCGCTGTAAGAGCGTAGGGCGGACAGGCCCAGAGTACTGCAGGGGGAGGAAATGACAAGCCCGCCTGGGGTCTTCCTTCCCTGAGGAAACCCTCTGAGGTGCAGGTGGGCACCGTAAAACGAGAGGAGGTTTGCAGGCACACACACACACACACACACACTCCATCGGTCACTAACCAACAGGATTTCAGCCTTTGCACACACACACACACACACTTGTGGTTGTGTGTGTATATATATATATGTGTGTGTTCATATGTGTGCAGATCCACCTGTGTTTGTAAGGTACAAGCAAAGTCACACGAAGAAATAAATGTGTAATTATACTTCACGTCATTGAAGACAATTATTGTTGTGGGGCTAACCAGCACACACTAGTACCTGTCTGTGTGTGTGTGTGTGTGCTTGGCTTATAGAAGGGAGCCCAACATCATATGGAAGTGTAAATGTGTGATGCTGTGCTTCTAGAGAGAACTGAATGTAGTTGCTGCTGGAACTGTTTAATAAGATTTAGGTTACTGTGTGCATGTCTGCCTGTGAATGTGTATCTGTATGTGCTTGTATGTGTATTTTGAACTGAAAAAGATGGAAGTGGAAATGTCAACATTTAAATAGTTCTGTTGGTTAATCACTCTGACAGGTATGTGTATAAACAAAACTCACAAGTAGGCAGTATTTTTATTAGGATCAGTTATAAATGGACAATTTTTAAGCATCAGACAAGAGTACAGGCAGAAAGATGAAACTGGCCATTTAAACCACACATGTATCAGACTCTAGTTATTAGGCTGACCAGGAAAAAAAGAAATATTCAGATGTTATTAAAGGCCAAAATGTTCTGGTTTTTTTCTACCTTTAACTGCTTTGAGTTATAAATATAGAGTGTGTGTGTACAGCTGAAGAGGGCAGAAGCTGAAAAGTAGCACAGTGTGCTCTTCACATATGTGACGGTTCCATTCCAGGAACCTGCGTGTAAAACAAAAAATGTGAGTGTTGCATCCCGTTATAGTCAATGGGTGCAGCATATGCACATTCACAGCAGTGCGGTTGTGTGCCCACTGCATCCATTCACTAATGGAAGGCAGTGCTTCATGTGGCCTCACATTCATGCATGTGGAGGTTGTGGTAAGGAAGGGGGTGCCTTTGCCTCCCTCTGAGGCTGAGAGAGTACGGCATGCCTAAGGTCACTCAGTGGATTTCCATGGCCAAGCAGGGATTCAAACCTGATTTCCAGAGTTATAGTCGAGCACTCAAACCATTACAGCATGTATAATGAATGGAATAAATATACATATGGGATATGCACCTATTTAAGTATGATGCACAACACTTCTATTCAGAGTACTGTAGTTGAAGAAAGCATAGGCTGAAATATTGTGCCATATACTGAAGAAGCACTTTAAATCATTTTCTCCACTTCCAGACTGGGCTTCATTTGGGGAGGATTAAGATTGCACCATCCAACAATTTCTACTGGAATAAGTGCATTGTAGTACACAGATACCGTTGGGTAAATTGCCTGAGGAAGAGGGGTTTCCTCCAGCCATTTTGCTTTTTTACCGGTTGCTAAATTTTGGACTTGTTCCTAACTTTGCTATTTTTTCCTGCTTCATTTGCATGCGTGTACATAGTTCTTTTCAAAACTGAAAATCTTTCTCACATCTACAGAAATTACTCTGTTATATAAATTAGAGGATCTAGTGGCTTTGAATCTGTCTCAAGGAACTTGGGGTGAATTGGTTGAGCAAGGAATTGTTCTGAGCGTCCCGATTGTTTTTGGCTGCCCAACAACTGGGTGACCCCAGGCTGCATTCTCCTTAAGGACTGTTTCTATCCTACACTAATAGGCTGCATCCAACAGCAGTCCTAGTAAGATTGAAGGCACGTGTGAGCTACCTTGTGTATCCCTCCATGACAGGGAGTTGGATTAGATGGCCCTTGCGGTCCATTCCAACTCTGGGATTCTTTGAACTACCAAGTTTTGCCTGCGTGGTCTCTAGCCCCTTATGTTCCGTAGCTGAGAGTGTCAATTGGTGTAGTTACTTTCTCTCTCAGAGCCTACAGAATTATTTGAGAATACGTATCAATAATACTAAAGATATCTCCCACATTTGTGATGTACAGAGGATCAGCGTTGCTCCTCAGAAAATTTAGTCAAGTGTGGGAAGTTTGATGAGACCTTGTAATGCATTGTGTTTGTGGACGTGCCAAGTGTATACTCGGTTGCCTGTGAAAGTTAGTAGCATTGGCCTTTTGCCTAAAGAGCTTTTTAGCACTGTCTCGATGAACGGAATTCAAAATGATTTCTGTTTTACAAATGCCACTTCGAGGCTGGTGAGAAGGCGAATAAAGTGAGAGGTTAAAGATAAAAATAACTTGTATTTAGCTGTCCTGTCCGCTTAGGCAAGTAAAAACAAGAGTCTTGTGGCGCCTGAAAAGTGTATTGCAGCATAAGGTCTCATAGACTATGTCTGACTTTCTGAGGCACATGAAGTCTTAGCCAGAATTTTTCGGGAAGTGGGAGGGTATAGTGTGTATGGTTGGGGAAGGATTGTAGGCAAGCTAGAAGGAGATAGAATACAGAAAGTATTGACAGCAGCAATGATATTAAGCACCGGTCATTCAGAGAACTGTTGCTGCTGTTAGCCCAACTGCCTTGGAATGCAGGTGAAGTGTCAAGCATAGTAAGCTTTGACCCAGTTCCAGTCTCTGAAGGTAACTTGGAGCCTCATAAAGAATTCCAGTTCAGTGCGCCTTTGCTACAGTCTCCCTTTGAAGTTCCGTGCAGCTCAGTGGCTGCTTTGGGGTTAGCGACAGAATGTCCCACTGGGCTTTTGTGTTCATTTTAGCTTTTGCAAAGATTAGACCGTTTGCTTTATGTATAACATAGATGGACGTTGTTGAACAAAAAGGCCGTGTGTTATTTTGGAAGATGTTTTGAGTGGCATTATTAGGACCTGTAATGGTGTTGACAGAATGATGGTAGGCATGGAACAGGTATTTTGACATGTTGCTGGGTCTGATGCTTGTGGCTGATCCTTGTCTGGTGTTACTGGAGTTTAGCCATTTCAGGTTGGGGGTTGTTTGTAGGTAAGCATAGGCCGCTGCTGAAGGCCTGTGAGATGCAAACATCATTTTCCAGAATAGCCTGTATTGCAGATCAGATCAGGTGAAGCTTTAGCCGATTATAATTGGTTTTCTTTTATTTAGTCTTCTAGGTTGGTTGTGACATAAATAACTTCTAGGTATCAATCAGCTCTTTCCAATTACAGGTTGTTCGGTGGTTATTGTAACTTAAGAAATGCATTATACACTCGGCCTTCCATTTTTGCTGGGGCTAAGGCTGCAAGACCCCTGTGAAAGTGGAACATGAATAAAAATAAAAATAGTGAGCACTTCTCTAGGAATCTCCAGCGTGATTCTGTGGTTGATTTCTGGCACACGTGGGCCATAGAGTCATGCTAGAGGACCTAGTACTACTTAGAGAAGTGTTCTCTCTAAGAATCTGCCAGCAGTGGACCACAGACTTGTTCTAGAGATTCCTACAGATTCCTAGAAAGAACTTTTTTTTTTCTGTGGCAGGGGCAAATACAGTAAGATTTTAAAAAATCAGTAGATGAAATAACCCTTGAATGTTAGTCTTTAAAGTGCTGTACGACTCTCTGTTGTTATGTTCTGTGTCAGATTGAAACAGCGACCACTCTGGAAATTTCTGTTAATTTAAAGCCATCTCTGGAAAACTGGGCATGGAAGGCCATCCAAGTAAGCTGTGGAGATGGACTGGGGACCACTGGACATTTGCAGAGCTGCTGGTCTGGTTTCCAGTTTTATTTTAATTTAAAAATAGCTTTATTTCCACTGTCTCAGGCTGTCTTCCCAGTTCTACTGCCGCGTTATCTGCATTGATCTTGGATACAGCTTATGGGTGATGGTGTTTTGTGGAAAGGAATTATTTTCAGTTGAGCATGGGAAATTATTTACTTTATTTTTTATTAAAAAAACAAATTTCAGCTGTTGAAAATGTTGACAAATGTGGAAGACAAGCATTTTTCAGCAGTAACACTTTCAACCATTGATTAAAGAATATAAAGTAAACAAGGAGGATAGACATGCTTTCCTTGAAAACTATATTTATCTGCTGATATATGCAAGCAAAGGCCTAAACCGAATTGCTAGTCCCAGCTCAACTGGACACTTTAAATCTCCTGCTGAATAGTAAGTCAGCACTTATGTAAATCCCATTGCCTAAACGGATTTACAATCAGCAACCCATGTTTGCAGGTTTGATTTTCACAGATTTGATTATTTACAGGTTTCTCCAGCTCTGTCCCCCTCCCAACCTCAGGCAATTCTTTTCCTAGGGAATCTTCCTTCTTGGTGGCTCCGATCAGGCCACACAGCCCTTTAAAAACCCACTCCTGGTTCTCCTCCACCAGCCACTACCTGGCTAGCTAAGGGTGGTTCACAGCCTGATTTCTCAGCACCACAAACTCTCTCCAGTGCCCACCCACACCAAGGAAGGAGGTGGGCAAGAGAGTAGAATTATAGGGCCACCATATGAACTCCTCTTTCCCTCTCCTTTCTATAACCTGATTTGCACCCTGGGTGTCCACTCTCCCCGCCATGCCCTGGCCCCCTTCCCACGGATTTTGATATTTGCAGTTTTTCAATTTTTGCAGAGCTCCTGTACCCTAGCGAATGTGGAAGGCTGACTGTAGTTTAGGTTGGAAGCTATTGGAGTTAGATTTAGGTGGGATATTATTGGACTGCAATGCACAACAACAACCTTCGCCAGCAATGTCTGGAGGGCCTCACAGTTTTTGTTGTAGCTCTTGACTGATGTGTTTTGTCAAGTTGAAATTCTTTACAGTTGTTAATTTTGATTCTACTTGGGAGAAAAGAAACACAGAAGTGTGTGTATGAAATGGGACAGGCAGTGTTGTTGGCAGAGAACAGAGGAGGGCTCATTTCCATGATTCCCAGGTGATTTGCCAATGGGGATGAAAATGTGAAATATATGTGAACTGAGAAATGGGACTTGTCATTGTCCTTTCAAAATGTGAGAGCTTTATGACAGATCATTTAATTGGATGGCTCATAAATCAAGGCTGGACCACGATACGGCTTCCAGGCACCCCCAGCTCTGAATGCTGGCAGTGGGGAAGGAAGCTTAGAAAGTGGCTTCCCCCACCATCCTGAAATACTGGAAAACAAGTGAAGAACTGCCCAACAGATTATTTTGTTAATCCATCACCTTTTTTTCCAGTCGAGTTCTAGGACATCATGAATCACAGGGGTGGAATCGTGGCTCTCCGGATGTGGTTGGACTGGAAGTCACAGCAGATCTAACCAGCATATAGGCAGTGGTGAAGAATGCTAGGAGCTGCAGCCAAGCAACACATGGAGATCATGAGGATTTGTGTGTCTTTCTGAAGGCCCTGTTTAATAGCCAGCCTGCCTGCCTCCGCCTTTTGTAATTTGTGGGTTGCAGTAATCAAACCTTTAAATCCTCAACCTGGAGTTTAGTTGCCACCGGCCACTGGGCAAGTCGCTGTTTACAGGTCTAAAGCTCTGTTGTCCTACTCAGGAATGGACTTAACTACACTCGGAAGAGAAGTATCAGTGCAGACATCTTGGCACTGAGCACCAAGGTGAAATGCCCCTAGCCATACTTGCGTCGATCCTGACAAGTGAGCACGTTGTATTGGTGCCTTCCATGCACAGTGATAGAGGCAAACCCATTAGGGAACCGGTTCTTCAGAGCCCATCACCAGAAGGAAGTAGAAACATGTGCTAGCAAAAATGACCACCTGTTGCGATGGATGGAGTTCAGAGGAAGGAGGGCTTGTGTATTGGGGAGACCCTCAGAAGTGTGAGGTGCTGTTTGGCATTTGGCTAGTTTTCTTTTTGTGGTATGTCTGACAGTTTGAGTGGCCCCTGGAAGGTAGCCAGACAGGAGAAAATTGGCTGCATCAGACCTGCCTGTGGGATCATAGCTAGTTGTACTGTCTTACACCCTACAAGAGTTTCAGATTCTTCAAGAATTTCTTTTGGCTCACCTGCCTGCAAAGGCTTCCTTTTTCTGGTTGCCCCCTGGATTTCTTCTTGGACAGGTTTGTTTGCACACTGGAAAAAGAAGGTACCTGTGATTTGGGATGGGCATCACTTTCTTTCCTCTCCCCTCCAGTGTGAAAATTGTCATGTAACACACAGCTTGCGTAACAAATTCTTCAATTTAGCTAACTGGATGTGCTTTGGGGACTTAGTTTGAGCAATTTTGTGTTGCCTTTAGCCCAGGCTTTGTGAGGCTTCATTTTCAAAGGTTTTTTTGGTAGGAGAAACCTAATTCTGCAGAGAACTGGCTAATCTGAGAGTAATAGGTCACTAAACTTTATGGGGATGGGAGGAGGAAGAGGAGGAGTGTGATGGGCTAAGATTCGTCTCTGGCCATTTGTCGGTCTACGGCCATTTAATCTGTAATGGATTTACATCCTGCAAAAATATAGCTGGATGATTGAGATGTGAAATGGATGTGCTTAATCCCCCGAATAGCATCATGGCATGCCTCTTAATTTTGCCCTGAATTTGAGTAATAAGAATGTAACTTAAAATATCATTATTAGTGACTTATGTATCTCATTACAATTTGAAATGTTGTCAGTATTTTCTGCGGTGGCTGGAGAGAGGTTATCACTCATGAAATATTGAACCAATGACCTTAGTGATTCACTTATGATGAAAGGCCCAATCTAACGTTTTATTGAACATGATATTTGTGAAAAATGGAACTGCTCATTTCTATTACTTAATCAATAGCACATTAAGCCATTTATCACTAATTTGATTAAAGAAGGTCATTGCCGAGCTGGAAATTCCACTCCCTTCTCATCTACTTTAATTCTAATAACCAAGAGAGTGGAAAAGAGAGCAGAAGGTAAAGGAGGGATGCCTCCTTTGCAGAGTGATATGTTTGAGAGGACCGGCCGCTCTATCCGCTTCCTTTGCCATTGAACTAAGAATGAATAAACAGCAGAAGAAAATCTCCCCGTTCCAACTTGTCACTAGAAATGGCTTGGATCCCATTTTATGTATTTGAAAAGGCTGCCTTTTCTGCTGATAAGCTCTGCTTGCACTTGAGAGAGGGAGAGGGAGAGAGATTAGCTTTAAATGCAAAACACTGTGACCTTTTGTTTCTGAGGTAAACAGCTGGGCAGATCTCCGCATTGATCAAAAGGAATTAAGACCTTTAAAATATCTCCTTAAAATGCCTTTTTGCGTTTTAAAAACATGCGGCAGCACTACTCACTCTGCAAGTTAATCTTCCTGTCTCTTAGGCAGCTTTTTTGAGAGCCAGCGTTGGGTGGTAGTTTGAACATTGGACTACTACACTGAAGTCCTGGGTTCGATTCCCCTTTACTTGGCCATGGAAACCCACTGAGTGACCTTGGGTGTGTCACACACTCTTAGCCCCAGAAAACCCCCGATGGGGTTGCCATAAGTCAGAAGCAACTTGACAGCACACAACAACAGCAACCTCTGCCTCTGGGGTCCTGGGGACCCTCAAGAAATTTGCCTGGCATCCCTTCCCCTTTTGCTTGGAATTTAAGAGTCCTGGCTTGGGCCCAGAAGACTGGGAAATTTCTGACTTGTGCTGAGTTCTTGCAGACTATTTAAAAATGCCAAATATTTTTTTCTTTAAAAAAAAAAACCCCACACCAGCTGGCCTGGACTATGCCTTTCTCCGTCATCCTTGGCTGCCCCTTGTGCGTGGGACTCTTCCCCCAGAACAAATCCCTTGAGCCCTATGCCAAGCCAAACCACCAGTCCCTTTGGCTCGTTCTTGTGGAGGCCTCAAGATCAGATAAGCTGGCGAAAAACACACAAAGAGTGTCTTCTCCCGACCCTCTTGTAGAGATAGCAAAGAACACTGGCTGGCTGGATGTACATGAAGCCATTTGTGGAGAGTGCCGTAAGATCTCTGAAAGTATGAAATATGCCCAACAGATTATTTGTGATACAGTTGTAGTCCTTACCATGCCAAACTGAGGGCTCCTCATTCTTCCGTGTCCCAACCCCCATCCACACCACCAAAGCACAGTCTCATTACAATTCCCATTCTGTTCTGGAGTTGGATCTGATGGGTTTCCCTTTCTGGGCAGATTTTGGAGACGATAACGGCTTATTGGCCTCGATTGTGTTGCTATAATTGGATTTGTTGTTTTCATCTCAGGCTTCTCAGGAAGAGCTGAAAGCTGCCTACCGTCGGCTGTGCATGCTGTACCACCCGGACAAGCACAGGGACCCCGAGCTCAAGAGACAAGCGGAGCAGCTCTTCAACCTCCTCCACCAGGCTTATGAAGGTCAGGGGGGTGCCTTTGAACCAGTCACAGTCTCATGGTCAAATGGTTGTCGTTGCAGAGTTTTCTTTTTCTTCCCATAACCAGTGCATCCTTGGAGTCCAGAGGGCAAGGGGGGTGGTCCTTCGGGTGCTCCAAGTTGGCATCTGCAATTTTATTTGAGAGAACCAGTAACTTGGACACAAACTGACCCTTCTCAGAGAGACTCCCTCTTAATGATGTCAATCACAAGTGGGGAAGGCTCCATTCAAACCTCATTCTTTGGTGCATTATTTGTTAGTATAATCTTAAATGTACTCAGAGGGTACATACATGTGTGTGTATGTGCCTTCAGGTCTCATTGGTACCACCACTTTGCCTGTCAGTTTGGCAAGGATAACAGGTCAGCTTTACGGGTCTGTGAAGGCTCCCAGTGCCCAACTTCCTGTCCATCATGTCAGCTTGATTGAGTACTTTTCTTACACGCTTCCTGGTCTTGGCACTTAAAGGGTATCACTGGTCTTTCACAGGCAGAATCTGATGAAATGAACTCTCGTTAATGAAGCTGATGCCTCACCAGCCCTGGGGCTTCATTGTGTGGTGTTTGCTGTCACAGAATGAGGTGGCCAGCCCTCTGGAGAGCTCTTTGCTGGTTCAGTGCTTATGCTGAAGTCTGCCAGGCAAGCAACACAGTGGGCTAGAGAAGGGTCTTCAAGGCTACCTGGATAAGAACTTGTCCAGGAACTAAAAACAAAAAAACCCTCAAAACAGTTCCCAGTTGAGGATGCTTTTCAGCAATATTCTTCATCCTTCAGATCTGCAAACAATATCTTTCCCTGTGAGCCTTTTTTTTTTTCCTATTGGCAGGCAATGTCAAAACAAGATGTAATTGTAAGAATAGGCCCACTGGTTTTCTTTTTTCATTTGGTACCAAGTAGACAGAAGTTCATGATCTGGAAAGGAAAATTTTTTAAAAAAAATCCAACTGTGTCAGCACTGAAATAGTCATCTGAAGCAGCTGTAATGGCACAAGGGCTTCTCATCAGGATGTTTTCGTTTTTTATGAAGGATTACAGTTGAGATGAGAATTTTCTTCTACTGCAGAAAGTATGGGCTGTAATTCATTGGAAATGCAGTTTGCTAAGCTTGACATGCAATTCTCTTATAATTAGACCTAACTAAGTATCGAGGAAGATGTTCCTTTCTGAAATAAAAGACTTTTCCCTGGTCTCCTGTTTACAAAAGGGGAGGGGGGCTTATCTTGGTATACTCGGGAGGGGAGGGAGTATGGGTTTGTGAAAAATTAGATGTTAATGGCCTTCAGGAAACTTGAAGTGTGCTGGGTGATGAATCCACGAGGCTGAGATAATGTGATCTCACTAGATTTTGAGTGCCACAGTCATGGGCAGACAAGATGAGCTCCTTCCATTCAGGGCTCTCATTGAAACGGTCGCCCTTTTGATTACATCCTCTCATCTTGGGTTCGGCTGAATGAATCTTGCATGCGTATGAATTATTGATAGTTTGCAGTGTTTTTAGAGATTTGGGGAGAAGTAGCTGAAACCTAAGTAAATTAGGAGTTGGATTTGGGGTGCAGGCGAGGGAGGGTGTTCCTTAATTATTTTTTCTTGGAGCAAAATTGCAGCACCAGCAGACCTTGCTGCCCAGCGGTTGGGCCCAGAGGGAAGCTAGAACGAAATGGTGAATAAATGATTTCTTATTAAATCCCAGAGATTAGCTAAAGAAATTTGGCTGTGCTGTTTTCTGGACGGTCAGCATTTCTTTCTTCCCATTAGGCGCAGACGTGGGTGGAATCATTTACAGGCAGTCTTAATTAGGCCTCCGGATGCATGGGAACGAGCTTTTGTGGAGAGAGGGAAACCCAACAGAGACCTTGAAATGGGTGATATTTGGGGAATGGGAACTCCTCAACCTTCACAGTCCAAGAGCTGTGCTTTAAAAAAAAAAAAAAACAGTTCTAGAAATGCACTTAGCACATCCTTCTCATAAATTGCATTCATCTCTGTTTGTACCAAAAATGCCATAAGGATAAATTTTAAAATGTCGACTTGACTTTGCAAACAGACGTACCCAGTGGACACACTTGTCAGCAAGCCTTGCCTGTCTGTTTTGTCAAAAAATGTGTGTGATTTGGTGGCCCAGTTTTTGTTGCTTTCTAAATGCATAGTTGGAAGGAGCTTTTTTGTGTTACTTTTGTGTGTGTTTCTGCTTCTGTTTGAATGCCACAGGCTCTGAAACACGTTTTGGTTTTAATTTTCAGTGCTCAGTGACCCACAAACGAGAGCCATCTATGACATTTATGGAAAGAGAGGCCTTGAAATGGAAGGATGGGAGGTAAGAAAGAGACAGCCAGAAAAAAAGAGCTTCAAGTCATCCATTCTTGTCCTCCCCACAACTGCTTTGATTTCTACTACCAAGGTTTCAGGTGACAATCTGTGTATGCCAGGGTGATCTACAGCACTCCCCCAGCCTTCAGGATACGAACAGACTATTCAGCCCTCTGTAAGGTTCCTTTCTGACCACCATCTTGGGTATCAAACCCGACCTAACATGAACTAATTAATAACCTTTACATTACAATGGGTTATTTGAATCTTCCCTACCTTAGCAACACTGAGATGCTTAAACAAGAGGAAGAAAAGAATCCTGTCAGTTCAAAGAGTTGTTTGCTTGATCATTCTCCTCCCCTTTGCCCTCTGGAGTGTTTTGAAGTCAAGCAGGTTTTAAAATTTCTGCAGCTCCTTGGCGGAATACCGCACAGCCCCACAAAGCATCATTTTAAAGATTTCAGGCATGTGTCTCCCATAGTACTCTTTCTCACAGACAGACTAGCTGCCTGTGAAGAACTAGGGGCGACTAATCTGCTGGGAGTTGGACCAAGGTGACAGGTGAGTGGGCTCACAGTGTGCACCCTTAACCACTATACTGGGAGGGAGTTCCGTAACCTGGATGCACCCCCTTGACTGTTTTTCTGGCCTCTCAGGGTCCTTTGGGGCCAAAAAAATGCCCCTTCAAATGTCCTCTAGGGTGCATGGGGGCATTTTCACCATGTTTTCAAACCTCTACCAGGCCATTTTAAACCCAGGAGAGGCCTTTTGTAAAACAGGGAGTTGTTAAGGAAGGACTCCCCGGGCCTAAGTGACTGGGAGTGGCCAAACATGTGCCAAAATGTTCCCAACCAGGCCTTGGGAACAAACAAAATTGTTTTGTTTTGAGTTTTTGCCAGTGGTTACAGCATTTCGAGGTCTCCTGGGAGGTGAGCACATGCAAACATGCACCTGCACATATTTACACCAGGATCCTACAGTTGCCCACCCTTGCACTAAACCATACTCAGAGCATCAGTTCCACCTCAGGCCAATGTCCACCAAGGTACAGCCAACACGACTCGTGCAGTGACTGATCAAGTTCCCCCAGCCGTCCCCAGATGGGACTTGTAGGGCACGGCTCTCTTTCTCCCTTCGCCAGGCTACGAGTGGCGTATTGCCACTGAATGTGGAGGCTCTGTGTAGCCACCCCGCTGTCCTAGTCTAGGAGCTGAAAGGCACTGCTTAGAGCAGACTTTGATCCTGAGTGGTTCCCATGTGCAAAACAAGCCCTGCCTGCACTACTGTGGACAAAGACTGCCCTAGGAAAGGTTGGCCTTCTTCAGAAAATGTCTGTTCCTTGCAGAAGTGGGTGTGGGGGGGACAGTATCTCCTCCTACTTGGGGTCAGAGTGTTCTGAAAAAGAGACAGGCACGTGGGTGTGCTTGCCTTGTCTGTCCTGCATCATCCTCTTGACATACAGGCCTAACTGTATCCACCCACACCAGCACTTTGGCCAAAGAGGGCACATAAAAACCACCCCTATTCTGTTTTAAGTGAAAGAAACAAAAAACAAAGTTTGTCTCTCCACAGCCAAGCCCAAAGAAGCCAGCCTGCATCCCCAAGATTAATACATTATTTACATTTATGTCCCACCTTTCCTCTGGGCACTCAGGGCAGCATCATTGGCCCTCACCGCTACCATAACCCTGTGAAGTAGGCCAGGCTGAGAGAGAGAATGGTTGGCATAGGGTAGTCCTATGACCTTTCACAGCTCTTTTGGGACTAGGACCTGAGTCCCCAAGCTGGCACTCTTCTGCCATGATAACACGCTGGCTGTTGTTTCACAGGCAATAAGCATTTCTTTGAAAGCCAAGGCCAGGAACCATACACCTGGCACTGTCTCAGCGGGCACCTTAAAATCTGTTCTGGAGGGCTGGGAAATCCCCCGGAGTAAGATTTTGGAACCACTGGCAGCTGTTGCAAGTTCCAGATTCCCCCGAGTTGGACAATAAATCTTAGCCATTTGTTTTAATGGACTGAATTTGTGATGAAAAGGCGGAGCAGACCAGCTAAGTTCCCAGGCATCAGGGAGGCATCCCAAGAAGGGATGATGACTGTGACGAAAGCACACAACAGGGCCTTTGCTGAAAGATGAAAAACCACCTTCAGCGAAAGGTGCATGGAAAACACCCCTGCCCCCTGGTATTCGCTCAGAGATGTGGGGCGGGCAATGCTCTGTAGAGAAATGAGCCCATTACTTACGTGGTGGAGCCACATCTTGCCAGCAGAGCACGTTTTATGGAGTTGCCATGAAGGAACATTCCGTGTTCCTGAAGCTGCTGAATGGATTGTTTAATATAAGATCCTGTCCCACTTCAATAATAGCTTTCCCTCTGGGGAGGCCACAGTATTACTTTTAAAACAGCTGCCAGTATTTTAAGTGCTCTTAAACTCTCTTGCTCTTTGCTTCCTTTCTTCTTTTAATGCTGGCATGGCTGCTGAGAAAAGGCAGGTGGGGAAGAAGGGGTCTTCCTGCGATGGCATGAAGTGGAGGGTGGGATGCCTGAACTTTCCTTCCCGGGTATTCCACAGCATTCTTAGCTGCTTGCTCCACTGAGCCTGGACGTTAAAGAGTGCTTCAGCTCTTTTTGTTGCTGATGATAAAACTGTGTGGAATTATTGGGTGAATTTAACCTGGAGGAGATGAGGCTGGGAGGTGGTGTGGTAAAGCCAGCTTTAAACAAGGCATCTCTCTGATCTGTGAAGGTGGTGAGTCCAAGAGAAAGCGCTCTTCAGTAGATCTTAAGGCTCTGGCAGGTTTGCATAGAGAGACGTGGTCTTTCAGAGAGCCTGCTTGGCTTATGGAGGTCACTGGTTTGCCCTGGCCAGGTCAGTGTCTTGGCTGCCCTCACCTTATGATGGTGGAGAGGCCCTAAATGCCACTGTAAGAGAAAAGGTGGGGTGGGTCGTGTAACGATCGGCAGCAGCAGAGAACCCATGAGAATCCCCAGTAAAAATAACCAGTCCGAACATGAAAGATGGGCCAGTCTCTTGCTGGCCTCATTTGGATGCTCAGGGGCAGATGCTCTTAACCTTGCTGTTAGCCCTGCTGGCAGTGAGTGGAATGTGCAACTTACTTTATCGTCTGATGCCTAGAAACTGGTTGAATTGAGGCCCCCAGAGCTGTTTTTCGCCTACCTCCTGCCTTGAGGAATGTTGTAGATGAAGTAATTTGAAGTCATTAATTCAGGCTCGCAGAGGTTAAGCGGCTCAGATCCCCCACAACAAATCTCACCTTTTCTGGCCTTGCCAGACCTTGCAGATTTAATCCCCTCGTTTCCATGAAGTACTTTTGGAGTTTGGCGGAGGGCAGTGAGGAGAGAGAACAAGAAACAGAAATTTCTTCCTCAGACTTGTATTTTTACATTTTGGCAGCACCCTGCTTTCAGAGTTGGTGAACTGCATTTCACAAATCAAAGATCTCTGGTGTCAAGAAAACACTTTTGTTCTAGGAGGAAATATTTCCCCCTACCCTGGACAAGCAGACTGCAGTGTCTTCCTTGAAAAAAGCATTTCTTTCCTTAGCAGATCAACCTGGGCAGCTATCTGGGGTGAATTTCACAGGGGCTGGTTGCCTGGACTCTAGTGAAGTGTCCAAAAATGGCCCAAGGAGTCGCTGACTGAATTCCCACATTTGCTGTAAACTCCATTGGTTTTTTAGTCAAGTCCTACACACTCTATGCCCTTGGTTTAAAGAGAAGGTAGGCAGCTGTGTGGGGAGCCGGGACCAGTTTCCTGTGCCCCAGGCGCACCTCACAGCAAGCCCAGTGTCTCTGTTTTTCTCTGCAGTCTGTTGCAAAATGTTGACAGGAAGTGGCACCCAAAAACTGATCAGGCTAGAACAGTCTAGCTTCTAGTAGACCGTTGTTGGAAAACATGAGTTTGCTACTTTTATTGTAGCTTGACTGCCATTATAGGGGGGAAAAAGGGCCTGTTTTTCTTAACTTTAGGAAGTGGCTGATTCACAGCCCAACATCAGGTGAATGCCCATGAATCTGAAGAGCACCAGCTCTTTGCCTGGAACTCATTTCCGTTAGGTGCCAAGCCCACCCAGCTCCAAGCCCTTGGTTCTTCAAGAAAGCAGACTCAGTAGTTTACTGTCACTCTGCCTATCCAAAGAGGGCCATATTTTGTGTAGGTAGGTTTCTTACATCGTGTGTCCCCTGACAATCCTATTGCATGTGCTCTTTTTTTGGTTTGGTTTTGTCTTGACTACGTAGAAGCCCCAAGCGAGGAGCAGGGGCCTGAATCATGAACTCTGAGCAAAATAAAACTCTGTCGTTTGGTTTAAAAGCAGGTGACAGAGCGAGAGAATGTGGCAAAGTGAAGGCAGCAGATCAGAATCCCTTTTTGAGCACGTCTGTGTGCAGAGAATTAAAAGCCCTGGAGCATTCCCACAAGCATCTCCCATCAAGCACCTTGCGATCATTTTCTGGCTGCCAAATAAACTCTTATCCCCTGATTCCTTCTCCTGTTTCTAGGTGGTGGAGAGGCGGAGGACACCTGCAGAGATCAGGGAGGAATTTGAACGCTTGCAGCGAGAGAGAGAAGAGAGGCGGCTGCAGCAGCGGACTAACCCCAAGGTAAGGTCTGGAGGGCCCCCTGGGCTTAGAGGCCCCAAGGCAGCAGGAGGGGCTGGGAGGAGAGGGGTGCCTCTGTGCTTACAGTTCATATTTAGTCTTTCCTTTATTGGAGAGCACCACTGAATGTGAGATGGATCTTCTGCCAAAGTACTGGGAGGCAGGTAATGGTTCTAACAAGCAGAGCCGTAGAAATGCGGAAGTGGTTAGATCATTGCTAACTACAGTAAATATCTACATGTATGCATTAATCAATGGATGGCTTTACATTGTGCCCTGTATCCAAAGATTTCAGGCAGCATTAGAAAGGCCGGGAACAGCCTGGAACTGCCAACAACACTTTTGTGAAAAAGCGTCCACAAAAACAGAAACCCACAATCTCGTCAAGTTGTTGTTGCTGGGGCCCAAATGTTTGGGTGGATAGCTAAGTTTGAACTTGGTGCTGAGGTGTGATGCTAGCGGTGGTGCCGATTGGGCTGGCAGGGGAAGGGCGTTCCACAGCTTGGGTGCCACAGCAAAGAAGCACCTCTCCTGTGTCTCCACCCCAGTGGTGGTGCATATGGTGGACAGAAGCTCCTGCTGGGTTTGCTTTGGAAGAGAAGGAGCTCAGGCTCCCAGCATCACTCCCAGGCCATTCTTATCTACAAGCTTACCAATTGTAGAATGTTGGGTATATTTTACCCCTCCTTCCTGTTCTCTTCTGGGCCTGAAGGGGTGGAAACATGTCCACAGTGGCTCCCTAGGCCATATTTAGCCGCTGATCCCTACATTCTTCATTCCGGATCCAGATTTCTTGACCCAGGGCTTCACATCACCCATGTTCCCAAAGAGAAGGTCCAGAATTACGTCTTGGTGCTGGGAGGTGTCTCAGCACTCTCTCAGCATTTAGTGGCAGCTGTGTCTCTAAACCTGCAGGGCTGATCAGTCCAACTTGGTTTAAGCTGGGCTACAAATCATCAGCTGGTGTTTATTTGCTGCATCTTCCATGGACTGTCTTGCTGCAGAGATATGCAAGTGTTCCTCTATTGATAGGGCTGGCAAAGTCAACCTGGAATGGAACACACAGCATCCTTCCCTCTCTTCAGACGAATCCTTTCTCAAACACCACCATGTATTTATTTTTGAATCCATACCCAGTCTTATCTCCAAGCGGAATATCTTACAGCACCCTAAAAGATAACGCTTATATGAAAAGCCAAATATATTACAGCTATAAACATCACAGCCGAAATAATATAACACCAATGCAGATCCCCAGTAGCCGGGGAAAAAATGTTTTTCAAATGTGGTTTTGCTTCTCTTTTCATTACCTGCCCTCTTCTCCACTCCCTCCCCAACAGCTGGCATTTTACATCCATCGTTGTCATAAGTGTTTCACACTTTTATTTTGTTGTCTCTACTCTGTTTGCGATGTGGTGAATTCGTTATGAACTTCTCATGCATCATTTCATGCACAATAAAACGATATGTCAGGTTGTTTTGCCTGTTAGATGCTCAAAGCACTGCTAAGTGCGTTACGACAGTTACTGCCCAGCAGAAGCTTTGGGGCCTCCTGTTTGCCCCCAAGTGGTGCAGGCATCGGGGTCTCTTTGATCCTAGCGGTGCCTGAAGGCCCAAATGGAAAGACCTTCAGGAACCCCTAGAATCAAAGAGACCCCATCTGATTTGGCGAGATAGCCAGATAGGGACAGGCTTGGTTAATGTGTGGATAGGAGATCAGGGAGGCTTCCACAAATCCCATAGCAGCCCCCAATTGAGCAGGTCACCCACCTGACCCACCACTCACCCAATTTGGGAGAGGAGTCTGGGGGTTTCGGGGACCAGGCACAGCCCACATTTTCCCCATCCTTCTGACACAGGCCCACACATACAGCACGAGTGAAGAACGACAGAGGACGAATGTGAGGGTCCCTACCAGTCCAGCCACTGCTACCAGTTGTGCTTGGGGTTTCTACCTCTCCCATCGTTGCCCCAGTGTGAGGACCTCCTCCGTTCCCACTGCTCTGGCATAAAGCGGAAGCACCTTCTGGATGCCCTTGTAATTCTTGGGCAAGACTTTATTAATCTGATCTCTCCACTGGAGACCACCACCAGCCTTGAATAACTGCTGCCACCACCCACACCTCCTGTGCCTGAACTTGGGTGTTCCGATATTCCTCATGTAACATTCTAAGAGGCGCAAGTGTGTAATACAAAAGTGTATAATACCAAAAGAAGTAATTTATTTTTAAAGAGAAGTTCCGTGTAACATTTAAGCTTACTTATTTAACACACCTAATCCTGACCGACCCTGACAAACGAACTCCAACTCATATCTCTCTGTCATACTCCTGAAACCAACACTCATCTCCGTCCCGGATTGACACCCAGGGAGCCTTTTAAAAATCCCTTCAGCCAATCTCATCACCCCCAGCATTCTCTTGCCCCCTCCCAACAGGCTTATAACGCTATTCATTGCATACATAAGTATACTTTTATCTTAATTTTTTTTAATAAAGAACATTCCCTACCTCTCTGCAAGGGATACAAATGGACGGAGTCAGACCAAACCTGGAGGGTGATCTTTCACCCATCCTTGCAATAAAGTCAGACCCAGTGACCCAGCAGGTGATCTGGGGTGGGTCACAGTCTCAGCTTCAGAAGAAAGCAGTGGCAAACCGTCTCTCTTTAAATGTTGCCACAAAAATCCACTGATAGGTTTGCCTTACGGTTGCTGCAGGCACACAGCAATTACCATGTCACATCTTGTTGAACGACAACAAAAGCCTCACACTTCCTCTGCAAAACAGGATTACTGACTGTGGCTTGTTTCCAACCAGAAGAGCAAATTCAAACCCCAGTTTGCCAGTTTGGCTGTCACAACAAACTGTGGTTTGATTAAACCCAGATATATCTAACTGAAGTGTACCTAAGGTGGGGAAGGGAGGAAGAAGAGTGTTCAGTGTGTGAGCTCAGGGTTTATTCTCAAACAGGGTGGTGTAAATCAGGGCTTGGAGTCCTCCTTCAGTGTCTGGGTTAAATCTTTTTTTACTCCAAGGTCCTCAGCGCACAGCAACGATAATGAAAGGCAACCCGCTCGAAGAATAGAGAGGCTTATCTATCGACATCTCTCTTTCTTCTGAATAACTGTTTGTTCCCTGCTTGGTCTCTAGGGATGCAAACCATCTTACAGTATATAATTTAATTCCTTTTCCTCTTCTGCTCCAACAGTGTTATCGCTGGAAAATTAAATTAAAACTGTTAAGGGAGCAATCCACCCAACACGGCGGAGGCGCAAGCGCTGCTGAAATGAATGGCAGTTGAGAAATCATCCAGCTTAGCGAATCGCTCTCTTAATGTGGCCGGCGGGCTGTTTTTTGATTTATTTGTTTTTAAAACTCTGCGGGAGGTGGAGGACAAAACCAACCTCCTAGCTTGTAATTTCCTTTTTTTTTTTCCTTCCATGGATTAACGCCCTGCACTTTAATTTTAGTGTGTTAGAACAACTGTCACAGAAAAGGGTAACAGCTTGGCTTCCAAGAAGGCTTGGTAACATTCTTTCAGTTCTGCGTATTTTGAAGTAGTGGATGAAAATACGTGAAAGTTCAGGCCAAAATAAATCAGTCTTAAAGGTGCTGCTAGATCTCTCTCCCCTTTTCCTCTTTAGGCAGAACAGACTAACAGAATTCTCTTTCTTTTCTTTTCTTTTCTTTTCTTTTCTTTTCTTTTCTTTTCTTTTCTTTTCTTAAAGATTTTATTAATTTATCTCATTTTATACCCTGCCTTTCTCCCATCAGTGGGCCTAAGGCAGCTTATAAAATGTAAAAGTATAGTTTTAAAAGGGTACTATACAAAAGTTTAAAAAAACAAACATTGGTTCAAATACAAACACAAAACACAGTTCAAATACAAACACAAAAATTCATTGTATTTAAAACACTGAAAACAAAAAACAGAGCATACTATTGTAACAATATTCTGCCCTGTGATTAAAATCAATTGAATATAGGCACTATATCCTGCCTGATCTTGGAAGCTATGTAGGGACAACTCTGGTTAATATCTGGGTGGGAGACTGTCAACAAATTCCAGGTGTATTGTTGTGGGCCTTCAAGTCATTTCTGTCAGGGGGGTTTCTTGACAAGATTGGTTCACAGGGAGGTTGTCTTTGCCTTCTGAGTCTGAGAGAGTGTGACTACTAGGTGCTGAAGGCTCTGTTTCAGGAAAAGGAACTGGCAAAATCATCTCTGAGGATTCCTTGCCTAAGAAAACCCTATGAAATTTATGGGGTCACCATAAGTCAACAGGTGATTCAAAGGCACATACACACACACAATTCAAATCAGAGGAGTGTCTGTCTGGTTAAAAAGAGTCTCAACCTGCTGGCAAAAAGAGGGGGCAAGGGGGTGGCTAACCAGCCCTCCCATGGAGGAGAGATCCACAGCGTGGGGGCAGCCATTGAGAAAGCTCTTCCTCATGTCGTCACCAGCTGTGCCCGTGTAGGTGGTGGGGCTGAGAAAAGTGTGTCTTGCTTGGTTAGGGAACCCTCCTGGTCAGGGAACCACAGGGAACTTTTTGCCCTCACCAGATGTTTTGGCCTACCACTCCCATCAGTCCAACACAGCCCGGCCAGCACTAAGGAACTGTGGAAGCTGGAGTCTGAAACATCTGGACAGCCACAAGTATTTAAGCCCTAGTAACACAGTTGCAAGGAAGATCAGAGTTTATTGGGAATCAGAAAGATGCAAATCATGACAATGACCATGAGAGTAATAGTGTGAATTGAAATCCATGAGGATTCATGCAGAATTAAAGGAATCAGACTTACAGAGGGTAGCTTTTGCATGTCTCTCTTTGAACGTGTGCAGGGAGACCAGATTCTCACATTCTCTGTTTTGGGGTTGGCTGGTGTGCCACCTCATCTCCTCTTTCCTGGGCGGCTGATGTGAGCAACTCCAGGGCTCCCGAGTTAAGTGCATACGACCTCATTTGCTTCACTGTTCCTCTGAGCTTATTCACCTGTTTCCTGACACCACCCTCTTTCTCAGTAGAAGAGCTCGCAGCCCAAATTGGCAGAATGACTTTGAAAATTGCCTTTGACCTTGATGCTCTCCGAACAAAAATGGAGGTGCCACTCCGTCCCCACGCTGCTGCAGAGCTGGTCTTGCATGCCTGCTGTGGCAAGGAAAAGCAGCAGCTGAATTCAATGCAACCCCAGACCTTTTCAGCTCAGTCCTGGTATTGGGGAGTCTTTTTGCTTTTTTCATTTCTGGCTGCCTTGCCTGCAGTACTGCCCCTGATGACTCTCCACAATAAAGGGGGGTAAAATATAGTTCACAGTTCCCCCCATAGCAGGCTATCTGGTAATTACCAATGGCAGGGTGGGGGTGGAATTGGTATAAAAATGGCCAATCAGATTCCCAGGGGTCAACTGGCCATTCATTGCGGTCTGTTCTCCCCCACCACTGGTGGTTTTAAGGTCTCAGCCTTAAAAAAAATAGTGACCTTCCAGTTATTTCTGCTTTTAGAAAAATGGGTGAGTGAAGCCCACCATGGTGAGAACAGTCCCTAGCCCCCTCCTTGCAATGTGTACCTGCAGGAATGTCCACTCCCTGTAGGGGCATGGCATATTAAAGCCTTTGCATACCATGGGTTCTGGTGGGATGGTCATGAATTTGGGAGCATCTTTCGGGGGACAAGGTGGAGGATATTTTCTGGGGAGTTGATTGTCTCCGGAAGGGGGGTACGTGAGTGAGCAAGGACTTGTCATTCTTCCTGCTTCCCCTCAGCTTGAGGAACTTGACATTTCCAGCAGAGGCAGGCATTTTTGCTAGAGTATGGAGCGATAAAAGAGGAGAGAGAGAGCGAGCCGCATTGTGAGTTTGGAGGCTCTGCATCCGGCGATAAAAATCAGCCATCTGGGTGTTTACAGCAATTGCTTATTGGCATTCTATGGAAATGTCTCTCCAGGCAACGTCCTGTGGAATTAGGGAGCGCAGCTGCGGTCGTTTCATACAAGAACACAAGTTATTTTAAAAATTCCCAACACTTTATTCGTTCTATAAAAAGGGGATCCAAATAAGTAAGCATTTCTAACGAGAAATGTGGAGCTATATAACCCAATGGGGCAGGTTGCAAGTGTTCTCTCTCTCTCTCTCTCTCTCTCTTTGTGTGGGTGTTGGTGTATGTTTTAAAGGACTGTTTTCTTCCTCTGTTTTGAGAGGCTGCTCTGATAGGATGGAGGATGTCAGTGACCCTGCTGTGATAAAAAATGATAATTCCAGATTAGGGAGAAAGTACATCTGCTTTGATTGCATGAGACTGGTTGGCCCCCGAGAAAGCAGAAGGCGTGGAGACCATCTGACTTCTTGTGCCTCTACTGGATCCAAATATCCTCTCCTTTTAGAAGGGGTGACTGCTTTCCTCCTTTGGTTAATTCCCTGCATCAGGTTCAAGGGAATTACAGGGGCCGCTGTTGTATCGCAACACAGAGCCAGTATTATTCTGGCATCAAGCAAGGGTGCATAGGGTAACAGGCATGGAAGAGGTCTCTAATGCAAGTTAAAACCAGTTTTAAATCTTTTAAAACAAAAAAAGGAAGGGAGTGTCTCACTCAGATGAAAGACTGCACTGAAGTTGCAAAGTCACTCTCCCTTCACCTCAGTATGTAGAAAAATTACTATTGCTTGTAACAGCAACAACAATAGCTGGATCCAGCGAAATGCTGGATGCAGAGAATCAGACGGTCTCTGGTTTGTGAGCAGAAACCCATTTGTGTGCCACGGCCTCCCCTCCTGCCATCTGCCCACCCTCCCAAAAACTCAGTCCCTCGGAATTTCAGCTTGTAGTCTCTGCTGGATCCAAACATCCCTCTTGTTTGCTGGAACCTGTCATGACTTAACACTTGGATTCTCATTTTCAGGCTGGTGCAAATGGAAGGGGAGGTATGATGGGCAGACCAATATTACCGGAGAAGAGAGGGCTCTAAAACAAGATTGCAGGGTGTGCACAGAAAGGTCGCCCAAGAAATACTGAGAGCACCATCTTCACAGCTGTCACTTCCAGGCTGCGCAAGATTGCAGCCGTGACCTTGCTGTATATTGGTGTGAAAAATATGTTTGACCCGCTTTTCTCATCTCACCTTTGCCAGGAACGGTGGATTTAGTTTAGCAGAAAGATGTGTTTCACCCGAATTAAGTTTCCCAGAGGCACCACTCTGGTGTGACTTGTCAGGCGCACTCCCTTGGGCTGTGCTCTCGCTCAGGCTTTGTAGAAATTAATTCTTTCAGCTGACTTGCACCCACAGGCCTCTAGACTTGGTTGCTGTTATACATTTGGGTTTGCCACTGTGAGACAGACTAGTTGGAGCATGCTGAGTTGCTCGTTGTGTGATGGCTTCAAGCTGGGTGTTAGTAGACCTGCTCGTTTGAAAAGCTGCTCTCTCAAAATCCCAACAAGAGATGTTCAGACAAGCATGTTCAATTTGTTGTGGCCCACACATTCAGTTTTGCAGTCACCAACTAATGAATACTTGTGTGAATTTGTTCTTGGCCACAGTAGAAATTCCACCACAGGAAGGGCTGCTGATGAATAGTTTTGTTTTTTTGACTGGGGAAGGTATTCCTGTCGATTTTTGAGAATTCTTTTGCGTTAGAATCCAAGCAGCTGGACTCACTGAGGAGCAGAACCAACAGACTGCTGGCTGTAGCCCAGAAACCTAAGACTCTTATGAGAAAGGAAGGTAGAGATTATTTTTATGAAGTACAGCTGCAATCCAGTTGGTATCTGTAATGCTATTTTTCATCTGTTTGTTGTCCTTATGTGCCTTCAAGTTGACATGGACTTATGGCGGCCTTAACAAAGAGCCACCCGGTCACCACCTCAGACTCAAGAGTAGTCATGGAAGACTGCCTTGTATTCCTAGTGCCTTCCACTTTTCCTGACATCATTGTCTCCTTTCCAGCAAGTCATCTCATCTCATGAACTGCCAAGAGTACAGTAGACTCAGGCTTCTTGTGAGAGTCCAGGCTTTATTTGCCCTAGGACCCATTTGTTTGTCTTTCTGGCAGTCCTGAGTATCTATAGAACTTTCTTCCAGCACCACATTTCAAATGAGTTGATCTTCCTCTTGTCAACTTTCTTTACTGTCCCGCTTTCACATCTGTAGCATGTGGTTAAACCTGGACAAAAGTCAGCTGCCATCTCTTTCTAAAGTTGCAGCATAAACTAGCTCTCTCCAGGACTGTTTCTCAACTTATAATTACTTTGGTCTCAGCCCTTGTGGAAAAGTGTGTTTTAATTTCAGGCTTCCTGCTTTCAAAACTGCTGCGATGTTGCCCTTGGACGGCCCATTGACAGCTGCCTTCCAGCCTCACGACCTGATTCTCACTCAGTTTTTTGTCAGTGATTCACCTTGGGCCAGTCGTTCTCTTGTTATCGGTAGACTGCCCTGACCGGGCGGATTTCAAATGTTGGGATTTCCAGCAGCATCTTTCATTCTGCAAAGGAAAAGGGCAATGGGCTGGAAATCATTTCCTCAGAAAGATGTGTTCTTTGTTAAAGGACAATTAATTGAAAGAAATAACAGATCAGGAATTTCAGGGTAGGACAGAACCTTTTTTTAAAAAAAAGTTGGTTGTGGAAAGTTACTGTGTTAGAAAGATTGACTTTTTTTTTAAGACATAATGTTTGGTTTGTAATTTCTGCTGAAAGACATGTTGATGCCACTGGATTTCCTGAGTGAGGCTTAGTGGTTTTTCTGAAGGCTTGTTCCTTGACTCCAGATGTTCCGGAACACCAGGAAGATGTTACTACATCATGTTAGGTTTGTAAAATGTTGAGGTGTCTTGCCACACTGGGCTCAGCTGCGGAGACTTGACTCACTGGAAAAGATGATAACGGCAGTAGGAAAAGAGGAAGACTGCATTACAGCGGGATGAACTCCATCAAGGAAGCCATGGCTGCCTTGAACAAATGGCAGCTTGCCATTTTCTGCACTTCCTCCCTCCACCCCTCCCTCAGTGTGTTAAAGGCGGTGGGGGGGGATTCCATGCAAGATTAAAACAGTAATTTAAGAGAGGGAGGAGACTTGGGCACAAGCCAAAGACAATGTGCCTGTTTTAACGTAGAAAACCTGTTTTGTTTCTCCAGGGGACAATTAGCGTAGGAATAGATGCCACTGACCTCTTTGATCGCTACGATGAGGAGTACGAAGATGTGCCAGGGAACAGCTTTCCCCGCGTCGAAATTAACAAGATGCACATATCCCAGTCCATCGAGGTAAGGTGAATGTGTCTGTGTGTGTAAAAAAAAGAAGAGAAACGGGGGAGTGGGAGCAAAGTCTTCTGTGTTAATGAGACACTCTGGTGCCAAGCAGCTGAAAATGGAAGTGCCGCTCGGGGATGCAATTACCGGTCTTGAAATGGCAAGGTGTAGCAGGAGAGAAGATTTGCTTACAGCTGAGCCGTCGGCCGCGAATCTGATGGGAGCTCAAAAGCTCTGACTCCCAAGGTTTCGCCACCTGGCTCTCGTCCCTGCGAGCAGCGTATTTCTTCAGCTTGTATTCCCTAGCTGTGCCAATGTAGAAGTCTTTTGGGGGGGGGAATAGGAAGGAGCAAAGCTCCTGGGACCCCTTTTTTCCATGCTAAAATAGCATCATGCTTCCCCCTGAACTGCTGGCTGAGTTGAGGTGAGATGGAACATTCAGGGACGTTCCAGGTACAGTTGGGAGGCCTTGTTGGTAAAAGAAGCAAGTAAACACGGAGAGTGGGAGCTGGCAGGGGCATGAGGAGCATTGCCTCCATTGCTGGGGCGAGACTCAGAGGCCAAGGTCTATATGAAGTACGTATGTGAAGTATATGAATCTGCCTGAATCTTCAGCCCCTCAGGCAAGCCTTTCTCTCAGTCCCACCATCCTCCCAAGCCTCTCCGGTGAGGGCACGGGAAAGAGCCTTCTTGATGGCTTCTTCCAGGCTGTGGAACTCCCTCCCACTGGGAAATAGTTTGGTCTCCTCTCTGCTCTCCTTTTGCCAGCAGATGATGGCCTTTTTATTTAAGTAGGCATTTGTTGATTCCCTGGTTGTGCAGAACTGTCTTTTAAAGAGGGAAGATGGATGCTGCACATTTATCCATCCTGTCATTTTTTTAAAAAATGATTTTATACTGTTTAATGTCGTTTTAAAAAAGGCAGCTTGTTTAATTGTCATGAAGGTTTTAGCTTTGTCTTGTTTCGGCCTTGTTGTAAGCCCGGAGAAAGCCAGGCTATGGATGAAGTATAAATAAATAAACAAATTTGTATCGGCCTCAGAGGAAGCCAGTGGCAAACCCTCCTCTGAACAGAACTTGCCAGGAAAGCCCTGTGATGGGTTCACCTTAGGATTGCATTAGGTGGGAAGTGAGTTCAGAGCACACAGTAACAGCAGCAGACTCAGAGGGGTGGTCTGTGAACCTATGCCAGTCTTCAAGCCATCGGGTGGAGGTCCTTGGCACGTGGAGGGCAGATTGTCAGTCCACCAGAAACAAAACCTTAGAACAGCCTTGTTTGCTGTGGTGTGATAACCATCTGTCTCTCTCTCAGGCCCCTCTGACTGCCACGGACACAGCGATCCTGTCAGGAAACCTCTCAACTCAGAATGGGAATGGAGGTGGCTCTGTTAACTTGGCTCTCAGGCGGGTGACTTCGGCCAAAGGCTGGGGAGAGGTAAGAAAGACCACCTTTGCCATCCTCTTCTGGGCAGTGGTAAGTTGCCCACAGGCCTGCTCGGCAGCTGACTCTCTTGTTGCAGAGAGTGACACTAGCAACTGGACCAAGGACATCATCTGACATTGCCATCGAGGATACTAACCCCAGAGCTCAGGACTTGGGAGCCTCCCATGGTGAGGGAAGATTTCTCTCACCCCTCCCCATGGGACACTTTCATTTTGACCTGTGAGCCTGTTTGAAAGGAAGTGCCATCTCTGCTGAATGCCTGGCAGGATCAGAGAATCATAGAGTTGGAAGAGACCCCAGGGGCCACCCAGCCCAGTTCCCTTCTGCCATGCAGGAAGACACTATCAAAACCCTCCCTTTGACAGATGGCCATCCAGGCTCTGTTTAAAATCCTCCAAAGGAGGGGGAGACTCCACCACACTCCATGGAGGCAGCGTATTATACTGACGAACTGCTCTTACCCTCAGGAAGTTCTTCCTAAGGTTTAGGTGGAATCTCTTTTCCTGAAGTTTCAAGCCATTGCTCCCTAGTATCCTCGTCTCTGGATCTGCATCCTGACAGTTTCCCTTTCTTCTCTCCTTGTGCAGCTAGAGTTTGGAGCTGGAGACCTCCAGGGGCCTTTGCTTGGCCTGAAGGTGTTCCGGAATCTCACACAGAGATGGTGAGGCTTTAGAGAGCAGCGCTGGGCCTTCTAGGAAGGAACGGGCTTGACGTAGCCTTTGTAGTACCAGACAAAGTTGGCTCCATGATTGGTGGGGAAGGCTTGTGTTAGGAACTGTCATGCAAGGTCAGATTTCAAGTCCTCCTCCTCCTCCTGAGTCTGGTGTGAAACTTACAGGCCACTTTGTAGGAAAAGAGCTCTGAGATCCTCAGCATCTGTCCTCAAAGCTTCAAAGGCAGCTCTCTAGTAAAAAGGGAAAAGTCTGCGCTCTCTCTGCAACTTAGGGTACCTCCCTCCATTTGTGACCAGAAGAAGGCGGCAGCCATCGGTTGCCTTTGCTGGGATCTTTCAGAAGCAGAGCGTTCTCTCTTTGTATTCCTCAGAGTTGTCCTCACGCTCTCTGGTCTCCTCTTTCACTTTCCTCCCTTGCAGTTTTGTCACAACCAACTGTGCCCTGCAGTTCTCCTCCCGTGGAATCCGGCCAGGCCTGACAACAGTCCTGGCACGGCACCTGGACAAGAACACCATGGGCTACTTGCAGTGGCGCTGGGGCATCCAGTCAGCCATGAATACGAGTATCGTCCGGGATACCAAGACCAGCCACTTCACCATGGCCTTTCAGGTAGGAGCATCCACCCATTTACCCCCCAAAAGCTCCTTTCAGTGGCTGCGGTGGGGATGGAGGGATGTGTCTCCTGTGTCTATACATGGAAAGCTCATTGCTGATGGTGGGCCTGTGCCAGGGAGGTGGAAAGGGGTCTTTTGTCAGAGAGATCGCTGTGTTGGTGATCTGGTGGCCGGTCTGGTTTTGTTGCGTGAGGAGCAGACTCCATTTTGTACGTCCAGAAGCGGCATCCCTCCATGCCACTAGGGAACACTCTCTGCCCCTCTTTGATGCGTGCATGCTACTTGGCACACAGTGTGAAAAGCATTGTTACTCATGTGCCTTGTGTGAACTGATTGGTAGGCAGTTCACAGCACAAAAAGAAGAATAATGTCTTCATTTGGTGGAGATGTAATGTGCGGAATTTGCAGCCTCTGGGTTAGGTGGCTTTAAAAGGGGATTAGACAGGCCTGCAGAGGTCTACCGGATGTCTGCACTTGTTCTCCTGGTGAGACACACAGGAGACCTCCAACTTCAGAGCATCAGGAGACACTGGATGCTTCAGTCACTGGAAATGACAGCATGTGAGCTGCCTTCCCTTCAGGCCCTGGGTGGATTTTGCTTGGGGTGCACCTGGTTGATCATTGACAATTAAAGTGTGCAAGTAGTCAACCTTGTTTGTTTGTGACAGGTCTTATATTTTATCTGAACAACAAATAATTAAATCAAGTTTGAAATGGCCAAGCCAATAACCACAGGTCTTGCCATCTTTTGCTCTGTCCCAGTCCAAGGGCTCTGAGGTGTGGGTTAGCCAGTAGTTTTCAGAGAAAGAATTGTGAGTGACTTTTTTTAAAACTATTTCTGTGCTTCTTGACAGCTGGGCATTCCCCACTCCTTCATGATGGTCAGTTACCAGCACAAGTTTCAGGATGAGGATCAGACACGGGTGAAAGGATCCCTCAAGTGAGTTTTGGTTCATGAATGTTGTTTTTGTGTGCCTTCAGGTCGTTTCTGACTTACGGTGACCCTAAGGCAAATCTATCACAGGGTTTTCAGGGGCTGAGAATGTGTGACATGCCCAAAGTCACCCATTGGGTTTCCATGGCTGCGCAGGGAACTGAACCCTGGTCTCCAGAATCATAGTGGTTCAACGCTCAAACCACTACCCTGTGCTGGTTCTGTTTGGGTTGGCGTGCAGCCCTTAACTACACAATAGAAGGGAAGCCTAGATGGACAACCAGAATAGGATTTATCTGCCAGTCAACACAACACCTACAAGTATGTGCACAACAACTAGCTGTTCCAGGACTTCTTTGTGGGCTTTCCAGCCACATCTGCTGCACACAAGGACACCGAGGAGCCTGGGCGTTGCTGGTGTGCCACGTGCCGTCTTAATGCATCTGGGAACAGGCAAAGCCCCCCAGCACTGGACAACAGCAATCTGAGAAATAAAAGCCTGTCTCCTTTAACCAGAGCAAAATTCTTCTTCTCTTCCAGGGCTGGGTTTTTTGGGACCATTGTGGAGTATGGGGCAGAGCGGAAGATCTCTCGGCACAGCATCCTCGGGGCCACGGTCAGCATTGGGGTCCCCCAGGGAGTCTCTCTGAAAATCAAGTGAGTGGACTTTGCCCATTGTTCTGCTTGCTTTTGCGTAGTACCTGTGGGGGCTCACAGGTGAAACAACAGAAGGCCAGGGGGCTAAGATGTTTGTGAGGGCCAAATGGGGTCCGTAGAGGGGACTGGCTTTGCTGGGCACCTGAGGAAAAAAGGGGAGAATGTCTTCCAAGTGCTCAGTGGATGGTTTTGTTTTGTTTTTTTATTTTAAAATAAGCCCTTACCCCTTGAAACCCACCATCCACTGACCATTTGGAGACTTGCTCTCCTTTTCCCCTCAGATTCTGTTGGGTACTCTCCAGCATTTGCCTCTTCTGTTGCTGGGCACCTGCCCTGGCCCTCTCCTGCCCCTCAAGGCCTCCTGGGCCTGTTGCTGTTTCCTGTCTCCCTGCCCTAAACAAGACCATGGCTGTCCTTATCAGTGATCTGAGCACAGCAACATGCTCTCTGCCTGGCACCTAGCTTGGAATGGAAGCTGTAGATTTCCTCTTAACAGATGGGCAAGCAGAGCTCAGGAATGATACCTTGTCCGTGCAGGTTGAGGGATGGTGGGAGCGTAGTCCCTGAAGTGTAACTTCTCTGAGCTCTTCGAGCAAGAAACCCATAAACACTAACTGTGTTCAGGTGACACAACTGTTAAAAGAGTTTATGTGGATCTGGGCTGCTTGCCTGAGTTTCGCCAGCAAGGGGCAGCAGAGAACATTGGAAGTCTCTCAACAAAGAGGGAAGAAGCAGTTCTCTACTTAATTACGATTTATCATTTTTTATACACACACACACACACACGCACGGATACACACGCACATGTATGTGTGTATATATTTGTTACTATTTTTATTATTATTAATTTATATCTTTTTTTTTTCTTAATACTTTTAGCAGAGTGGAAGGTATGTCTGTGCTGTTGTCCTTCCCAGCTAACTGCTCCTTCTCTTGCGATAGATGTGCCATGGACCCATAAAGCTAATCTGAGTGTTTCTCTCTCTGCCTGTCTCTTCCCGTATCTCAGGCTGAACAGAGCTAGCCAGACTTACTTCTTTCCCATCCACTTGACGGACCAGCTCCTGCCAAGTGCTGTCTTTTACGCCACAGCGGGGCCCCTGGTAATCTATTTTGCCATGCACCGGCTCATTATCCGGCCCTATCTGAGGGCACAGAAGGAGAAGTGAGTACCCTCAGCACCTAAAATGTCTTGCAGTGTGGGAGGGGAAGCAGTAACTGATCTCCCCAAGAGCAGACCAAAGGAAACCTAGTGGAAAGGGAGTCCTTTTAGTAGCTGTGCAAGCCCTCCTCGGCTTGCAGGTGTCTCTGCAGACACCTGCAAGACCGGTTGACTTTGTGCCCCGCTGGTGCCCTTCTCTTTGGCCAATGAGGGGAAAAGGGAAGCTGGGCTGAAAGGACCTTTCAGACACTGAGACTCTCTTTGTCTGTGGGAAGGGAGAGGAAGGAGCCAAATTGGGCCACAGGATTTTCTGTCTGACCTCTGCTGGTGAAGGGGCCCAGTGGCATCCTCACTGCCTGTCCCCAGATGATACCCACAGTCCTCTGTGGAGGAAGTTCCTTTGCACAAGCAGGAGATATGTAAGCATGCAACACTAGGGCTCCTGTCCAGGTCCCACTCACCTCTGGCGGATTGTGCTTTGAGGATGGGGTCTGTTTGTCCTCCAGCACCCCCAGATTTAGTTTCCAGAACAGTCTGACACCCCCCCACCTGCCCTTGGCCTCCTGCTGGCACCATTTCTCCAGGGGATGGAGTCATATTGTGGGTGTCCAGCTATGGGGTGGGCGGCAGCCTAGAATTCAGTGCCCCGTGCATTCCTTCCCTTCCTTTAGAGAGCTGGAGAAGCAGCGAGAGAACAGTGCCAGCGACACCTTGCAGAAGAAGCAGGAAGCAGAAGCTGCAGTAAGCCTCTCCTTCTTCCCCTTTCCTGCCCTCTCTCTCTCTCTCTGTTCTTCCTCCCCATTTCTGGCTAATTCACATGCTAAGGAGGGGGCCACAACTGAAACACTCTAAGAGATGCCCACCCAACCTCTGTTTAAAGCTGCCAGATTCTCTCCTGTCCCTTCCTCTAGGTGCGGTTGATGCAGGAGTCTGTCCGGAGGATCATTGAGGCTGAAGAAGCCAGGATGGGTAAGAGCGACAGCTTTTCCTTCTCTTGTTCTTCCAGGCAAGCCTGGTAGCTGCAGAGTCCTCCTATGGCTCTTTCAGGCTTCTGCTATGTGGCCAGTTGTGCCAGGGGGTGATTGGACTACCATTAAGAGAGCAGAAAAGACTCACTTGAACTAGAAGCCTGCTGTTTGCTTAAGACCTTTGGGATGGGCCCAGTGATGATGCTGTACCCCTGATTTATCTGCAGAACAGCCACATACTTTCCCTAGGCATATATCACAATACAGGTGTCCCTCACTTTTGGACAACTCATTTCTTGACGTTCCACTCTTCTGAGGTGATTTTTATTGTTGCTCTTTCATCAGTTCTTCTCTTCTTGCCTTTTTCCCGGAGGTAGAAGGCAAGGGGAGAAGAACTGATGAAAGACTGGATTCTGCTTTTCAACCAGTTCCACTTTCTGACAGTGCTATGGTCCTTAACCTGTCAGATAAGTGAGGGATGCCTGTACATGCCAGCCCAAGGGTTGAGGTCAGCCAGAGGGGCCCTGAAGTGGGAACCAGACAGTGGGGGAGGACATGGGATTGGGGCCCTCCCAGCTTTGATTCTTTGGTTATGGAATGCTCTCCTCTTGGAGGCCTGTCCGGCATCAGGAGTGGTTTCTTTTTGGTGCCCGGTGAAAATGCGGCCTTTTATTGGGGCCTAAGCATGAGCATGGTTTTAAAACTCTTCAAGGCCTTTAAAGCTGTTCTAACATGTTTGAGCTGTGTAATAGGTTTTTCGCTTGCTTAAATTATTAATTTTAATCTGGAATTATTGTTTAAATAGTTTTATCTCTCCCCCAACCCTCTGGATCTCATGATAAAAGGGTAGGATAAAAATATTTATACAGCTTGAGTATCTCTTATCAAAAGAAGTATTTCAGAAGTATTTCGATTTTTTTTCAAATTTTGGAATATTTGCCAAGTACATGATGAGATATTTTGGAGTGAGGACCCAAGTCTAAAACTGAAATTCATTTATGTTTCATATACACCTTATACACATAGTGTAAAGGTGATTTTGTACAATATTTTTTAATAATTTTATGCATGAAGCAAAGTTTGTATACACTGAGAAGTCAGAAAGCAAAGATACTACCATCTCAGCCACCCATTTTGGATTCTGGAGCATTTTGGATTAGGGATGTTCAAGCTGTATGTGTCTGTATGTCAGTTTTTTCTTCGTGCACGGTGTACTAAATGCATAGAGATGTGTTCCTCCTCAGTGCTGGCTGGAACATACCGCCTCGTCTTACTAGCCTGGCTGGAGTGAAGGGGCAGATCTTTCCGTGGCCGAAAGGCCTCAATTCCTGTTGCCCACGGCATTGTGGCTATAGGTGCCTCCTGTTTCTGTGTCATGGCAGGCCTGATCGTGGTGAATGCCTGGTACGGGAAGTTTGTCAATGACCAGAGCAAGAAGAATGAGAAGGTGAAGGTCATAGACGTGACGGTGCCCCTGCAGTGCCTGGTGAAGGACTCCAAGCTCATCCTCACCGAAGCATCCAAAGTAAGGGCCACAGTGGTTGGGGGTGGGGGAGATTTACCACTCACCTCTTTTAGGAGTAATGTTCTCGTGGATGCTTAGATAGAAACATAGAATCTTAGAGCTGGCAGGGACACAAAAGCCATCTAGTGCAATCCCCTGCCCCATGCAGAAATACACGGCTAGAGCGCTCTTGAGAGATGACTATTAGCCCCTTCTTAAAGACTTCCAAAGATGGAGACTTTACCACCTTCTGAGGCAGTCTGTTCCACTGCCAAAAAGCTCTGATGGTTAAAAAAAAAAAGTTCTTCCTAAAGGTTAGGTGGGCTTTCTTGTCTTGCAATTTGAATCTGTTGGTTCACATTCTTGTATGTGAGGTAGCAGAAAACAAGCTTGCTCCATCTTCTACATGATGACAGCTCTTCAGAGACATAAGGATAGCTCTGTCAGTCTTCTCTTCTCCAAGCTAAACATCCCCAACTCCCTCCGTCGTTCCTCCTAAGCTTTGGTTCCCAGCCCTTTGATCGTCTTGGCCGCTCTTTTCTGACCAAAGCAAAATAGAGTGAGGCTGCTCCTTCTCTTGATCTGGATGCTGTACTTCTTCTGTTCATGCAGCCCAGAATTGCATTGGCTTTTTTGACCGCTGCACCACACTGCAAACTGTCGACACATAGGTTTAAAGAGAGATTTGCAAGTGAGAATTGAGTCATGCCAGCTCTCATGTCGTCTTGTGCAATATGTTGAAACTGCCCTGGCAAACATTATTTTCAGGTTGTAGTCCAGGAGCCCAGTCTTCCAGCAGCAGCTCTTTCCTCATGCCTTTGCCTCCCACCGTCCTCCTTTCCTTTCCTCAGGCTGGCCTGCCGGGGTTCTACGACCCTTGTGTCGGGGAGGAGAAGAGCCTGAAGGTGCTCTACCAATTCCGTGGAGTCCTGCACCAAGTGATGTCAGCAGACAATGAGGCCCTTCGGATACCAAAGCAATGTGAGTAGCAACAACAACGAGGTGGCGGCCTAGAACTCTTCCCCCTCTGTGCCAGCTTCTTCTCCCAAGACCGGTGATGGGCTCCCGCTCAGCATCTCCTGTGTTCAGACCAAGGACAGATTGCAGAACACCTCTGTAATATTCTGCATACTCCCTTTCTACTGCAGGATTTGAATTGGATGGCTTCCCACTCCTGTTTGGTGAGGTGGGGTGGGCAGAGTGATGCCCTGAGGATGCCGAAGATGGATTTTGCAGCCCTTGAGCAGTCCACACTTCCTTGACCTTTCTTTTTCTGCCCAAAAGCCATGGTTTGTTTGGGGGCACAGAGGAGCTCTCAGGAGCATCATTGTGCCTTTTAAATAGGATCCCCTGCACCATTTAGCATCAGAGTCACCCATTTTCAAAGCCAGATCTGGATTCCTGGGTGGGTCCCAGGATAGAAAATTGGCCACTTGACCACCTGCTGTTGAGTGAAGTGTTCCATGGGGAGAGAGGGAGGATGGAAGCCCTTTCCTTGTGATGATGTAAGTGTCTCAGTCTGGTTCTCTCTGTGCGCATGCCCTTCTGGTTCTGAGTATGTTCTTTTGAATTCAGTAAACGTACAGATGTACAAAACTACTTTCCACTAAACCAGACCTTACGTTGCCATTTCACCTGCCATGAAAACTCAGGGTGGTAGCCACTCTCCGACACTTCCAGGGAAAGATTTTCCCAGACCCTGATGAGATGCAGCATGGGCCTTTTGCAGGAGGGAGAGGAACTCAGGTGGCTTGGAGAGAGAAGGCTTGTTTAAGGGTTGCCTTGCTGACATCCCTGCACTGAGCAAGTGGGCAACCTCCTGTATTTTGAAACAAACAGAAGAATATTTTATATCTACTTCTATAAAACTTGGTCTCCTTCCTTTCTGTCTTCCCACCCACCTTCTTTCCCTTTTTCTACCCCAACAGCTCACCGGATCGATACAGACAGCTAATCCGATGGGAGAGGTGCGGCAGGTTTTGGGGTTGTGTGCCAGGGGATGAGGAACTGACGGAAGCAGTGCCTGGATCCGATCGCATCTTCAGACCAATGCGGACACTTCTTACTTTATGATCTGCAGAGAAGGTGGTTTTTTATACCAATTACGTTGTGGGACAAAAATGAGAGGCAGTGGTTTTGACAAGATGGTGACCCAAGGAAAACGCAGGCACCTGGATGGGGGCCGGGCCCGTGCGGCTGCAAGCCCACTGGTGTGGTTTCCTGGAGGCAATAGGGAAATGGGGGGAGGCCAGAAGGGGGAGGGTGTGTACCAGGATGACTGGTCCCCGTCTTGGAAGGGCTGGGGTGGCTTCAGCTGGAAGAACACCCCATGGGTTGCTGGGGAATTAAACATCCACATTTGAGCCACCTCTGGGGCATACCCTGTTTCCACCCTGTGATGCAGAGAGTTTGGAGTATGCATACGTTCCAGATCAAAATGGGCTTCAGAGGTCAGGTCTCAGCATTTCACTGAACATCATGGCTCCTCCCAACCACAGTGTCTCTGGCACCTGTTGATGCTGAGGGGAGATGGGTGTGTGTGTGTTTCTGTGATGCATTAACCACCGATGGCCTCTCTGTCATGTTGTCCCTTCTCCAAGCAGGACAGGAGTCTTGCTTCAGTGTTAATTAAACTTATCCACCCACATTTTTGACACAAAAGAGTGGCACAGACTGAGAGTGGGGAGGGAAAGTGAACGCAGCACAAGAGTGCCAAATCAGAGAAAAGTCCAAGCGAGGGGTTCCTTGGGTCGGTATGGACCTCCCCTCCTGACAGCACCCATGGGTGCTGCTGGCCCATGGAAAGGAGCAGCGGTGGAGGCCTGCAGGCGAGCGCCTCCCCTTTGCTTCTATCCTTGGGCAACAGCACTGAGAGGCCTCCGTGGCAGGAAGAGGAAGAAGCTCTGGGTTTGCTCTTGGCCAGTCCTCAGAGTGCCCGCTTCCACTTTCTGCAAGATCTACTGGCACAGGGTGGGCTTGGGTGGGGGGATATATACAGCAAGGCAAACACTGTAGCACAAGGATTCTCCACACACACGCACAACATGTTCATAGCTCACCCTATCTTCTTTTTGTGTTAGCTACTGTCCTCTACATCTTTTTTGAATCCAGATTGTGATCCTCAGTCTGACCCCAAGCTGACATTTCTTTGTCCCCTTTTCCCTGTGTAAAATGATCAGGGACGCCAAGGTGCCTGGGCATTGCCAGCTGCACCTCACCCTTCTCCTTAACATCAGATGCCCTGAGCCTCCCCCAGCCCCTTGTCTTTGGCTGAACAATTCTTTTATTCTTCTCACCTTGACCCAAACTGTGCCAGACAGGGCCATTTCTTTGGTTGGCCGAGCAGTAAAGATTTTCATTCCTGTCAATGCATCTGTACACACCCCGTTACTTTTCCAGATGGGTTCCCCCCCCCACTAGCCTCCTTGAATGTTGATGGAATAAAAATTACTCTGTACGGTCACAATCCTGATAATACTCAAAAATAGTCCCTTTTGGAAAAACTGTGTATTCTGGTTTTATCCCGGCGTAATCCTCGGTGCCTTCGGGAATGAGCTGGACAGTCGTGTCAGAAGGAAAGTCATGGAGGCTGCTTTCCTTGGAGTGTCTTTTCAGGGCGAAAAGCATCCCCACTTGGTCCTGCAGCTCTTGAACCCAGCCTGGCCCAAGGGAAGCATCCCTGCAGTGGTGCTCTTACACCTGCCTTGCGTGGCTGGGGGGTTTTGTGAACTGCATGAGCCACTGATGAGAGCACCGGGTGGGGTCTCCGCTGTCTCCCGTAACAAAGAAGGACAATAAAGTGGCCCATGTTGAAGAAGAGCAGTTGGTGGCCATTTGATTGGGCGTGAGGACCTCGGCTGCTTGGAGCTTTTTGGAAGGCGGCTGAGGCGCCCGATGTCAGCCACGAGACACATTCCAGTCTCTTCATTTCACCCAGATTGACTTTCTCTAATCCCTGGGGGACGACAGGACTGCAGGGCATGGTTTCTGTGGTCTGGCCTCGGAGGGTCTCCCCCTCCAACACTGCTTTTGTAACAGGTTTTGGGGGCTAGCTGAGGAGGGGGATTCTAGCAGCCTTCCTCTTGATGATGTTGGGCTGCAGCTCCCAGCATTCCT